>CAHIKZ030001557.1:360000-380000 GCA_903632075.3 Acanthosepion pharaonis
CAACAGAGACTGGGGGGGGGGATGTTCAGTGAATTATTAATATCAATAAACCAAATTATATTTGCGACCAAAAGGTTGTGCCAGAGACTTCATAACTTCCAGTTCAATATTCTATCCTCAAAACTAATTTTAGCATTTAATCCAATTAGCTACATCTAAATATTTAGATATTTTGACAATATCATGCCATAATTTTAATTCTTCCACCTGCAATTTATAATGTTTTTAATCTTTTTCCAACCTTTCTTAGGTAAGGTATTAAAGAATTATTTACATTCAGAATAACGTCTTCATCTTTGTTGTCATCATTCAGATGTTGTGCCCTCTGGTCTTCATAAGTTGTGTGTGAATTTTGAACTGAACCCTTTACTTAATCTACAAGGATAGTTTGTTCTTGTTACATATCTAGTACTGTTCAGTTACTGCTTGCCCCCCCTTTCCACATAGTCTGAGTCTGTATTACCCAGCCCAGAGATTGAACTCTGAATTACTATGCTACCAAATTGTGATGATAAAGACAGCAGACATTAGTCTGAATGTAAATAATGATAACACATCCCAGAAATTCAGACAGAAAAGAGTTATTTGTTTATAACATCACAAATATGAAGTTAAAATAGACAAACTGAAATATTGTTTTAAAAAAGTGGGGAGGGTGTAATAATGGGTATTTCAACTATTTTGTTTATACCACTAACAAGAAGCAGGTGAAAATGGCAGGTAGAAATGGAGGCTGAAGAGTTCCCGTTTCTTAAAAAAGAGAGGAAAAAAAAAACTTGTACCGTCCCTGATTTGTAAAAATTTAGACCATCCCAAGACAAAACAATCATCCTTTGTCTTATCACACACTTGCTGAAAGATCACTCAAAAGGAAACTACAAAGAGGTCTAGGGTGTCCTCTGGACTCACCATTGGAAACAACTCGTTAGGCCAGGTGTTGTGATGGCCGGCTGGCCATGGGCTGCAATACTGCGACTGCTGATGTGCTGGTTGTTGTTGTTGTGCTTGTGTAGGAGGAGGAGGAAGAAAAGATTGAGACTTGGTGCACATGTGCAGGTAGATGTGTACGAAAGCCCTCACTGCACTTGGTTTGTCACAGGTGTGGGGGAGGATGCCCTATGTTTCTCTGGTAAGCACGCACATACATACATCGACAGATAGATACACAACCAGTCTGGTGTACAGAGTTCAATTCATCTTGATTGTTTAGGGGTGGTTTTTTTTTTATCCTTTTCTTTCCAATCTTTCCTTCTTGTGAAAATGGTCCCAGTTCACAAGACTGGACTTTCTTATTCTTTTTCTTTTTTTTTTTCATTTTCAGAAATTGGCTTTGAGTAAAGCCTGTTTCTGACAGTTTGTCACACATGTGCTTTCTTTTTATTTTTTTTTCTCTTTTAATATTTAACTTCATTTTTTTTTTTTTGTACACGGCTGTTACAAGATGATGAAAAATGTGGTGAAATAGGTGGTGTCAGTGTAAGTAATAAGGAAGAGGAGGAAAATAGCTAAAAGTCATACCTAGGATCAAACAATTTTCAGCTCCAGGAAACATTCACTATGATATGGAAGCTCAGTAATGATAAAATCTAGGGCCCCTGAGGAAATCAGTCCTAACAATAGTATCATCAAGTAATATCTAGATTTCTATGTAATAAGATTTTTTTTTGTTTTTTTAACATCTCAAAATACTCATACACACAAAGACAAGAAAAAAAAGAAAAGAAAAAGAAATGTAATCTAAAAAAAATAATTGAGAGTCAATTTCAATCATGTAAAGCAACTTTTTTTTTTTTAGTTTTAAAAAATGATTTTTATATTGAAGTATTTTATTCCTTCATTTATAAGAAAGCAAGAATATCATAAGATTGAATTTCTGTTAATTTTCATTTTTTTTTTTTAACTAAGCAAAGGATTTGTAAAATTAAAACATTTAAGATTCCCGATAGATTATAAATCATTTCTGAGCTCCCACCACTACACAAGATTCCTTTCCCCCTCATTAAAAAAAAAAAAAAAAAATCTCCCCAAAACAGCAAAAACAGCTTTCATACCTACCATTCTGATAAGAATGGTACAAATGCAGAAAATCAGGAATTACATGCAAGTGCTTAGATTTTCTAATATTGAAAAAATTACAAAACAGCTTATTTATTGATCAAGGTAATATGTGTTGCATTATCTTCAGTAGAAGATAACACCATATTATATATATATATATATATATATATAAACAAATTTTTTTCCATAAGTTTTATAATTGAGTAAACGCCCTAAAATCTGGTTTAACAATTAGAAAGATTTTTTGATAAAATTAATTTACCATTTTTTGCAATCATCTGATAGTATCAAGATTTATGACAGTTTGAGGTTTAATTATTGTCAATTAATTGAGTAATTAAGAAATGTTATTGCATTTAAACTCATTTTAGAATCAAGATAAAGATTCTCTAATTACCATTTTTGGCAAAAAGAGAATTTGTTAAAATGCTTCTTAGGATGTGCATAAAAAAATCATTTGATTGGGGTTTTGCAATATCAGCATTTTTTTCTCCTTTCATAATCTAAATATTCATTTTCATTTAAATATTGGTCATAACATCTGAGTAGTTTATATTTCAAAAGCAAATTTTTGTTTCACTTGTACAATTAGAAATAATCTGGTAAAATACATTTTTCTGATATTTTTCAAAATGAAGAGGAAGTTGAGAGCAAAAAATGTAAGCAAGTTTTGAGCATGTAAAAATAAACATTTTGTGTCAGTAAGTAGGATTGTATAATAAAAAGTCCAGTTTAATTATATCCTACAAAAAAAATTACACAGACCTATATATATATATATATATATATATATTTTAAAGAATTAAAAAAAAATATTTTTTTAATCTCACATTTTTCATCTATTGACCCACACACTTGAGAACACTTATTAAAGAAAATGTGTTCTCCAGTAGGATACAAACTTGTGCCCCCCTTTGTAGGAGTAACCACTGATTTGGTGTGCATTGACTGCTGGGCTACAGAGAGCTTCACAGTCAAGTAAGGTTGTGTTTATCTTTTTTTACACATTCACTCATTCACATTATCTTCTCCTGTCAAAGGTCACATTTTCTTTAGTAAGTTTTCAAATGTGCGCAAACTGGTAGACGAAATAAACAATGTTTAAAAAAAAAAAAAAAAACAGAGCATCTACTCAAATATGGGTATCCACTAAAAATAACAATTGAAGTAATAAAATTATGTGTGTGTGCTTTTAAGCTAATGCTTACTTTTGGAATATGTAAAGATTCCTATATTATTCACATAATAAAAAATTCACTTCTAAATTTGGTTGATAAAGTAATAAAAAAAAAAAAAAAAAAAGCCAAGACAAAGCAAACAAAAGGAAAAACATAGATGCAGCAGAGGTTATATAAGGCATGTGAAGAAGAGAATTAAAAAGATGTTTTGCATTATATCAGTCTATAGCCATAATCTAAAATTATATTATTCTAAAATTAATATCACACACAAGTGTGCATATAATGAACGGACATTCATGCTTATAAAGGGAGATAACTCTTGAAAAACGAGTGGTTCTGACATCATTATGGTTATAATAGAAATATTGAGGCTAAGCTTGTTTTTTTTGTTAGCGAAGCAGTTAGTGCACGTTTTTCATGTGTATGTCTATGCACATATATATATATATATATATATATATATATATATATATATATATAAATATATATATATATAAAAAAGCAGCCTGAGTTTAAATTCACACGCTTATAGGGCAGCAGCAGCAGTACAAGCAAATTAGGTCAGAACACATTCAAGGCTCCCATCTTACCCCTTAGAACTGGCTGTGCCACTCTGAAATCTGATTTCCACCTCTGACAAACAATAAAAGCTAAATCAAGAATATCATGTTGAGTGAAGGAAAAGGTGTCTGGTTAAAAACATACCAATCAATAGTGAGATTCAGTTTCAGATTAAAAAACAGTTTAACAAGAAAAAAAAAAATTACAAGGAACATAGAAGAATCATGTGACCCTTAAATTATGTTTGTTAAATTGAGATGTGTGTATATATATATATATATAAGTGATTTCTTGAAAATATGTAATAATGTCACTTAAACCAATTTTCCTGTCCTAGTTCATTTAGTAGAGAGAGGGAGAAATACTAAATAGTTAATATATTTTGTAGGCATATTTTAAAGAATATGCCAAATACAAAACACACAAAGTTGCTTTAAGATAGTTTTACATTTTTCTATTAACTAGTTGTTCTTAGCAGTTGATTAACAGTTAAAAAGAAAATTGTTAGTCAATAACAAAGCAAGGAATAAAACAGATTCCAGGCCAAATAAAAAAAGGGATACAACTTTGTTAACAAGAATAAATTACAAATGTTTACCACATGGTTATAAACTAGTTTAAATTGTTACTATAACTTGCACAGCTCAACATCACACCACAATTGTTGTTATAAATAAAAAAGCATTGAAATAACAAGTCTAGCTAAATTTGTTCTTTGTAGGATTTTATTACAAGGTAATTATGCAGGAGTTTTTCACACAAAAAAACAAATGCATTAGAAATGTAAGTAGATAGAAGAGAATTTTGGGATCCGTTATAAGTGGTTTATGAGTAACAAATTCAAAGTTTATTGTGGTCTTGAGTTTGTATAATAAATATATATGGACTAAATAATTTCTGATGGCTATAAAGAAATTCCAGATCAATGTACCATTGTGGAGAAGGAAAAGTAAAAGGGGTTTCAAGACGGTGCCATTTCCTTCAGCTTAAGATATTGCGCCAGAGAGAACCTCATAGACGATAAAAAGTAAGAGACATTTTTTTTTAAATTATTTCTATCACAAGTTGAAGGAATGGCAACTAATGGATACTGCATATGGCCCAGTATTGTGTCTAATTCTGTAGGTTTTATCTCTTTAAATGACCAGCAAGTGGACTATGAATTTCTTCAATATTTATTAAACTGTTTTCAAGTTTATTTTGAAACAATATCTGAATAGATTTTTTAGAGCATATTCTCCAGGGTAAACAATCTTTAGTAGAGGAGAAAAAAAAAAAAAAAAAAAAAAAAAAAAAAAAAAAAAAAAAGCTCTAATAAATTTGAAAATTATACTGAAGCCAATGACCCCCAAAACAGCCATCACCACTTGAAACTCTTTGAGGTGATAAATTTGATAAGCTCTAGGTTAAATTAGAAGAGAGAAAAATATTTTCTGTATGCTCAACCCCTTACTTGAATGTGTAATACAAAAATTTGTTTGGTAATACATTCTTAAGTGAATCCAGTAAAGGACATTGGACGGTTAATTTAAGAATTAAAAAAAAAAAAAACATATCAAAATCTGGCAGGTTAAAAATTATTGCCAATTTAAAACTAAAATCTAAAATTTAGTGTTATGGACGGTAAAACTGGTGAGTAGGGAGGGATATGTACATATGATGACTAATGAGTTATGATTTTTTTTTCATTAGTGATGAATTTGATATATATTTTTTTTTCTTTTATTTTTCTCCTGATTCAAGTTTGTGTTACCTATACTTCCAACATGTGGACAAGATCCTAAATAAAGAAAACACAAAATTTACATCAGTCTAGAGTGAGAAAAATAAGGGCAGGGAAGAGAGAGAGAGAGAGACAAAAACTTAACAGAGAATAAAAGCAATTATCTATAGTGAGCCATAGTATCAATTATCAATTTCTAATATTTATATAAAGCATTGAAATACAATTTATGTGTCAGATGGGCTCGAGATGTTGTCATATGAGTTCAAGTGTACATCTTGTTTATATAGATGTGATTATCAATGTAATAAATATGGAAAAGCTATTTCAAATTTTATAATATTTTCCAAAAATGCCAGCTATTATGATTTTTAGTTTCTTTTACAATATGGAAGTAGAATAATTTAATCAGAATTTCAAGTTTTGCAATCAAAGTGGATGTCATCAATCATCAAAAGCAACAAAAAAAAAAAAAAAAAAAAAAAAAAAAAATTAATGTTGGTATAAATATTTCATTCTTGATTAATCAGGGAAATAAAACAGCAAACAGAATCTGGAGGAATATGGGGTGCTGAAAAGTTCTCGGCCTGGCTCACTTCCCAAAATCTGACCAAATACCAAACATAAGAATTTTTTTTTATGGCTTTTTAGTTAGGCCAAGAATTTTTCATAAATTGCCTTATATAATGAATTAGTTTTGTTAATATTTTGATGTTTATTTGCATCATCATCAAATAATGTCTAATTGGTTGTGATGGTTTTAAAAATATACAGATTAACTATAAGTGGTACTAAGTCAGAAATACTTATAACAAAATGCATAATTCTTGTTAAAGTCAAATCCTCTATTGCTTAGATAAGTAAAATCTTAACATGACTTAAAACATTAAACATTGACTCATAGCAGAAAAAGTATGGATATGAACCATTTAATAACTAAGATTTTAATATCCCCAAAAAGCAAAATAATTGTTTACAGATTTCAGTCTTTACATAAGAAAAAATGCTTCCATTAAAGAAATGAATTTAGTTAGAAATACGTGAATTTTTATCTTTTTCTTTTCTATAAAAAACAATCTCAGAGAAATCAGTTTATTTTTGGACAATATGATCATCTTTATTATCAATCTAGATTTAAAATATGCCATACAAACTTTCTCTATGATCGGAATTGGTACTAACAACTTAATGCTAATCGTTTCATATTAATATTAAAAGGATCACTCATAAAAGTTCAATTGAAAAAAGAAAAAAAAATTTTTAATTATTTGGACTGAATTATAAAATACCACTAAAGAGGGGCAAAAATCATTATCATTCAAAATTAATCAAATGTTAGACTGATTATTCTCATTACAAAGCTAGCAACTTTTTTTTTTAATTATTTATCAGAATATATGTTTGAAAGAAAAAAACAAAAAGGTAATCTTAGAAACTAATAAAAGTTTTAATTTTTTAACATTAATATGTGCAAAATTATTTTATATAAACAATTTTAACTAACTATTGGTAGGATCTGAACAAACAACCAAGTATAATAGCTAAGGCTGGCATTAATGATTTAGTTAATGTTTATAAATATTGAAAAGTTATAGTAAAAAGGTGGAGTCCTATCTTCCTACTACAAAGCTATATATATATATATATATATATATATATATATTTAAAATAAAAAAAAATCCATTAGCAAAATAGTTATAGACTAAAAAATGTTTCAAAGTTTGAATGAAGACAGGATGAAAAAAGCTGAAAAGATGGCAGCTTGTAACTGGCAAGTGATGCAAAAGATGAGAAACAAAAAATAAAGAATAAACAAGAAACCCAGAAGTGAATCAGTGCAAAGAAAAAAAAAAAGTAAAAGGGAAACACAAAATTTAAATTTGAACAAAAAAAGCAGCAGGAAAAAAAAAAAAAAAAAAAAACAAAAGGAAGGGAAGAAAAAATTCTTCAAAAACAAACCACAAAAACAAACAAAATCTGAAGACAGGGAAAATGAAAAAGGAAACCAAACTGATCCCTTTTCAAGAAGCCATAAATAATGAAAAACGAGAGGAAAGCAAGCAAAAGGTGCTGGGCCTGATGAATTGGCAGTTCAAAACAGAAGATTACATTAGGAATAATCATGGATAGAATAATTAAATTAAAAAAAAATCATTAAACAATTTTAAATATAAGATTGCAATTGTACTTGGTGATTATATAAATTTCCGAACCAAGAAAAAGAAAAAAAAATCAGTTTTTCAAGAAAAGTTATTGAAATTATTGTATTATAATCTACCAGTTCGACCTGCCATCAGCAAACTAGTGACAACTTGAAACCTGTCCTCTGCTAGGACCACCATCAGATTAATCTGGCACTGGAGGATGTGTCAATGCTCTGTCAAGACCATGAGAGCTGGAGGGACAATGTGGCTCTCCTGGGCTCAACATCTTCATGGCAGATTTAGCAGAAGCATTAACTTAACAATTCAGCAGATATAAAATGAGTTATTTCCCCTTTAACTTGGGCCATTCATTGAACTATGATGAAAGTATATTAAAACCAGTTCTATCATAAGAGTTGAAATCATTTATTTAAGTATTTGAGTATTTTTATAGCTCGGTATTTTTAAGTAACTTGATAAAATATCTGTCTATATTTTTGAGATTAGGTATTGTAACTATTTACATCATTCAGATTGTTGTCCTCATGTTTATTATGATATTCACAATGTTTCTGCTACTGTCTTTGGGTGATATGTTTGAATTTTAAACCAAAGGCTTTACTTTGGTATGTGGGGGTAGATTGTTCTAATTCCACGTGTGATGCCTTTTTCGGATATCTCAGTTTCAGTTAATTCTATTTCGTAATTGAAACGGAGATATCCAAAACAGGTATGGCATGTGGAATTAGAACAATCTACACCTGTGGACTAAAAGGGTTCTGTTTGAAATTCCAACATATATCACCTGAAGAAGGCCAGAGCGTACAATGGCTGAAAACGTTGTGAATATGGCAATAAAGATGAGGACAAATGTCCGGACAATGTAAATAGTATAAATAACTTGATAAAACATTTGAAGATAGTGTAGTCAACATTTAATATAAAATATTAAAATCAGATCAATTGCATCCTTTCTATATGTTGAGGAGATAATTACAAACTATGTCCTCATCATTGAGAATATTATTTTTCTTTTTAAAATATTTGGATAGCTATAAAAAAAAAAAACACAACAAAAAAACGACATCCTAAAATTATTGAATAAACCCTTTGTCTACAATTCCCAACAAATCCATTTTTGTCCTTCAACAGATTTTTGAATATAAAGCTGATAATTATAATAATACAAGAAATATTAATGAAAAGAAGTCTGTATAAGTTCAACTAAATCATGATTCATCACCATCTCACTATAAAAAAAAAAATTAAATCCTGGTATCTATATCAATTTAATACTTGCTTCCTGACAGCAGAATGGGGAAGAGGAAGAAAGAAAGGTAAGAAAAATTTAAATGAATTAAAAAAAAAAAAAAAAAAAAAAAAAACTAGAAAAGATGAAACTTTGCTACACTATGTCAGATTTTATTATGCAAGTCAATGTTTTCATAATAAAATTGTTGGTAAAATTTTTAGCATATATTAAGATGATATACAATATGAAATTCAGCTCATCTTTTTTATCAAAAAGATTTACAGTAACTTAGTGTAAGATTAAGTTATGCAACTCAAGGGTTGCCCATCATATTGTAAACAAACAGATATTTTATAGTATAGTAACTGATATTTGTACTTATATATATATATTTTTTTTTTGAGTCGTACAAGTCACAACCAAGAAGCTTTAAACTAAGAAAATGTTCATGCAAAGCAATGCTCGTTCACTATCTGAAAAGCTGACTATTGTCCAATTTGACATAAATGGTCTCAAAGGCAACAGATAAAAGAAATGGAATGGTTTCCAGCCTCTACAGATATTAATCCATTTGAAAACTTTTGATTCATCATTAAAAGAATTGGTCTCTTAGAATTGGAAATATTCAAGCAAAGAAAATCTTTGGTAACCAATTAAAAAAAAATGCTGAAAATAATCTACAAGTCAAAACAGTAAAACCCTAACAAAATCATCAGGAAAACAATTAATGAAAGTTACAGAATGTCAAGGAGCCCATATTCATATGTAAAATATGAAAATAATTTATTCTAGTGTTTGACATATTGTTAAACAAATGTTTTTTGTGGTTTATATATTTTGGAATTTTTAATGTTGAATTTTGTTTGATATTTCTAAAATAATTTATTATCAATATTTGTTTTTGATGATAGTCAGTATTATAAGCTGAAATTCACATTGAATATTTATCATATTTTGAAAATATTTTTACCAATATCAGTTAATATTAATTGTATTGTGAAAACATTGATTTACACAATGAAATCTGACAGTGCAAGTTAAGAAAAAAAGATGAATGATGATGTCAGCCACAAAATAAATGATGGGAGTGTGCAAGCAAATAAAAAAAATAAGCAGAAGGATTGGCACAATCAGTTATTGAAATCAAAAGTCAAAATTGTCAACATGATTAAAAAAAATAGAAGAAAAATATTCAAATGATTTAAAATCAGCAGAAAGAAATCAAGAGGTGGTGAAAAAAAAAAAAAAATAAATAAACACAATCAACATGACAGCATTGTCAAAAGTGCTTCTATTACTGCCACTTCTGCTGTCTCTATTTTTTTTTTTCTTTAACCTGAATTAAACCATTCTTCCTTTGTACGTCAGGTCCATTGCTGCTGTTTGTTTCTCTAATAAAGGCAATTAGTTTTTATTTTATTCTATTACAGTAACTCTTGGTCCTGCATATTAAAATGTGGCATTTTGAAAAAAATAATATAAATAAGAGGTGTGGGATAAAGTCTGCCGATATTGTCAGCAGGAGTAGCAGTAACCACTTAAGGCAAGGGAAAAACATGTAAATTTCACTAAAACTAACTTTCTGTTAATGCCAAGGTTAAAATTGAATACAGGTTTTATTTTCAAATTGGGTAGGACTAGGTAACACTCCATAAGTTTTCAGTTGACTATTGTTATCTATAATTTGAGGCAAAGTTAAAAAAATGCTGGAAAGGCAACCTGGTTGTTACCAAATTAAAAATTAGTTTTTAGATATTTGAAAAGAGAAAATTTGAAGTCTTCTTTACTATAAATCACTTATTATTATTTATCTGGAGATAAAACGATTAATGTTCAGAAAGTTAGAATTAGCAAAATGGACGTGGACTGGAAAAAAGAAAACAAAAACAAAACAAAAGTTAAAAATGGCTAGGTAGTTTGTTCCCATAGCATCACTCCTGTCATGCCATTGCAAAAGAAAGGGGATACCCGACCTCTGCTGCTGTAGTAACGGCTTTTGAGATCTGAAACATCAGGTTTGTACATTATCACAATCGAAGTGAATGGGACAAAAAAAAAAAAAAAAAAAAAAAGAAAGAATTGGAAGAAAATTTTCTTTGTTAAAAGAATAAGGAAAACAGAATTGTATCTTCTTGAAAATGTCTTGATATTTATATTTAAATTTTTTTTCTTCTTTTAATTTAAGCTTATAAAAGGAGATATTTTAAAAGGTTAGTAATTACAGATTCAAAGATTGATAAAAATAAATTTATAATAGTTTATAGGGACTTTTTTATTTTTATTTTACAAAAAAGGCCTGGCATGCTTTATGAAATAAAAAATGGACATAGCAGTAATACAATGAATGTTTTGACAATTTTTAGAACAGAAATCATTTTGAACAAGAATGGATCATTTAGAGAGGAAAGAGAGAATGGAGAATGGCTTGAGTGAAGAAACAAAAACAAAACCCAAATCATCTTTTTATTTAATGTATTCATCAATTTTCAATCAATATTAGAAACATTTTATTCATAGAAATAAATTTTACATGACACAGGCAATTTTTTTTTTTTTTTTTTTAAAGAAATTGAAATGTAAATTTTCGGATTAAATTTGTTTAAATTCATTGAACAGTTTTACAGCTTTATTTGGGATCACTTAAAATCTTAAATAAGAAATTGGTAAGCTGATACTTTAAAAACTTAAAGATGTATCTTTAGTAAAATTAGAAAAGAAAAAAAAATGAATAGTGAACCTTTCACTTTGCACACACAGACAGACTCTTTCAAGGACACAAGGGAGAGGGGATAATATAGATGATGGGGTGTGTTGTGAATTAAAAAAAAAAAAAATAATGTTGCCGTAACTAAAGAAGCAAGAGTCGATTCTAAGTGGTGTTAGGCTGTGTACACAAACATCACATGATCACACACAAGTCACATGACCAGAAACAAACAATTTTTTTTTTTTAATTTTAATTCCTAAGAATCAGAATCACACAATGCAATTGAAACGCAGAAAATGTTGAGGATTGTTCAGAGTAAGCAAGAGAAAGTTTTTCCAAACAAATAAGAAATTCATTTTTATTCATAAACTAAACTTAAGGGTGGAAAGAGGAAGGGAAAACTAAAAACATTCAGCTAAAAATGAAATAAAGAAAATTATGGTAATATAATGAAGGAAATCAAAAGAAATTGTTAGAAATTAAGTTTAAAAAACAATCAATTCAAATCTACAGGTGAGACAAGGGAGGGGGGGCACATTTTGCCTGCATCAATGAAATAAAAAAATCAGTGAATTCTTCCATCATTGAAAGTTTGAAGCAAAAATGTTTTGAGCAGTTGGCTTAAACAAGTCAAGATTTTGTAAAAAATTTTGCTACAAGACTAACTACCTAATGACAAACTAATTCTATCTAAAAATCTTCAAATTATTTGTATGCTATTTAAATCAGACTGGATACAAATAATCTTTCTTTTTTCTTTTTCATAGAAGTCATCTTAAATAAGGTTTTTAAAAAGACATAAAAATTATTTTTAAAAAAGACTTAAAACGTTTTTTCTGTTTATGTTACAGAAATTGCAGGAAGCATGCACTGAGCAAACAGGAACTCAGTGTTGGAAAATCTCCAGTTCAATACTCTGTTCGAAAAGTACTAAGTTCAAGAGGACTTTCAATGTCAAATAAATTGCCATAAAAATAAAAATTTTTTTTTGATTTGTAAAAGTTTTCTTTTTTGATATAGTTTTCATTCACATGCTTTCTTTAATCTTCAAGTAGTTTATTACAACTATTTTTTCCTAATAAATTCTAAGGAAACAGACAAAATGTGTTGCATTGTCTTTTTTTTTTTTTTTTTTTTTAAATCAGTTCACCCCAAGCAAGGCAATAATGCCACAAAGATGTAAAGGGGGAGTACAAGGTGTGAAACAGAATGAAAAGACATTAGAAGGTACCAGAAACCCAATCCTAAACAGGTAATGAGTAATCATCCTTTACTCCTGTACAAAAACTGGGGAGGAGTGTGAACCAGAAAATAGGTGAACCTATCTACTCCTATTTTGAAAATGATCACAGAACATCCTGATAGGAAAAAGAAAAAAAGTAATTAAAATGAAAACCAAAGACTTGACTCTTTAAAAAGGAACTTCTAACAATGGCTAATTAAAATCTACAATATCTAAAAGGTAAGAGAATTTTCAGTTGGAAGTGTTATATTGGGAAAATATGTGTAGGCAAAAACACACCAAAATACAGAAGCTTAATTGTTTTAGGAACATAAAAAAAAGAAGAGATAAACAATATATATCGTGAAATAGAAAAATCAGTTCTATCTGCTTAATCCATGCAATAAGATTATCAGATGGCAAATCATGCAGCTGGGTTTTAATCAAGGAGGTAACAAATGATTTCATCCCTCCACTTTTTTGTTTATAAGAGTTTATTGGACATAGTGTGAAATTATTGTTCAAGTCATAATACTCACCCTATATAAATTGGGCTTGAAAAACAAGAAGAAATTCACACTCACTTTCTTCCAATTAAAAACATGGAGCTTTTTAAATGTTAACCCCCCTCCATAAAAAAAAAAACTTTTTTTCTTTTGTAGAAGAAAAAAAACAAAAAAAAACAATTTTTTTTTTTTTTTTAAAAAAGGTTATATTTTTCTTCATTCATAAGCATCTTTTTCATTTTCTTTTTGCAGTTAGAATTGTATTTACTTTGGTTTATTCTTTTTCTAGCTTTTGGTGATGTCTATTCTCAAATCTCATGAAAAAAGATGAAATCTTTAAATATATTAAAATCTTTTTTGCGAATATTCCTTACTAAGATGAAAGCAAATAATCTTAAATATGCTAATAGCAAATTTTCACTTTTCATATTAAAGTTGCATTCTTTTTCTATAATATTAAATTTCAACTCGGAGATTTCATGTTAATTCATTTAAAAGAATCAGTTTATAGTTACTAGCCATCACCAGGTAGTAAGGATAAAAACAGGAACTTTCTTTGAACAAGCATTTTGTTTGGATCGAAACCTGTTAATTTTCTTCAATAGAAGTAGACAGGTTTGCTTATTGTCCGGTTCACACTCCTTTGATCTCTTAAACAAGAGTAGTGGTTTATCCTTTGTTTCCCGTTTAGGATTGCATTTCTGATTTCTTCTAAAGTCTACTTCAATTCTATACTTCTAATGTCCCCACCTAAACTCTGAAATTTTATTTACTATTTATTTGGGTTTTTTCTTCTAATATCTTCTCATTCTCTTTTGCCTTTGCTTAGAGTAAATTGATGAAAAAAAAAAAAAAAATCCAACCATGCATCGAGAGTGGGGGTTAGATGGGGTGAAGGGAGTACTCAGACAAAAATTACTGTAAATCTAAAAATTCCAAGATTCTGACATTTCCTCTTCCTCAGCAAATTCCATTCTATCCATCCACTCAAAGAATGACAAGCTCCTTTCTATTGGCACTTACTTTACCAATGTTTAATGACTGAGTGATGTAGTATAGTAATCTCATGCAAAAAGTGGATTAAAAAGACTTTTTTCTAAAAACAATTATGTGTGTGTGTTTTATTGAAGATGACTGACAAGACACTGTGATTAAGATATTTTTTTATTATATTTTTCTTGTATTTATAAAAGTGATTTCTTTTTGGGACATAGTGTTTAAAAATTGCCGGCTAACCTATTAGCCATTATCAAGGATGTTTTTGTTTGTCTGAATATGTATTTTTTTTTTTTTTTTTTAATTACAAGAAATATATCATTTTGAGAAGAAAGATAATTTGGCTAGTTCTTACATGCTATGTTCCAAAAAATAAACACTTGTACAAATGCAAGAAAAATATAATAAAAAGCATAAAAGGGATAAAACAAAACTAAAAAGCTGACATTGACTTAAGGATAAAGAAGTATATTTTTATTGGTAATGTACAATTGATACCATATTGCAAGAGAAAAATGATTCAAATTAGTAGATGAATTTAATATTAGATTAGATAAACTTTTAAAATACTTTAAGAGCTCATACAGAATAAACGATTTTATTTGAAATTCAAGTACCAAACATTGGCTATTAAACTTTGAGTATTTTTCTAGGATATTTGTCACACAATTTTGTTTCTTGTATTTTATGCTTTAAAGACTAATGGGGAAATTTTCATGTTTGCAATATAATAAAAATTGAACAAGGGCATCATCTCCAGCACATAATGGGATATCATCATCATCATCTCATATGTAAGGGCTTTATCCTTTCTTGTGTTAATGAGATTGCTATAAACAAGTTGATTTCCTTAACAAAAATATTTATATTTTTACATCATAAAAGTGATTGCTTTAGAAATGGAAACTGAACATATACTTGCTTATTACAAGTCCAAACACAACCCCAAATTGAATGCTACCATATTTCAAAAAGACTTCCTTTTACATTTCTGATAATATTTTAAATTATTAGACCTGAGAAAACAAACATCAATAAACTCAGTTTAAAAATTATTAGCAGAATTATGTCCCTTTATACTTAACAATATTTTGTCAACTTCAAAGTTTATCCAAAAAGTATTTTATTAAAAGAATATTTTTGTTATAAAAGACTATATTTGTAAAAAAAAAAAAAAAAAAATAATTTAAATCACATTGGAAATGAAGAGTTAAGTCTTTGCATACAAAGCACTTTTTGAAGAAACTTAAATTCCAGAAATATCCAATATTAGAGAATTTGGGAGGTGCAATGAAACAAAAACTGATAGGAATTATAAACTTAATCACAATTAATCTGTTTTGTCTGACAATATCATATAGAGTGGGGTAGAAGATTGAAGATCTTAATGATAAATGCGAAAAAAATTTTGGAGAGTAGAAACAAATTCAAATGTAAAAGTAAGATTTGGTAAATGGAGTTGATAATTAGAATCTGGTTATTTGCATGACTGAATACAAAATGTCTTGGTGTTTTATTAGAAAAAAAGTGGATAAATGCATTGTGGGTTTTTTCTTTCATAAAAGTGTTGTATCCTTGATGAATCAAAATTGATTACTTTATATTTTGGAAATTAGTACTTTGTTTCTAAAATACAAATGGATAATGTTATTTTATATGAGGAGAGACATCTAAAGTAAAAAAGGATAATGTTATTTTTTGTGGGGAGGAGCATCTATAGACTCTAAAGGAAACCTCGACAGAAGAAAAGTGAAAAAATTTAAGATTAAAAATATTTTCATTGGGAAATATTCTGGCTGTTCAGAAGAAAATGGCAATAATCGAGCAACTGTAATTTAAAATAAAAGATATTAAAGAATGAATAATAAAAAATAAAAAAAAACTGCCTCGGTTTTTAGTGAATTTTTTTTTTTTTACCTAACAGTTGATACTTGGCATTCGAAAAATATTTTAGAGTTTTTCTCTTACCTTAGCCGAATCCTTCAGATTTACCATTGCAGGATCCGAGACATTTTTGCCAGATGCATTCTTTGTGGCACTTATGAGATCGGCTAGAGCAGATGCAACGTCTTTCACAGCATTTATCAACAACACCTGTAAAGAGAGTCAATTTTTGACAGAATCAACATATAGTCAATGCTTTTTATTATTACATCAGCAGATTAACTTTTACCTACTGATTTATGTCTTTAATGGTTTCTATGAATTTTCAGAGAGTTATTGTAAAATATTTGATGTAGTTTATTGATGTCTATGTCTACACTATTCTATATTTGATATGAGAACCTAAAATCAACTCTATGGGAATGAAAGTATATACATATATATTTATTTTTAACTTACCTGGGCCTCTGGCTGTTCAGAACCAAGAGATGCAGCACCAAGCTTGACAACATCAGACAACTGGGTAATTGTTTTGACAGCCATTTGGGCAGCATTGGCCAACTGTTCTTGATTAGAAGCAGCGCCAGCTACCAATGTCTTTGTGTCTTCCACAAGAGCCTTGGCGGTCTTCAGAATGCTTTCTCTGTGTGCAGAAAAAAAAAGAAACAGTCTTTAATTTAAAGAAAACAGAAATAAATTGAGCATGGAAATTGACCCTGTGTGTATGTGGGGGGGAGTAAGTTAACTTGAGAACAATATTTTTTTTTTTTTAATTATTTCACTCCAAATAAAACAAAAAAGCCACTAAGACACAAGGGGTTACAGCGTTTTGGAGTTTTTAGTTTTTTAATGTTGCAGGAAGTCTCATTCACTAAGTGAAAATAAATGAATTTGATAATTAAGGCATTTAATAAATAACTTTTTATAATGAAGCAAGTCATTTCTTGTATTTAAAATAACTGACTTATTCAATGAGATGATGTCAACCATCATTTTAGAAAATTTAAATACAACATCAATTGCCATTTTCTTTCTTCTTGAATCCCCTTCCTCTTTTGTCCTTTCTTTAACCCTCCCTATTCTCAGTCTTCTCTTTCACTCCCTGTAAGCCTCAGTGTACTTGTGGCATTCCTGCATTGCTTGGGGTGAAATGAGATATAAAAAAAAAAAAAAAGAAATGAGAGCGTGTTGATTGCAGAGTATATAGAAAGAATAATAAGTGAAAGAATTGTTTTTAAATATAATGTAGAATCAAATAATTTATTGCCATACTCAACTGCATCTATCAAAGAATTGTTCATGAAAATGTTTATTTATAGATGTTATAGCTTATCTGGCACTTTGTCAAGATTGAATAAGAAGCTAAAACATATTGTGTTAATTGTTAAACAGCAATTTATAAAAAGAATACAAAAAAAAAAAAAATTTGTGTGTTTACTTATGGTCAGCGAAATTTTCCTCCCCTTCGGCATTCAGTGTACCAGCGGTAGCAAACATTATTGTCGTATCGAGATCTCCAATGATTCCACTCACTGTGCTGGCAGCATTAATACAAGCTTGAGTACCACGAGATCCGGATTGCAAAGAAGCCAAAACATGAGACACCTGAAAGGTAATATCAAGACAAGATACCACATTATATAACATGCCTCTTGTATTTGTAGATTATTTTTGTCTGTAATAAAGCAAACATGTATAAAATAACGAGTGAATCCTGTCTTGATTTGAATACCTGACCTGGAGATAACCAGACAAGTGACAGAGCCACTAGGCCAGTGTTCTGCTGTCTGAACAGCACAATGAAATTAACTTGCAAATAAGAATTTAGAAAGAGCAAACAGATACTACAAGGATCCTATTTGGTGGGCTAAAAAGCAGGACTGATTTTCATGAGAGCACACAGATACCAGATGACCTTAGGGAGAGGTTCAGGATGCAATCATAGTGTATTTGGGTAGCAATCCATCCTTTATATAAGTTTTGTTAAAGGCGACTGACAAGGTACTGTGATTAAGCTTTTTATTTAATTTTCTTGTGTTTGTATAAGTGCTTTCTTTTCTGGACACAAAGTTCAACAGTTCTGCATATCTAAGTATTTTTGGCTATTCTTTTAGCCATTATCAAGGACAATTTCTATTTTTTAATTTTTAACTGAAATTGTGTTTTTTTTAATGTTATTAATAATTCCATTATTTCCAATCTTTTTTTTTTAACATGTGAATGAGGCTGTTATACTTGTATTTTCTACTAGTATGTTTTGAATGGATTTTGATAGTTTTTTGTATGTGTTTAAGTGAGTCCTAATTGAGCTATGGTCAAGTAGGTGTAATGTGAGTTGTTGAAATTGGCATTTGGTAGTACAACTAATATAATTATTTATGAGTTTGGTTTGATCAGGAACACAGTTCCTTAAGGGACATTTGAACTCGTAAATAATATTGGTTCTTTGTAGTTTTGATTTTGTGGGTGTGTTGTTATTTTTGATAAAGTTAGCTGTTTTGAAATTTTTGTAATAGATAATTTAATTTTCTTGTTCTGGTCGACTGGGGTTGTGTATTTCTTTAGAATTGTGCTCCTGATCGCAGTATCTTGTCAGTCATCTTTAATGAAACTTGTATATATTTCTTATGTTAGCATGTGTAGCGTAGAATTGAAATTTCAGTTACTTTAGAAGTGGAAGAATTTAGACAAATTCAGTTTAGAAAAGTGAGAAAAATTGGTAAAATTTAAGTTTTTTTTGTTATTTCTGGTAAAAAAAAAAAAAAAAGAAAGAAAAAAGGTGCCTTATTCTGCTTAACTATTTTTTTTTTTAAACACTGTGAAACAATGAAAAGTGTGCCTCAAATTTCTCCCCCTCCCCCCTCCAAGAGAGAAGAACATGTAAGTGTGATGTGTACAAGATTTATTTACCTTTTCTGTTACTTCTCTTACATGAACATTTAAATCATTTTGACAGAACTCATCATTTGGATTTGATTGTAGATTGCCAGCATCCTGTGCCAGAGCAATACAATTTTTGCCAAGTTCAATGACCGCATTTTTTATTCGTGTTGCAACCTGAAAATAGACAGAAGTCAAATAAATTTGTTTGCTCATTCATGGATCTGTAGTCAAATAAGAAGAAATCCTCCACCCACCAAAAAAAAAAAAAAAAAAAAAATTTCTCTTGAAATAAATCAACCAGCTGATTGTATACATTAACTAAAGAATTTTAAATTCTCATGTGACATGTAGAAATTAGGAAAACTGCATAGATTTTTTCTTTGTTTAATAAAAAGTATCTCATAAGTTGCTAATGTATAACAATTTATATTTATGCATAAGATCTTTTATTGCCAAGGTTAGTTAAATTTTAAATTTGTAACATTTTATATCGATTCATACTCATGTAATCTTGAATTATTAGTCATCCTCCTTGTTACAGTTCAGCAACGAATGTTAAAAAGACTTTCAGCATACGAGTAACTCAATGACCGCTAAGTCAGAGTTATTAAAACAATGAAATATTTTTAGATTCTAAGAATCTTTTTGGAGATTATGATTTAGTGATACAAATCCTACTATTGAACCCATAGCTTGGAGGAGAAGAGGTGGATTTATACCTTTCCCAAGTGTATATGTGCATAAGTGAATATAACGAACCCAAATGAAATTGGAATTTGACTCTGCAATTAACAATTCTGAGCCACTATCCATTACACCACCAGCACATACAAGTTGACAGCAATTGGTATTCCCAAGCAGTCACCCATCTAGGTACTGACCA
>CAHIKZ030001557.1:385000-460000 GCA_903632075.3 Acanthosepion pharaonis
CCCGCCTGATAAATATCAGCTCTCAATGTTCAACCTGTTCCATGTATACTCTGCCATAATATATGACAACATCATTGCAAATAATGCAGACTGCAAACAGTGAGACTTCAAGAGCCAATATTTATGGGTCAGATTTGAGCTTGTTGAATGCTACAGGGTTAAGTATATAAAAAAAAAAGCAAGCAAAACTTTCCAAAGACGATTAATATTTAGTTCTTTTGTTTGTTCATCTTTTTTATGTTTTATCCCAATGCTATCACTGTCAGAGAAAAGAGCATGAGTAGGAAATAAAGTAAGTAACCTCTCATGAGATTTGATTCCTATATCCTTGAAATTTGACAGTAGCATCACCTATTTGGCCAGAAAGGTTATAAGATTTTGCCCTACATATGTCAAAATCTTATAACTTTATTCTTCTGCCTATTCACTTTGTATTGTATTTTCTAATTGTGAATCTTTAGATTCTCTAAATGCCTTAAATGAAGAGTTCAACTTGATTTAATAAAGTATTTTTTTTTACATTCAATTTCCACACAAGAAATTAATAATATATATTCTTTTGATAAGCTCAGTGAATTTCAAATCACAAATCTCAATGTTATCAAAAGCTTTCTTTATGCATTTGGTGCAATAATTCTCTGTACTTTTTACCTCAAATTGGAAAACATTATTTTTACTTATAATATTCTTTTAAGTTTCAGTTGCTTTTTATTGCAACTATTTGTTTTAATCATTTCACACAAAGCAAGGTGATAAAGCCACTAAGATACAAAGGGAGTAAAAGAATCTGAGAAAAAAAGACTATTAAGGAGAGAGGCTAATAGAAGAACTGAAATTACAGGGAGAGAAGAAAACAATTGATGTTGCATTTTTTAAGATCAGTGTTCCACAAGTGATAAATGGAAAAATTTCACTGGGACCGTCAGTCTACAGCACTAATCAGAAATAAAAAGACCCTGGGGAGATTCAATGTTGCTTGCTTGTTGCCATAGGTTGAGTAAGTTGTGATAAAAAGTAAATGAAAGGAAATTAGTCAGTAATAATAGTGTTAATTGTTAGTAATCCTTTATCTAAAAATAAAAATCATCAAATGAAGTTTTTAAGATTGTTAGAAGAAAATGGTTCATTTTCTGCAACTTACAGCAGGATTTCCTCCTCCATCTTTAATTGCAAAGATAAATTGCAAAGCTGATTCAACAACAGTCTTGGTAAAGTCCAGTGTGGACATTCTTCGTTTGGAGTTCATCAACTTTGAGGCAGCACCAATAGCCCCATCTGCCAGAGGGCCAATATAGTTTGTCATTGCAGTCACCTGAGAAGAGAAAAAAAAAAAAGAAAATCAGACAAATACTTCAAAAAGTAAATAAAAATATCTGATATCTTTTTTCTTAAAATGTTATGTTCCTTCAGGGCATAGGCAATTACAATTCTCAACAGCTTCTTTTTCTTTATTATCTGTGAATTACAATGCATTCTTGGGAAAGATAGTAGAATATCTTCCCTCAGTTGCTTTAAGCAACATTATTCAAAAAAGAATGGATATCCAAATAATAGAAGGGTGAGTCAAAAAGTAATTCCATTTGTTTTATTATATGAGAAATAAGGAACACAATCAAACATATCGTACATCATTACTGCTATACATCATAGGTTCTCATCCATATTTCTCAACATAGTCATCAGTTCTTTCCATGGCAGTGTTCCATCTCTGAATGAGGGTATTTATCCCAGCTTTATAAAACTCAGCTGGCTTCTGATGTAGCCAATTCCTTACAGCAGTTTTCACTCTTTCATTAATGCTTAGCAATTTTGGACTTATTCAGTACCCAACTTAGCATTCTCAGACATCTATCTCTTTGGTTTAATGAAAGACGTTCGGAGGGGAAAATGGTATGATGGTGATGAAGATATGTAAACACTTGGCTAGATCAGCAGCCAGTGTTTATTAGTCATATGTATGATGTCTGAATTACATAGAGAGAAGTAAAATAGAAATTTGGTCATTAAAAGGTTGAGTGCCAATTGAAATTCAAACCAATGAAATCTTGTGTGAATTTAATGCACTTGCAAAATAAGATATGAAAAAGAACTCTTTCCTTTTGCATCATGACACCACAAGGCTGCACTGCAATCAAGAAATGGTAAGAAACCGAAAATTTGCAGCCATTGCTCATTTTTTGCATAGCTCCAGTTTGGCACCATCAATCATTTGGTTATTCCAAAAATTGAAAGAGGCACTGAAAAGTCTACATCTTTCATCCGATGCTGAAATTGCTGTGTGAAAGTGGATCAAAGTCAACCAGAAAATTTCTTCTTAGACAAAGATAAAGTGAATAGAATGTTTAAAAAAAGAAAAAAAGAAAAAAAATCTCGTACTAAATGGTAACTAATTTGAAAAATAAATCTTGAATATTATTTTTAGTGGGTACACTTGTTTAAGTAGTTGCCCTGTTTATTTATTTTTTTTTTATTTTAAGTGTGAATTACATCTACAGGCTTGCAAATTCAAGAGACAATGAAAAAAAAAAAAAAAAAAAAAAACAGGGTATCTACTCAAAATGTTAGAATAATAAGAAAAAATGTCAGATTAAAAATTAAAAATCCATGAATTCCCGAGAAATTACTTGAAATATAAAAGAGAAATAAATTTACATAATTTTAATGCTAGTTTCATTATTGGATCTGATTTCAACTTGTGTTATTTGAATTAGACACATTGCTTATTAACCAACCCTTGTAATTTTGAAGGGAAATAATTTTGATCAATTATTATTCCATCTGGTCTAAAACTTGGTTTTATATGATTAGAGACATCAATCTGTCCTTGTATTAAACGATACATATTAGAATGCAATCTGATTGATAGATTAGACTTACCAAATGTCCAATATTTGTTGCTTCTGATTTGCCAGCATTTTTCAAATTGTCAACATTCTCAATGATAGGGTGGAGGCAGTGGATCATCTGCTCCTGGAAGCCTTGCAGTGACTTTTCATTGCGATCATCCATTTTTTGACTGATAGCAGACAGATAGGCCTGGTCTAGTTCTCTGATAAACTTGTAGATTTGTTCGATTGCTTCATCACACTCCTTCTGACCAGGAGCACTGTCTCTGCAAAATTAAAAAAAAAAAATGCATTAAGAGAAAGAAAGAAAAAAAAAAAATTGAAGTAACTGATACTATGAGGATCTACAACAATTGAGTCTTCAAATGTTGTTTGACCATATGAGTCAATGAGATATGAGAGATAGAACAAGAAAGAGGGGATGGGGGGAGGCGAAGGGGGGGAGAGAGAGAATGGAAAGGGGGAGAGATAGAGAAAGGAAGGGGAGAGAAAAAGGGGAGAGAGAGAGAATGGGGGGGAGAGAATGATAAGGGGGGAGATAGAATGGAAAGGGGGGAGAGAGAGAAGGGGAAGGGGGAGAGAGAGGGAAGGAGGGAGAGAGAGAAGGGGGGGGGAGGAGAGAGAAGAGAGAGGAAGGGGGGAGAGAGAGAGAAGGGAAGGGGAGAGAGAGAGAAGGGAAGGGGGAGAGAGAAGGGAAGGGGGAGAGAGAGAGAGGGAAGGGGGGAGAGAGAGAAGGGAAGGGGGGAGAGAGAGAAGGGAAGGGGGGAGAGAGAGAGAAGGGAAGGGGGAGAGAGAGAAGGGAAAGGGGGGAGAGAGAGAGAAGGGAAAGGGGAAAGAGAGAGAAGGGAAAGGAGGGAGAGAGAGAGAAGGGAAAGGAGGGAGAGAGAGAGAAGGGAAAGGGGGAGAGAAAGGAGAGAAGTAAAGAGAAAGAGAAATCAATTGAGGATCAATAGACTTTTTAGAGCAGTTCTATAAAATATAAAAATGTAAAAGGTGCAATGATTGCAGAAAATTTTCTACAGAGTTAAAAGGATTAATTAAATACAAAAAGTCAAACTTACACAAAGCTAAATTTTTTGTATGTGATCAGTCACTGAATTTATTCTGATGAAGACAAAAAAAAAATTTACTATTTTGAAAACTACCCTCGGGCCACATTGGGTAGTCACATGTGGCCTGCAAGCTATATTTTATGCAGTCTCATTTTAGAGTAACAAAGCAAATCATTTTTAAGAATCTAAAAGCCAACAATGTCAACTTTAATTCACTTGTGCATTTGAAAGTGTTTGATAAAGTTTGAACAAAGCCGAGAATCAACCGAGGAGAAAAAAAAAAAAAAAAAAAAAAAAAAAAAAATCACAAATTTGCAGTCAAAATAGCTTTTTTAATAGACTTCTCAAACAACACCAATCATATTTTTTCATTAGAGAAGTAAAAACAATGAATAGATGAAGTTAATTTATTTTTAATAATTATGATACAGTTTTTATTTTTAATAAGCAGTTCTTTCAGTTATTATCAGTGTTAGATTTTTCTTGAAGGAAACAGAATATGAGATCAACAGTAAAAGAAATTTTTTGAAGTCCTGTCTGAACAATCTGGAAGGAATCACTATATTTTTAAACAGTTATAATTCAATCAGTATTGGCTATTGATTGAATTCAATAGAAAAGGAAAATGTTATTTCAAAATGTTCTCCATTTTGCTTACTTGATAGAGGATACCAGTTTCTTCATGGCATCTGAAACACTCTTGGAATGATTTGAATAAAGCTGGTAGGTGGTAGGGTCTTTTGGATTAACAGCCAACTGCTTGGCCGCTTGTAACATATGACAAGCTCCGTCAATCATGGCAACACCTGCTGATGTAATGGGTTCTTGGGCTTTCTGGGCCTATGAAACAAAGATCAAAATAAGATGTGAAGTGAGGTGATATATCACTGTGACATATATGAGTACATTCTCTTCATCAATTCCTCATTAAAATCTGGTACTTAATTGCCTTCTAAGAACTTCTGTAAGAAGCAATTTTCATGCAACAGGAAAAGTAAAAAGACAATAAGAATTAATTAATCATATCTCAAATATATAAACTAATGATATTTGACAAATGTTTTTTTTTTTTCTTTTTACCTCGGGACTGATCTTTGCAGGCACAGTAGCAAAGTCTGGAGAAGATGCAAAACAAGTTAATTCATCGACTGCCTTAATAAGAGGCATGGCTGCCTCAGCACACTTCTGACGATTCTCTTCAGTGAAGTTGCTATCCAGGTTCTGAAAAATATAAACATTTATTGTTAGTCATTTCTTAGAAAAAAGAAAAAGAAAAGAAAAACAAGATAGCTACTAGTTATGTTCAAAAAGTAAAGTACAAACATTTACTGATTCAATGATTGTCATTATACAATTGCCATATATACTTGAATATTAAGCAAGTTTTTATGATCATTTTTTTTACACAAAAATATATATATATTTTTTTTCTTTTTTGAAGAGGTTAAAAATGCATTTTCAGTGACACACAGGTAAATTTTTCCAGAGAGTTTAAAATTCATGCAAACGAATTCAGGGGTCACACTATACATGAAGTCATCTTATACATAAGTATATATGGTATTTTTATAGTGACATTCTGAATATGTTATAAGCACTACTCTACTACTTTTCCATTTAGTCACCAATGAGATGGGTGTATTTTTCCTATTGATGCACAAGCAAAAAATGACACTTCTCAAAGAATGTGCAATCGGAGCAACCCTTGCCTCTCTGAGTGGTGCAAATTGAAATCCTGGATATGTGTTGTACGCTGTAAAATATCCCATCCATATCATAACTGCTCTATTTTAAATGTATTGTCTTGAACCTTTTTTGGCTTTCTATCAGCATGGTTGATGCTAATCACCAGGACTCATGGCACCTTTTTGGGTTAATGCTTTTCTGATGACATGAAGAGGAAAGATTATATTGAATAAATTGCTAGGTTAGCTGCCAGGAAATTTGGTTCACCGTATTGTGCTAGACAATTTTTCTCAGCTTTGGTCACTTTTCCACTGTCTACCACGACTTCATGAATTTAAGTGCAATACTAGATTGGCAGCTAGGTCTCATTATTTTACAGTTGAAAATGCTAGATATATAACTAAGTTCTCTCACACTTCTCACTAGTGGAAATCTCTTCTGGCCTCTTGTTTTCCAGTCAAGTTTGATCTTCAAAAATTTAAATGCAATATCAATTGTTATCTTCAGTCTTTTTAATTTCTGTTCTTTTATTGTTCTCTTGCCTTAATGCATTGTTTATCTTTTATTCTTTCACACTTAGTGATGTAATGAATATGCATACACCTGGGTTCCCTGTCAAAATAATATGATTGGCTGGTGTCAGCCATAAATACAGACTAATGTGGAGGTACAGGAGGATGCCTATTGGCTATGCCTATAGTCTTTGCCTATTGCCTACGCCAAGCACCAGTCCATTACGGTTACCTGCTAGATTGTCCTACCCGGTTACAGTAGTCCAAAACCACTTTGCTACTTCAAACAAATATATCCCTTTCCGGGACATATCACTTAGTAACTCCTTGCGTGAATTTATTGCTTTGCTTGGGGTGAAATGAGTAAGAAAGAAAAAGAAAAATCTGCAGAATCACTCTTCTGTCAGGTTGACAATGTGTAGATGGCATACTCCTGTACTAGGATGACACCATTTTACAAATCTGGCCTCTTTCATTCAACAGCCGTCTAGTGCTTTCTTCTTGCCATGTCTCTTCAGGATGTGGGCCATTATGGATCTCCACAATTTCCTATCCTTTGTAGCTCTTAGCAGTATTTGTTTTGTTGCTAACTCTCCTAATCCCTGTTCTACCAACCAGGTTATTCTCGACTTTCCTCTTGCATTGAACATGTCCTGTGAGTGTTAAATTTTCCAAGCCCTTTTTCCTCATTATGTGTCCTAGACATTTCATTTGTCTCTTTCTGATTCTACTGTTCCAAAAACAAACATGCTCATGTACTGGAACTTATATCCTTCGGTCAATTAATTTGGGACCTAAAGTTGGATTTTCACTCTTGAAATGCAAAAATCTCATTCCATCTTGCACTTCTATGTTTGTGTTTTATGGTGGCAGCCATCTTTGTTGTGATTCCACATACACATGTACTCAACACTAAGGCTATTCTGTCTGTTACAATATGACATATCCATTGTTACTTTGTATTTACAACTTGCACAATTCTATTTGATTTATGACAATCTGATACATCTTATGTTTTGGAGAACTCTCGTATTTCTGGTTGTGTGCATCTTCAAACAGGAATTAAACCTGTCCTATAAAATCCTGTCATGTAAAGTAAGTTGCTATCTTTTAGAAACAAAAGCTTTAGTTACTTATTTTTGTAAATAATTTCATATAAAAAATATTTTTTTTTTATGAAATTTCTGTCTTTAATCTGCTAGATCTTAAACATGAATTTAAAAAGTATAATAAACTAGAATCAAACTTCAATAAAAAAAAAAAAAAAATTTTTAAATTTGAATAACTAATGTTAATTTAATTCAGTTTTGCACATTTTCTTTTTAAGTGGTAATCAATTTTTTTTTTTTGAACAACTTATTTATTTTTTAATCAGTATCACCCCAAGCAAGGCAGTAAAGCCACCAAGACACAAGCACAAGAGATTACAGGTGTGGAAGAATTAGGAACAGAAATATTAATAATGAGTGGGAAGAGAGTAATCAGGAGGACAGTATATAGTGATTAACATTGCATTTAAATTCTTGCAGATTAAAGCTGGCTGGAAAGCATGGAGCCAGAACGGAGCTCCACAAGCGAAAAAAGAAACTATTAGCATAGTTTACTTACAGCCACCTCTAGCCAGCTATGAATTGCTAAGATCTTGATGCCAGTCTAATACCATGCTTAAATTCAAAAGGTCTAGGTACCATAGTGAAGAGATCATCTGAATAATTACCATTATTATTCCTAATATTTCAAAAGTGATATTAAATTGAGTCAGACAAATTTATTTCTTATGTCTATTTTTGATGAAGTAAACAGTTTGAAGTTTGTAAAATGTGCCAATAAATTTGCAGTGAAACAATTGATAGAATTTTCATTCTTTTATTTTTTATTTTTAAATGACTGAAAGCAAGCCAATAGTATTTAAAAATATAATAAAGCCCCTGTTTAGTTTTGTAGATATACAGTTCGTTTATAAGAGCCTGAAGATGTAGGGACTTGAATATAAGCTTTATCCTGTAAGTGGATATACCAGGGACTGTTTTACAATAGTTATATACTCATGATACGATGTGATATTACAATAAGAGTGGTGGACATATGGTTGCTGCTTTCAAATTTATAACTTAATTCTGAAGTGGCCTGAGAGAAAAAAAAAGAAGATTCCTTAGTAATAGGAGAGGGGGGGAAAAAAAAAAAAAAAAAAACTGTTTGCATCCCTGGATTCTTTTGGAATGAATAAGAATTTTACTCACTTTAATTGCAGTGACCAAACTTGCAGTACTGTTGGCCACCTCCTTAGCCGATTGGACAAAGTGTCGCCTGGCCACTGGGTTTGAAGTCTTGGAGGAAGCCAGACGACAGGCATTGCAAAGAGCCGACGTGTGCCTAGCAACTGCTGTAGCAGCAGACAATACCTGAAAAAGAGAGAGAAAAAGAAGCCTGAGGAAAAAGTTCTTGACTTGGGGGGGGGTAAGAGAGACTGAAATCAGCTTCTGTTATCGGTCATTCAAGAGAAGAATTCTTATTAACATGAAATTAAAACTGGTTAAGTTCCTGTTTATTTGCACATATCTGAAGGTACCAATAAACAACATGAAAAACAATAAAGATATATATATATATATATATATATATATATATATATATGATATGAATTATGATATTTTCCACAATAAAATAATGATTTAGGCAGATTTTAGAATAGGAAAGTCTTAAGCAATCAAAAAAAGTACCATGTCATATAAGTAAATTCTAAAATATGCTGTAATATAAAAAAAAATATAACAAATGATATACATAGAAAATATGAGGGGGTACTGAAAAATTCATGGCCCAACTAAAAAAAAAACAAAAAAAAAAACAAACATTTGGGCATTTAAGATTTTGGGGTTGAAGTAAAAAGGTACTGCAAAACTCCTCACTAGGTTTTTTTCTTTCTCTTTCACTCTCAGTAATCCTTTGTATCTTAGAGCTATAATTACCTTGTTTTGGGTGAGATGATAAATAAATAAAAAAAAATACCAAGAACTTTTCAGCACACCCTTGTAAAACCAAGTCATTTTGAAAAACAGAAAAACTGATATATTTTATCAATACATCATAAAATAAAAATTAAAAATCTGGAAAATGAATGTTAATATCATCTATTTTATCAAATTTGTCTTGTTTGTTTGGGACCAGGGTTGGAAAGACAAATATATATTATGATATTTAGTTAATGTGAAGGTGCTATTTAGACTGTACACTCATTTTAGAATTGAGCTTTTTTAATATTCTGATCATTTTTATATTTTCTTTCCTCCAGCAATGCATGACAGATCTGAATTGAATATCACATCTTTTATTTTTTCCTCCTACCTGTCATTTTTATATCAGGATCCATCATTTCATAGAATTTTCTTAAAAGATGAAAATGTAGATCTTGGGATGATAAGTAATCAGTGTTTATATTGATCCTTTGATAAGAAATAAATTCAGCCATGCATAAGTAAAAGAAAATTTTTCCAACATTTTTTTTTTCAGAATTGATCTTATTACAAGCTTTTCAAATATGAACAAGCAACAGGTTTTAATCAATATTTGACAGCAAATAAAAGGATTCCATATTACTTATGTTAAGTGAAATTAATCTAAAATTGATGCAATTTTCATAAAAAATTATTTCTCTAGAAATGTTTGCAATAAAAGGGATTTTCAAAACGGTCAAAAAGAATAATAACCGAGTTTTATTTTTGCTTACCTAACCCACCAAAGTTAGTGAGGGAAAGCAAAGATTTGTCAATTAAAATCAAGCTCCCAATTGAAAAACCAGAGTACAGTCCTGACAGTTTTTCCACAATTACTACATCAAAGATATTTAATGCCAACATTGAATGAATGAGTGAGTGAGTGACACTGATAAAACGTCAAAAGAAAGAGCAACAAAAAAAAAAAAAAAAAAACACAAACATGCCTGACAAAGGTTAATGATTATATAAAAACAAGTTCTCTTTAAATATTTCTATTAAGTCACTGTGACTGAGGGTTTGATCATACTGGCTTTGTTCAAACAGTTGATCATGTCAGATGATGCCTTCTCTCCTAGAAATTTTAACGTACGTCCTCTCAGAATAGTTACAGTATGGGCTCTGTGGGTGTTGAACAAACACAAATGTGTCTGAAAAGGCATCTGCAACATCTGCTTGTCACTCTAGCAAATGGGTATATTCAGATACAAGTGTTCAGTTATTATTACAGCAGAGTTTTGTCACTGATGGTTGTGTTAGTGAGTTATGGTCAACCAATTCTGTTTATTCACTCGAGAGGGTTAAAGAAAAAAAAAAAAAAAAAAAAAAAAAGGTCTTTATGATTTACAAAAGATTGTCAGATATAAGTTGGGAAGTTAATTGTTTTGCACTCACACACACACAGACACACACAGCCAAGTGGGCAAGCTCTTGGACAGTCACAAATGCTCAATAATGCAAGGTTTATGCAATATTAGGGTTTTTATAGAAGGAGTGAAGAAACAAGATTTGAATATATCCTAATATCCTGTGCCAAACAAAGAGTGAAGACATTAGGAAAAGTAAAAGAGGGCAAGAAAGAAACAGTGGAAAGAGAGAGAGAGAGAGAGAGAAAAAAAAAAGGTTGGAGGGAAAAGGAAGGAAGTAGGAGTTTTGAAGACATTCAGCAAGAGATTGTTGATTTTTTTTTTTTTCTTTTTAAATTCACAAATTGAGCACACACATTTCTGGATGACAAGCATCACCAGTTTATCATGCAATGCAAGGTGCTGAGATCATTTTGGTTTAAGATAAAAAATTCCAATAACTCACTTAAATTATTCTTAAACATCAACAGTTGGTTATAAAGCCAGAATCAAATATAAATAGACTTGCTATTTCTATTTTTTGAGGAGTAAGAATAATTTGCAGCAATTAACATGAAGATTTTCAAAAATTATAGACAGTTCTCAATATTTTTGGATGACTGAAAACTGGATTGTAAAATGCTTTTCACATTATAACATTGTCTTTAAAATGCAGGAGGGGAAAAAAAAAAAAAAAAACTTTCTTGAGACTATCAAACAAGAGCCCAATTTTTTCAACTGCTTGTTTTTGTTTTCATCCTTTTATTTTAAAGCCACCAGAAGGAGGCCAGAGTGTACAATGACCAAAACATCCAACAGTATGAAATGATGTAAATGGTGTAAAATATTTTGGGTGGGATTTCAAAAATAAGCAGAATTTCATTATTCTAATCAAGCCTGCATGTTTATCAGTAATAATCAAATTTCCCAAAACCAAGAATAGAAAAAATATCAATGCAAATAGTTTACATATTTGCTTGAAAATGAAGTGTTTTAATATTATAATACTACAAGATTTTTTTTTTCATATTATTACAATACTCCTGAAGCCAAGAATTTGATGGGATGTGATACAAGTGAAAAAGCATTCCTAATATTTTATTAATTGCAAAACAGTCCAAGAAAATATAGTAACAATGACTACTTTTTCCTTCATAAACACACACTAACTATAATATTCAAAGTGCAGACATATAGACATGTTTCTTTTTTTTTTATAATCATCTAAAATCAGTGCTTGTTACTAGATAAACACCTAAGGGGGGGGGGAATATCCTAGCTTTGCTTACATGGAAGCCGCTGCATATGGGTTGTTGTATGTTGAAGATCTAGCTATTACCTATTCAGTCTTGAGTAAATTAATAAATTTATATATACTTTTAGACTATAATTATCTCCAATCTGTACTCAAATTTTTCTGCAGTTGTTTTGTAAACTGAGTGGGGAAACAGAGTAGGTTGCAGTGAAGTGAGGAGATATTCCATGCATCCAGTGAAAGGCATAAATAAAAAGGTCATGCAATTAGCCAGAGAGACCAGAATGAAGATCATGGGGGTGGGGAATAAAAAAAATAAATAAAGTGGCCCTCAAAGTCAGAGAAATCAAACAAGATCCAAGAAATCATCTTGAGAACAGGTAAAGAATTTTCATTTTTTATTGTTCATTTTTTATGGATTTTACTTTTGTAATCAAATTGTTTGTTTAATTATTGACAAACAATTCAGTTTTGCAAGTAGCTTTTATTTAGCAGATAAACATTTTAACAGTGACTTCATATTGATTTGAAATTTGCTTGCTTTTTATCTTTTTTAAAATCTGGGATGCAGGCACACAAATTTGAGATGCAGATAATGTAGACGCACATAAAGTGTCTTTATAAATTGGCAATAAATGACCAACCAGTTTTGAAACATAAATGAGATTACAATTTTTCTCTGAATATTAAAAAAATCTACAGTGAATTTCTGTTCTTCCAAGATAATTGTTGGAAGATAAATACTAGAGCTTAATAATCAATTTTGCCACTAAATTTGCAACAGGCTTTATAAATAAAAAATTTGAATGAAAATTTTATAGATATAAAATTTATTAATTTAAATTTATTAATTATTTTTTATATATATATATATATATATATAATAAAATATAATTTCTATTAGTATAATAAGCATATACAATATAATTTTCATATATTATGAAAATTTTATACATTTAATTATGATTATTTCTAATAATCAGTTTTGTCACTAAATTTGCAACAGGTTTTATAAATCATAAATATATTTTTAATGGGAATGTAAACCAAAACTTTCTCAAGACTTTAGTATAAATAAAAATTTCCAGAAAAATCAATTGCCGTATTAAAACCAAGAATAGGTACATTTCTCAAAGAGGTCTCTTCAAAAAGGTCATCTGTAAAATTATTGGGTTGAAATTTGCACCCTGACCTCTAATGATACAAAAAAAAAAAAAAAAAAAAAAAGGAATCTGAATGTAAGAAAAATTGAAGGATTAATAATGTAAATGTCTCAAATGACATATTTTGTGAAAGATATTTTAATCATGATTCTATCCAAGAATTATAAACAGTAGCACAAATTACTAAAGCATTGAGCTTTGGTTTTAAAATGGAGAAAGTTCTGCGTTTGTCCTGCATCTATAATTGGTGTCAATGGGATTATATCCATGGCAACATAATTAGGAGATATGCATTAATCTTGGAACATTTTGATCACAATTTTACAAACAAGTTGATTACAGTCGTAAGCGGGTAAAAGTTTTGTTTCCCTCCTGTCCCTCGAGTGCAATGCTGCATACGACAACCATTGGCAGTGAGAGAATGAATAGCAGCACCCCCACTCCATCAAATTTAATTATTCAACAGTACAATTGATTGAAGCAAAAGTGTGTGTTTGTTTATGTATGCATGTACGCAGATGTGTGTACGCACATTAAGAAGTAGATGTGTGCACACACACACAGGTAAGAATCAAATGCTACAAGACAATTGATGGTTGGGGATGGGAGCAGAGAAGCCAAAAATTGACCTGGCTACACAACTTTACCTCAAGTCTCATTTTTTTCTGAAATAAACACAGCAATTTTGCATGTAAACTTTAAAAAAATGTTTGGAAAATACAAAGAAAAGATAAACAAAAATGGCATTTTTGAGATTAATCAAGTTGAATAATAATAATAAACAACAAACAAGTATAATTTTTCATGAAATGAAGAACAAGAATATAAAAATATATCCCAATTTCAAAGCAGACTGATTATATTATTAAGTCCCATTTAACAATCTTATATCACTTAGATTGCTAGAAATAAGTTTTTGAGTGTATACAGAGTCTGCCAAAAAATATATTACACACTTCAGGAAAGGAAAAACTTGTATAGATATTGTAATACTAAATTTCTTCAGACATCACAAGATTAATACAAGTTTCCTTTGGACTCTACAATCACAAGAGATGCTCAAAATGGTGGTCTTTAGGTTCCAGAGATTTATTAGTATGGCAAATTACTGCTGGAGTAACATTGGCCAAAGTATCCAGTGGAATTGCTTCAATTTCTTGTCTACAGGCCACCAATATAGTCAGTTTTCTGTGTTACATAATATCCTTTAGGGTCCCCTAGTGGTAAAAAGTCTACAGATTTTAAATCAGGAGGATGTGGCAGGAACTCAACTGCACCTCTTCATCCTAGCCAGTGTCCTTGGAAATTATCATTCAGACAACCTCACACGTCTTACTGGTAGTGTGGTGGTGCACCATCTTGTTGAAAGAAAAAAAAAAATCATCATTTCCATAAAGTTCATGTATGGCAGTGTTATCACAATTTGATAAAACTGCAAAAGACTAATCCTTCCTTTCCTGAAGTGTATATGGATACATTTTTTTGGTGGACACTATATATATATATATATATATATATATGCAAAGGCATGTGTTGGCAGCAATAATTCATCCAAACAAGTTTTGTTAAATTCAACTGACAAGGTGTTGAATGACTGAGACAGTTCAAAGTACTTAAAAAAACAAAACAAAATATGAATTTTGGACAGTTTATCCATTTTTGATCTTGATGTATAACATTTTATTTGAAAATTGCAAAAAATGCAATAAGAAGATTAAACAGACAGATCTTGTCGGTTGAATTTAACAAAACTTGTTCGGAAATATATGAAGTATTTTCTTTCTTATTATGGCAGAATGTTAATTGAATTTTAAACTAAGTTAAAAAAGAAAAGAAAAGTGGTTATCCTCTGTGAATAGTGAATATAAATTGTGGTAAGGACAGAATTTTACTGTATATTTTAAATACAGAAATACAGGAAGAAAGTAGCTGATTTAATTTTGGTTTTGAGAAATTTTAATCTGAGCTAGAAATTTTATAAATTGTTATCTTGCTTTGAGCAAATGGAGATCAGAAACTTAAAAACAAACTAGACATGAAATGTTTATCAATATAAATGCTAACATCAATGAAACTAAATAATCAGGTTTTGATCTATAAATAATATCGAATAGAGAAAATACTAGGCTTCCATCTTGTATCTGTTTAGAAGAAGGTAACCCACTTGGTTATGATTAACGTGAAAGGTTAACAATGTTGCTGTTTTTGTTTCTCTGCTTTGATATCAGGTTGTGAAATCCCAAATAGTTTTTGAAACAAGAAACATTTTTAAATTAGCCTTCCTGGATTTTTGTCATATAAGAACTTATTGGTCAACCTGGAAAAGTAAAATTGAGATAATGTGACAGGAATTGATCACAGCCAATACCAAATGAGACTAAAAAAAAAAAAAAAAAAAAAAAAAAAGGAAAGAAAACTTATTCCAATATAAAGAGTGCATGGAAATGACCAATAAAAAAGAATTTCCAGTGTAAAAAGAGTGGGAAAAAAAAAAAAAAGCAATTATGAAAAAAATAATTTTGAATTGAAAGGAAAAGAAATGTGATGTCATTCATAGAAAAAAGAAAGAAATAAAAGAAAAAGAAAAAAGAAAATTAAAACTAAACATTTTGACCAAATCAGAAGCAAAACAAGAAAAAGCACATTAAGTCTTTCAACACTATTTGGGAAGATAATGAGTTTACAGCGATAAATAAAATTATATGAGGAATGAACAATGACAAGGGTAGATGTGAACTAATGATTATATATATTACACACACACAGGATGGCACGCATAAGTAGTCTACAGACAGACAGACAGACAGAGGGTGAAGTTATAAGAAAAATGAGACAACACAGGGTTGTGTCTATAGCAATGCAAACCCAAGAAGCCATGAAGGAAAGGAAAAAAAAATAAATAAATAAAAATATTTGGTGCCACTAGAAAAAAAGAATCCATTTTAATTGTTCCTTTTACAATAAATATTTGTGTAATGTTTTTCTTAATATCATATTTTTGTTTTAATATTATTCTCAAAATTTGTACTTTCTCCATAGTAAATCTGTCTTCAGTATTTCACTTTGAACAATGTAGTAGTTTCACCTTCCTTTTGTTAATGATCAACTAGACTTTCAATATTTTTTCAATACTATTGAGTAATAAAATTATTCTGAAATAATATTGGTAACAACAATAAAAAAATGTATATCAGACATAGGGTATTATTATTTACAAATATTCAATTAAATTATCAATTTTTAATTTGTAGACAAATTAATGAAACGACAGCAAATGAGTTGATGCAGATCAAACCGTTGTCATTTAGTATCTTTAAAAATTACTACAGCTAAACTTACCATTTTATACTTCTCTTACTCTGCATCTTTCACTATAGTGGACACTTGCATCTAATTTTTTTTAATTTCCTTATATCTAATTTATGTATTTAGACAACCCTTGATAACTAATTGGGGAGATGGCTACTAAAACTGACTATGTTAGATGAAGACAGGATTAGTTTTAAAATCCATTTGATGACATTAAAATAAGAAATACTGACAAAAGTTCAGTTGATACTAATTTGAAATTTCGGCTATCATTTCATAATTTCTATGAATTACAAACTAAAATTTGACAATGATTCAGTATTTTTTGAATAGGTTTTCTTTTTTAAAAGCCACATTTTACATTTAAAAAAATTATCAAAGAACAATTTCTAAATCATTCCTGCAAGGCTTTTGTAATTACATATTTATATAAATAATATTTATATAAAAAATATTATATATATATATATATATATATATATATATATATATATATATATATATATATATATATATATAATCTCCTTATAATATTTATATAAATAATATTTGTAATTAATTACATATTAAGTTTTTGTGATTACAATGATAATAAAAAGATATAAATTTTAATTACAAAAAATACCTGGTGAAAGAAAAAAAAATGAAAGTAGTTTTATAACACACTAGTGATTTAGTGGTAAAAAGTAATTTTAGAAGTAGGTCCTTTATTGTTAGTCACAAGTTTTGTAAATTATCATTGTAAACATTGGATATTTAATTTCTTGATGTACCAAATGTAAGGGGTACCCTAGGACTGGATTTAGATGAAGAGAGGTCCTAGGTTATTCCACTTATGAGGTCCCTCCAAATCCTCCATTCTCATGAGTAGAGGAAAATGGAAGAGTGTTAAATGAAACAATTTGAGTAAAGCCAAGGATGATGACAGGTGTTGAAAATTATTGAAGGGTTATTTAGAATTTACAATGTGATATGAGAGCATGTGTAAGAAAGGCCTATAACAGTGCCAAAATATTATACACTTTGGCTGGAGGCCCCTCTTAGATTTTGAGGCCCTACTCTTCAGCCTGCTATAAGCCTATAGATAAATCCAGCACTGGTATACTCATTTGGCCTCCCAGAAAGATAAAGAAAAGCTATCTGTCCTGATTAGACAGTGTTCTATCAGAAATCAATGCATGATAATGAATGCATCCAATCAGGCAGTGAAAAGAAAAAAAAATTCAATAATACAAGTAAGCAATCATCAAAATATAATGTCATTACTAGAAAAGGCCTTATTCCTAACTTAAAAAAAAGGCATAGGTGTGTAATGGACAGTGGCTAGGAATGAGAACTTGGAGAGTCATGTTTGAATTCCAGCTGAGTCTAGTATGTTCATTTACACTCAAATACCCTTGGGAAAGGTATGAATCCATCTGTTCTCCCCACTAGCTATAGGTTAAATAAGACTTGTATTTTAAAAAACATCATTATCTCCCCCCAAAAAATTGCTAATGGAAAAAATCTTACAATATAAAATAAATTTTAACTTGGAATAACCATGAAGGGTTGATAATAAAAAAAAAAAAAAAAACAAATCAATGGAACCTTAGGAAAAGGTTATGAAGTTAGCTCTTGCTATGTTATATCCTAGACATAATACTGTCATTGATATAATGTAATATGTAAGTGAGGATGAGTATTTGGATAATACTTCCTTTCTCACGCTTATCTGGACAGTTAATACCAAATAAAGCTCTTTTTAAATCCTTGGATTTGGAGATTAGGTTGGATAATTAGATTCATCTGTGTTAGTTTAAACACATTTTTAATTTTAATATTATTAAACTTTTTATCAATTTTGTAAAAAACAATTTTTGAGCAAACTTGGATCTTTGTACCAGCAAAAAAAAAAAAAAAAAAAAAGAAAGGTGTCAAAAGGATGGTTTTCCCCCCATGACACCCACTATTATCTTAACTACCTTCACTCTTCAACAATGTTTTAAAGTGAGGTGAATGATTTTATTTGTTTACAGAGATGTTTTTTTTACTTAAAATTTAAAATTAAAACCTTTCCACATAAGTAGATGCAGAGAACAGAGAAGTTCTGGAAAGATATCTAAAATAAAAGATGGTCATAAGGTTACACTCTCAATATGCAGCAGAGCATTGTGGGAAGGAGAGGAAAATAAATTGTGTGTATATGTATGTGCATGAGAGTGAGTGAGGAAAAAAAAATAAAGCAAAATAATTCAAAACTAGTAAGGCAAAAAACAGTCCAATATTTGAATGCTACACTATTACAAAAAGGCCTTTTATCTTTTCAAATAATATTTGATAATACAAGTAGACATTTTGATGTCAAGGAAAAGTCAATGCTAATTAACTGAGTCATCATTCACTTAAAATTAATAACAAAAAGGTCAAAAGAGTTTATTAGTATTCTTTAGGCAACTTGAGCATGTCCTGCAAATTGTAAGGATCCAAAACCAGTGTGATTCAAATTTGTGGTTCTGTAGTCAGATTATGGCAACAGAAAAGCAATTTGAATTGAAAAACTTTGAGGCTACTGCAGCTGAAGGGGTCCTTGAAAGAATTCAGTAAAAGGAGAAGTAATATTTGAAAACGAAAAATTAATATTCAGTAAATTTAAGCCAATGTATCCAAGGAATTTAGAAATGTTATCATTTCAAATCTTTGGAGTATAAGTGCAAGAGTAGGAACCAGAGGAAGTACAGATGCCAAGGTGCTAACTTATTAAAAATGAATTCTCCAAAGCAGCTCTCAGTTACATTGGATTATTTAATCAAGAGAAGTCCCAACAACTATGGCACATTCTTATGCCGTTCTTTGTTATCTTTATTGTTAACTAAAATTTTGTGGAGTGTTGGTTTTTGTGTTTTTCATGACACTAAAAAGATCCAGAGTATTATCAGAAATTATTAAAAATGACCTTTTCACAATATAGTAACATGCAAACATTAAAAACATTGAGAGAAACTATGGAAATTGCAATAAAAAGGAGGAGAGTGGAGTGGTGAGCAGCTTACCATAGCTCGGCTATTCCATGAAGCATAATACTTGAGTAAACAACAAAAGGTGTAGTTAGTTGTTGACCAAACAAACAAGTGAGAGAAAGAGAGAGAGAAATTCGACACATAAATGACAAAAAAGTGGTCAAGCCACAAAAAAAACAAAAAAAACCCAAAATAAAAACAATAGCAGAAAAAAATCATTATGAAATGAATTTAATGAAAGTGGTTGTGAAAAACAAAAAAATTTATTTTTCATTTTATTGTTAGAATATAATTTAATATTGCAAAGAGAAAAAAATTGTAAGGGGTTGATGCAAGTAAAGACTCCCCCACACAAAAAATCAAATTATTTGTCCTTTGTTTTCTTAATAATTGTTATCTTTAAAAATTGACAAAAATATTTCAAATAAAAGTGCCCCATTAAAAAGAAAATTGAAAGATCTTGGTATGAAGTCATCATAAAATTTGGCATTAACTCATTTTAACAGAGTTTATAGGAAGGAATTCTCTTTTGAAATAGGGACTGTAAAAGAGTTATTTTGGTAATGGGAAAAATGTAAGAAAAGCTTAAAGGTTTTATATATATATATATATATATATATATATATATATATATATATCTATCTCTGATATTGAGCACTTTATCCCATAAATATATTTTCCCTAAAAACACTGCTTTAAGGTATATATAAACATATTTAATTTATTTGGGCTTTTTGCATACTGCACACAAAATAAGCTTTTCCCAATAATCATTATTTTATATGTTTTATTCATTTTCCATTTTCACTTATTACTCTTTTTGATGGTTAACATAATGAATGAAATTGGAAGAACCATTCTGGAAAAGCTTGTCAGTCACAAAACTGCCATTCCAAGATTTAGAATTCTGAAACCAAAATCTTAAGTTTATATACAATTAACAATATTAAAAGTTTGTTTATTTATGCACCTTGTCACTGTGCAATGCATAATGAAATTGAACAGCAGACACCCCCCCGGTTGCATCAACAAAAAGAAAAAAAAAATACACATGCACAACATTGAATGAAGGAAAGTAATAACATTTAAAATACATTGAAAATTGTCAGCGTGCTTGCAGCGTTTACACAGGGCCCAAAGATAAAAGGCTTCCCTCATGTGTTTTTAATATTCACTAAAAGCAAAAAAATATTTATTATAATACTACCACTGTTCCATAATCATTTTTTGAAATATATTTTTCATATAAATATATATATATATATATATATATATATATATATATATATATATATATATATATACACACACACACTTGTGGATTTTTCTTCTAGCCTCTTGCTTTTCAGTCAACTTTGATCTTCAAAAATTTAAATGAAATGTCAGTCATTATCTTCTGTCTTCTTAATTCCTATTTTATTGTTCTCTCCTTAATGTTTTCTTCTTATATTCTCTTACATTCAGTAACCCCTTGCATCTTAGTGGCTTTGTTGCCTTGCTTAGGGTGAAATGATTAAAATATATTTCATGTAATAGATGAATGTACAAACTGCTAAGGAACAGAGGTAGTATTATCTATGAAAACTTTAAAGAAAATTAATATAAAATTATTCAATAATGGTGATCACAAAATTGTTTATGAAACTCTTTAACCCATTAAGCCCACTGTACTGGTTTTATGATCTGCTATCTGATCACCAAGGATAATTAAACAGCCTAACTTACAAGTAGAACAAGGCTATTCATATGAGCAACTTTGTACAAGCCATTTTTTTTTTTTTTACATGAAATTGTCAATATAAAAAGAATTCAAAATTATTCTTTGTGAAAACCATTATTGAATTATGAGTCTGAACTGATAAGTAGGACATTCATTCCAAAAGTGGGTTAATGACAGATTATATTTTATAATATCTACAGAGATAAGATAAAGAAAAAGAAAAAAAAAAAACTTCAGCAGGAATATAAATTACCATTTTGATACAGTATAAGTATTATTGGAATAAATGTTTACCTTTGTAATAATGTTACCAAAATATGCATCAAACAATTAAAAGAAAATATAAGGTTTAATAACAATTTCAAATAATTGCTGATTGGTTACAAGAAAAACAAGTTTTTATTAACAATTCTCTCTTGTAATGTATATTATTTGTATTTGTCAATCGAATGGATGTACATTTTATCAAGCAAGAAAGTAACCAATTATTACACTATGACAACATTATAGATATAGAGTAGAGAATTAAGCTGGAGGTCAGGAACATTTAAAGAAAAAAAAATTGTAAAATTATCAGATTGATTCGTTTTTAACGATGAAATCACTTTAGGTAAGAGCTATCTCCCTTGTAAGTTATTTTTATTGCTCATTTCAAGCTTGAAAAAAAAAAAATAAAAAGACTTAAAATTTACATCGTAAATGACTTTTATGATAACTGAGAAAATGGGGCATCGTACCTCTTGGTGAGAACTTGCAGGATTCGTCAGATTCTGACAAGCTGTCTGGATGGCCTGATTCGCTCTTGCAAATTGCGACTGGTCAACCAGACCAGGGTGTCCAGGTTCTGATGCAGGATCTGCAATTCCTACCAGATAAGCAGACTGAAAAATATACAAACAACAAAATGATTATAAAAAGAAGAGTTACATGCCACTCGGTTACAAGTTCAAATACTGTTAATGAATTTTTTTCTCAACTATCTTGTATTAAACAAAGAGAAGCACATTTAACAAGAAAACAAAGCTTTCACTTGCTGCATTAAAAATGTTTTTTAAATTGAAATCTACCTTCTTTGCATAAAGTTACAGATCATTCTACACATGATAGCATGTATATTTAAGTTAGAATTATAGCATTGAAAGAAAGGAAAAAATGCCAGGATGAGGCTAAAAAATCTTTTCTTCATTCTCATAATAAACATTTCTGATAATGATGAGAGAAGATCAAACATATTTGAATAAAACAATAATAATCTTTGGACAGTTTCCACAAATTGTATCCGGATGTGTGACAACTTATAGGCAAAATGGAAAATGTGACAAAAAAAAGTTGATTGATTTCAGAAAAACTTGTTTGAATTAATTCTTGCTGCTTATGCATTTTTATACACACACAATATATATATATATATATATATATATATATATATATATATATATATATATATATATATATATATAATCTCAAACAATATAAAGGCAAGAGGAAAACTTTTAAGGCATTTTGTTCCTTGAGAAATTTTATCAAATCACTTGCCTTGATAAAGTTCCTCAGTGAATGAGATGTGTTGCCATGAAAGTTTTCTCTCCTATACACACACTATATATATATATATATATATATATATATAAAACATGTGTAAGAGTGCATTGAAAAGTTTATAGCTTGACCCAATTTGCAAAATCTGACCAAATTAACAAATATTCCATTTAAAGATTCTAGATAAATGTTATTGGTGCTGACCTGTCATCATGACTTCAGTCATTTTCCCACCACTGTAATGTAACTTCCTTGTGCCTTTTCTATAAATACTTTCATGGTAATTGTTTTGATGAGCTTTCCTCTATGGTACCTAGACTTTCTGAATTTAAGCACAGTACCAGATTGGCAGCAAGGTCTCATCAATTTACAGTTAAATTAGTTAGATGCAATTGTAAATTCTCGGCTAAGTTTCTTCTCTCACATTTGGAACACTCTTCCAGATACTTGCTTTCTGATCAACTTTGATCTTCAAAAATTTAAATGCAATGTCAATTCTTATCTTTGGTCTTAATTCCAGCTGTTTTATTTTTTTCTCTCTCTCCTTAATGTTTTTCTTTTTATATTCTCTCTCAGTCAGTAAACCCTGTGTCTTAGTGGCTTTATTGCCTTGTTTGAGGTGAAATGATTAAAGAAAAAAATAAAGTAATTATGAAAACTATAGCAAATGAAAACAAGGCTATGTGGATTAAGATGAAAAGAAAAATTGATTGATTTGTTTTTTATGGCTTATCAACCCTTCGTGGGTTATTTTAAGCTAAAACATTTTTTGAATTAGAAGAATATTTTTTTGAGTGAATATTTCATTAGCAATTTTTTTTGAGAATAATGATTTTTCTAGATAAAAATTTTGCTATTTAACCCATAGCTAGAAGAAGAGATAGATTGCAGGGAGGAGGCAAAAGAGAACAAGCTAAATATATTTATTCCAGGCACAAAGAGATATACCTCTTAATATACATAAAATATTCTAATTATATACGGCTTAATTATTCAACAATACAATGAACAAATTATTTGTAACAAATGTATTTCTAAAGTTTTTATATAAATATATTTGAAACTTTTTGTCAGTGAAAATAAGACACATAGAAAAGCAATTGATTGAAGTGAATTGAAGATATTTTACTCACCTGTGCCGCAGCCTCAGTCAAGCCATTAACAGATGAAGAGAAACTTTTCACAGCTTCACAGAAGCCGTCAATATCTGTTTTCTTTGCATCATTTGATATGCCAGTCATAGCATCCCCAAGAGTCTATAAAAACAATATTAATAAATTTACATTAATTGTTTTTTAAAAATAATTCTGCAATCAAAATATAAAAAAAAAACACATACAAAGAACATCTTAATTAACAAGTATTTAAAAAGCAATTTTTTTTTATGAAGATTTATCTTAAAAATCAAGCAGTAAATTCATGTACATAAATTGATTTTATTGGAAAATTCATCAAATGTCAGCCATCTTCAGGTGATTGCTATCAGAAAACTTTAAAACATTTAAATACATTAATTGAATCAATTGAGTATTTTTTTTCTTAATTGTTTTGTATAAGGTTGGGAAGAATACTTGCATATCATTAAATTTTATGAAGCCTTTTGTTTTATCTATTTCAACAACTTTTGAAAATCTGTATGACTGAGGAATAAAAGTTGTAGAACAGTTTTTGGTCTTGACATTTTTTATAATTTGTTTTTGATTACTAAATACTTAATAATTTGACATCATCCTGTCATAATAGATAATGTTCAAGCAAAATTAATTTAAACAAGAATCTTGAATTTACCAAATAGAGAAAAATAAAGACATAATCCTAAGTCAAGAAAAGGACAATATTTTGAGGGCAATGAAGAAAGAAAATTATAACTTTATCCATTACAATAGAGAGGAAATATTTAACATCAAGAAATTTAAATATTGTTGAGAAAAGTAAAAGCCTGTTGGATTCTCAAGGAATTATCTAGAATTTATCTAAATGAGAGTTTTCATTTAACGAACAAGAAAGTTCATTAACATATGCTGTTTATAAAATGGGTAACCAAAGAATAGTCCTTTAATTCTTAGATTAAGGACATGTTAAAATCTAGAATCAAAAAAAAAATCTTCACTGGAATAATTTCTTGAAAGAGACAAATAGGCCAGGATAAAAACATTTTCACACCAAACATCGGTTCAACAGAAAAATGACAAATCAAGAAGAATTTGTCAAATACAACAAATAAAACAAAAAAGAAAAGAAGAAAAAAAAAAAAAAAAAAAAGGAAATTTCTGAACTAAATAACAATATTTGAAGGTTTGACATTAATATTTAATAATTTTATGAGAACAGTTGTTGAAAACATTTTTAAAATTTTAAATGTTTTCACTTTTCTACAAAAGGATTTCAGACACACAAAATAATGATATTTAAAATAAATTTCTATGCGGAATAAATTTTAACTTTTTTAAAAATTACTTATGCAAAAACCTTATTTAACTTTGAAATTATTTTAATGAAATCAGTTTTTATATCACTGAGTTTCCATATAAATTATCAATTTAATTCAGGTTTTAAAATGTTCCTTAGGTGCCACAAGTTAAAGCAAGTATGATCTAAAACTGAAAATTTTTGCTTTTTTAAAAACCTGAATATTTGAGAAAGAAATCACTTTAAAACAAAAAAATTAGACTTTTATAGCATGACTATGTAGTACTCTAAAACTAAATTCATAATTCTTTCTCAAATATTCAGGTTTTTAAAAAACAAAAATTTTCATATTTTGAATCTCTGCAAACTAATGGCATTAAAAATGAAGAATTCACAAGATAATGATATGTAAAATTAAACTGTAGCCATTTATCTGAACAGGACCAAAATATCAGATGCACTTAAGATACTGATTAAAATAGTGGAATCAAAAATAAGATAAAAGGGAAGAAAGTAATACTCTAAATACACTTTAAAAAGTCATAATAAAAATCAATGAAACAAAGAAAATGAATAAAATTGCCAGGTTAAAACTCACTAAAAGAATATCTGCACATAAACAAATTGATTAAAGAAATGTAGACAACTGAATAAAGAAGAGAAATAAATTTCATGAGGTGCATGCAACAACAACAAAAAAAATGGATATGACAGCATTTTTCTTTTTTTTTGAGAAATGTGGCCAGAAAACTTCAAATAATCACACATATTAAAACCTTATTTAAATAAAGAAAAAGGATTTCTCTGACATGTTTTTTTATGACAAATTTTGAATTTAAACTTGATTCTTCTGCAAAAAGAAAACTTAATCCTTATGCTGTAAACAAATTTTGGTATCTTGAAGTTTTCTATAAGAAAGAAAAAACATCTATGTAGAACATGACAAAAAAGCACTTAAAAATATGGTAAAACAGAAATTGACCACTAAAACTAAACAGAACAAAACTTTCTTTCTGACTTCTGAGCTTACCTGCAGTTCCTTAGATGAGAATGTCTGTAGGCAAAAAGGAATGTACGGAAAAGAAAGAATCAACAGAGACATAGTATTTAGTTTGAAAAGTTTTCATAAATTATAAACCATAATCAATAATAATTAGATTTTAGATTTTTCAGTAAGAAGCAAAAAAAAAAAAAATTGAAGGTTATTTAATCTGATTTATATATTAAAACGATAATACTGTACTTGGACCATACCTAAAAGTAACAAAAATAGCTTTTTCTTCCCACAGGTGAAATTATTTAAGTCTGGAAATCAAACTGTATAGTAGTAACACTTTCTAAATTGGTATATAAAAAAAGAAAAAAAAAAACATCTGAAGTATGTAGACTTTACAAATAAGGCAGTTTAATGGTCAACTGATAAAAAGATACCACCTCTTGTTAAACAATTTAAATATAATGAATGAATCCAAATTCAAGGAACTATTTTGGCTTTTCATCCTCAAAATAAAGAAACATTAAGTTAAGAACAGTAAAGGAATTACAAGAAAGAAAGAAATCCCAAATAAAATTTAGGAGATTGTCTACTTTATACTTTTCCCACTGTTTTTTTTTTTTATTTATACCAATTTTATTATTATTATCATTATTCTTGTCACTTACCCAACTCCAGGTAGGTCTTGTGGCCTGCAAGTCCAGAAGCACCTCTACATGTTGAGGTCTTCTGTTAGTATAAGTAGCGTGATTGTATCTATTGCTGCCTTACTAGGCCTGTCACAGCTTACAGCACCTAATATTCTTGAGTGATCACCCATCTAGATACTGACAAAGTTCAATGCTGCTTAACTTCGGTGATTGTATAAGAACCAGTGTTTTAACATGATATGGTTGTAAGCTGTTATTATTAACATAATAATGATAAGCAGCAGCTAAAGAGTATGCAGTTAAATTTATACAAATTTCCTATGATAAAAATCATCTCTTCAACATGGAGGTAAGTGGCCATGGCCTGCAGATGATTTTGCAAGCCAGCCCCACTCCTGCACACCTTTTTACAAATGTGACACATAAAAGACTTTTGGAGAGTCTTGAAAGTGGTTTTCTCTTTGTATACTTTCAGACCTGCAAATTTTATTACAAAACAGACATAAGTACCTTGCAGGTCTGTTAGGAAGGACATTCTTATAGTTGGCATTGGACTGATGATTTTCATGTGATCTTTGATGTCTAGCAAATCTGACACGGGATAGAACCACCATCACACAGATGTTATATACAAGCTCAGACTGAATATCTTCTGGGATCAGGTCTAAATCACTTTTCCTAAGAGTTCTTTTAAAATTCAAATGCTCAACCCTTTTGACCTTAAAATGATTACAACCATCAAAAACTATCTTTCTCATATTCTGTCTCTTTTCCCCAGTCTTTGACACTAATTTCAAGAGGTTTGTCTTTAACATTCTTAAAACGTTTCTTGGGTTTGTGTCTGAGACACTTACCAAGAGCAGGTTTTCTGTATGAATTGAAGCACGCACAGTACTAGATTGACAACAAAGTCTCATCAATTTACAGTTGAATTGGCTAGTTCTAACCGTAAGTTCTAAGTTACTTGCACTTCTGGCTCCATGCTTTCCAGCCAACATTGATCTTCAAAAATATCAAGTGTTATCTCCTGTCTTCCCGATCACTCTTCTATTTTTTCTGCTCCATCATAATGTTTTCTGTTTTCTAATTCTTTCACACCTCATAACCCCTTGTGCCATAGTAGCTTTATTGCCTTACTTGGAGTGGATTTAATTATATATAATTTAGTGAAATACATCTGATAGATGCTTTAGCATACATCATCATCAATTTTTTTAGCTGAAGTCTGTTAGAGGTTTGAGGTCTTGCATCATGCTCCTTCATGACGACCAAGCCAATTGTGCATACCCACATAATTATTTATTTATGCAACTTACCTTGGATATCTGCATCACTGAATCAAGACATTCGAAGTATGAGAGGTCGCTGACTGGTTCATTTGGATTTTCCAACAAACTACGCATCATCTGGAAAAACAAGTAAAACACAGCATAAATACAAAAAAAAAAAATATATAGCTTTAGCTGCTTATCTCTCTCTCTCTCTCTCTATATATATATATATATATATATATATATATATATACACACACACACTGGGTGCAGCAGAAATACTTCCCACATAATGGTGAGGCATTAGTTAGATGAAGACACCATTGCCACAAATGTTTTATTATGTCGGAGGTGTTTCTGTCACACACTGTATAATAATTTTCATAATATTATCTAACAATGCAAGAACATTATTGCTTATGAATTTGTTGAATAAATTATTCTGGCTTGCATATTTGCTTTTGTATTTTCTTCTTTTACAAGGCTACACCAATCTTCTCAAAGGAATGTGTGTGTGGCCGGGGGGGGGTATCTTTATTTCAACCATAAAACAGATACATTCAAAGAGTACTGTCTAAGATTTTCTCAACAATAGCATATGCGGTTCATCTGGGGAAATATATTAGGTGTATGCAAAAGTGTCATACTTTTATTAAAAACTCCTCACCTTACAGTGGGTGGTGGTTATGAGGTCTGGAAACTTTCCTCATGCACCTAATATTAAGAGACCTCTCACTCCTATACATTACAAGCTGTATGCATATTGAGGACTAACAGTTTGGTGATGTCATTAGGTATTGTAGGAGTTGCTCCAAGTTGGTGGTACCATGCCTCTGGCCAATAAGGTAATTATCAGATTAATATTTTAGGGCTATTGGTGCTGGCTGTTGTTTCAGCAAGAAGATTTCATTATATGTTGAGGTGTTGAATAACATAAATCAGCTAAATGACAAATTTTATTTATATTGATCCTATCTATCTATATCAAATATGCTAGTTTGCCGGTACTGGTAAAATAGACACCAAGGCTATTTTAATGGTAAATATTAATAGTTTTTTTAATAACTAAGAATATATCTCAAGACTTGATAAGCCAACCAACTCCATTCATTAAGAAATCATCCAGTCAGGGATCTATAGATACTTGGCTATTTTGTCAGTGATAAAGATGCTATTCATGCCCTGGGCTGCATTTCTGTAATGAAAATTTCTCACACCTCACCTAATTTTATATGATAAAAAGTACATTTAAAAATAAAAAACAAGGAGAGGATTAAAAAAAAGATAACCACGGATTCGAAGTCAGAACATTATCATTAATAACTCTCTCCTCCAATTTGCAGACCCTAGTTACTATATTCTTAATACTTGATATAATGCAAAAATAACAATGACAAAATTGGTCAATAATTAATTTTAAGTATTTATATTGGGACTCATGCATGCAATTATAAGTAATCCATTATAATATTTTAAATTTTGAAACCATATTTATTTTTGGAATATGAATTTTTAAACTGTTTCCAAATCTTTGTCTTTCAATCATTCCATCTCTGCTGCTATCCACTTCTTCCACAGCTATGAAGCATGCTGCACTGTTTGGGAGCTACTGGTTTAAGCATTTTAGGTGTAGATTATCTCAAACAACCTTATGTAAGTCTGTCTTAGTTTCATTAAGGATAATATTGTAGAATATTCTTAAGTAGAAAGGTTGTTTTTATTTTTTTTTATTTTATTTTTTTCCTCTTGTCTCTCTGCCTCCTCCTTACCTGTATTTGCCGAAGCGCATTGTCACACTCCTTCTGGCCAGGAGCAGATACAGTGCAGATGTTAATCAGTTGATTGATACTGTCAGTTACTCCTCTGCAATAAACAAATAAAGAAAATGAGAGAAGCCCAACAAACTACAGATTCAAAGTTTGGTTTTTACATTATTCCCTCCACTTTCATTTTGCTCAATAATTGACATGGGAAAAATTCCAGTGAGTGTGAAACTATACCCCAATAAAGAATACCCCACCTGCCTTCTTTTGCTATTTCACAAATCATTTCACAGTCTAAAACTAAAAACAGTTTCTTTTAGAATATCAAAAGCACTTTTTTTTATTTTTAGAATTTTGTTTCTAAGCTATTTTTCAGATATCCACTTTATTATTCTTCAACACAGTTGAAATATAATGCCTGTTCTGCCCTTTAAAATTCATTATCAAGGCTGTCTAAATATGCCGGAAGCTTATTGCCAGGCAAACATTGTCAGTTTCTAGAAGTTGCTCTAAAATCTCATTGCGGACCTTATGCAAAAAATAACTTTTTTACAATTTGAATAATTTATCTTGATTCATTTGGTTGTGTTCTTTGAAAATTAATTGACAGAAAAGATAAAATTAAATCTGAAACAAATCTCCAGTGAAGAATGATTCTATAAGTTGAGAAAAATTGTTTTCCTGTTAAATAGGGTTTTACAAGTATATTTTTGGTAAAACTTCAGCTTATTAATCTTTAGCACACTGCATTATTAATATTCCCTTTCTTCTGCATTCTTTTTCAAGGTCTCTCAATTGTATTATTATTCTTGTTAATTTCACACAAAGTTGTTTTCTGTTGCCATAGCAGGATATGACAACACATCTATGAAATTCAAACACAGTATTGTTCAGGGATCAGTCACTTTCAGTGGCAGGATAAACTTTTTGTACAGCATATTTTAATAAGGTTAAGTACCCAATATTGAACCCAGAAACTTTGTTCAATTGAATATGATAATTTATACAGTTCAACTTAAATTATATTTAAAAGTAAGGGTTATTGTCTAATAAAGAAAAAGTTCATAGCAGTTTCAGTTACAGCTTTGCAGTTGAGGTAAGTCAAGGTCAACAATGCTCGTGCTGATTAAAGTTATAAAGGTTAATTATTAAATATAAAAAGTAAAAGACAAGTCATTATATAATTGCAAGCTAATGACTAAACACACATTTTTATTAATGCCAAGAAATTTAGTAAAAAATTAAACAAAGGAATTCATAGTCTTAATTTTAATGGGTTTACAGAAAATGGTAAAGCAAAATAAGTCAGATTGGATTGATGGATTTTTTTTTTTTTTTTTTAATAATGTTTAGCTACCAATATAGATAAATTGTTCAAGCTTATGTAGTCTTTGAAGTGATTCTCATCATCATTCATTCAGTTAGTGCATTTTGCACCACTGTCATCACCACTCTCCTGCATCTTACAATTGTGATTTGTGGTGATGTTCAAGGCAGAATAGTACAAATGCTTACTGGCTCCTTTTGCACTGGGTATGTTGAGGTTACTCCATCCCTTCTCTCAAAAGTTAGAGAAGCAGACCTACAGGGCCCAGTCTTTCTTGTTATTTTACTAATAGCCAGGTGGAAGAAATGGAATCACACATTTCCCAAGGGTATTAGCATGTAAGTGAATGCAATGAACTCGACTGGAATATGAACTCAGCTCTCTGATTCTTCAATCTGTTACTCCATTGTTTCTCCCTAGTTTTATATTAGATTGGAACAAAATAAATGTGTTTTTTTTGGCTTCTTTTTTTTTTTTTTTTTTATTACTCCTTCTGTTTATGCTTATATTTATCTGAAGGGTGCTGCAAAGTTTTTGATTAGCACCTTTTCCAAGCTTTAAATGCATATACACACCAATATGAGCCAAGTCAAAAATGCTCCAGATTTTATCAGGATGCAATAAATTCACTGCCAGATTGTTGTATAAATTCTAATTTTTTACTTGGACAAATAAAGTTGGATTTGAGCAGTTATGTTTTAACTTTTTAGTTTTAAAACTACTATTAAATTGGCTTCAACCTGACAAGGATTTTAGATCCAATTTCAAAACCAAGACCAACCAGTTTTTATAAAATAAAATTCAAATCCCCTGCACCTTTAACAAAAAAAAAGAAAAAAAAAGAAAAGAAACAGAAAAAGAAAAATGTCACCCCCTGTAGATAAGAATATGAACTTACCTGGCAGCCTGTGTAAGTAAATTCTTTGCATTAGGAGCATTAGGGTCTGCTGACACAGACTTTGCCACGACAAGTAACTTGCTAGACACGGTGGACACACTCTTGAGACCACCAATAATCTGAGTCTGAGTTTCGGTGTCCTTTGTGACTCCAGCCATAACCAAACCACTGTCAACAAAGTTTTTGTAGGCATGGCCATAGCGGTTAGATGATGCCGCTAACTGTTGAGGTGTTCCTCGGGATGAAGTCACAATGTCACTGGCAGCTTGGTTCAAATTAACAGCAGCACTATTCATGTCAGCCTGGGCCTCTTGGTAAGAAGCGTTTGTTTGGGGAATCTAACAAGGAAAGACGACAAGTTTCAAAATTACACACGGTTTGGAATTAGTGAAAAAGGTTTTATTCAATGGCAAAAAAAAAAAAAAATTTATTCAAATATTGTCATTTCTGGGCATTTTTTCAAAAAGGATAAAAGTAAATATGGAGAATATCTGGAAGTAAATATCTTCCTTAAAACATTCAAATAAAATATACATTGAAATCATTGAAATATTAATGTAATAATCAATCTTAAATAAATTTTACTTGTATAAATCTTTTTTTTTTTTACTGCCTTTTATTATCTTTTGTTATTGTTTTAATTTCTGCTCAAATCTCCATGACAGGGACTGATATTTGTGAAACTGACCTATATATATATATATATATATATATACACACACACAGGTTGTTTCAAAAATACTTTTACAAACTTAAGAGGTGCATTTCTCACACCAAAACAAGGACAAAAGTCCAAATAAATACTTGCAAATCCTTCATTTTTGAGTTAACTTTAAAGAAAGTTTGCAGTAGATGACGCTGTGTTGGCATGTAGACTACGTTACATTTTTCATTCATGTATATTTGTGGTTAATCTGAATGGCAGGATATTAATATTGTGAGCAGGCAGATATTATTTTTACATACAGCCGTGAGAATGGTAATGGATGTGAAGCTGCATGGCCGTATCAGATTATCTTTCCAGACCGAAGACAGCTGAATCATCCAACCTTCGCTGATTTGTGGACATATGTTTATATGAACTTTTGTCCTTATTTTGGTGTGATTTTATCTTTTTAATTTTGTGCATGCATGTTTTTGATTTTGTCAACTGCAGAGTATAGTAGGATCAGTTGGGCACTGTCTGTAAGAGAAAGTATTGGGCCAATGGGCCATACTAAGGAGAAGGAAACTGAGATAACGAATACATTTTTTATACCTCAAGAATAGTATTGGGGAATGTCATACAATTCCCCTATATATATATATATATATATATATATATATATATACACCATAGACACTCCTACACCCTAGTTTCTTTTTTCATTACCTGAGAAGTGGACAAAGCTTGACTGGATTGAGTAATTCCTCGGATTGCATTATCAACATCACGCTGCCCTGGCAAACAGTTCAGGCAATTATTCAGTGCATTTGAGACACTTTTGGCAACCTGAAAATAAATTCAGTTCATAGATGATTAACTACAGATGTACATATGGTACCAATTAAAGAAATTTAACACACAGTATAAATTAATGAGGATCTGTGATTTATTTGTTAATGAAAATAGCAAAAACAATTGAAATATAAAGCTGCAAGAAAAACATCTTAAGAAAAATGTATGACGTTAAAATTAATGCAATTGAATATATAATCTTTTATGCCAGATCATTTTTTATTTTGATTTATTGTATATACTCAATTAGAGTGCAAGTTTTTATGTTTTTTTTTTTTTTGGTTTTTTTGGTTTTTTTTAGACAATAAATATTTGGTGTGGGGGTTACATCATACACAGGTAATTTCTTTGAAGAGGTTAAAAATTATGCCTTTTCGGTAACCAGTTGCACTATACACAGGTAAATTTTTTTCTGGAGGGGTTAAAATTCATGCCCTAAAATTCAGAGATCACCCTATACATGAAACTGACTTATATATGATTATATGATAGTTATTTATCAAGTAAAATAAACAAAAGATATAAATTTAAGTGGGAAGATTTTTTTTAATACGATAAAAAAAAAAAAAAAAAAAAAAAGCATACAGTGTGTGAACCTCTACACCAAGCCTGCATAAAATATGGCTGATGAGAGCCACTTATCACATGTGAGTCTACCCAGTATGACTCAAAGTGTTTTCAAAATAGTAAAATTTTTACGACCATTAGAATATATTCAGTAACTAATTGCATACAAAAACTTCAGTTTTGTGGAAGCCTAACTTTATTCAACCAATATTTCACTCTAATTAATCCCTTTTAACTCTCTGGAGAAAAAATGAACAGAAACAATTTTCTTGCCATTCCTCCCTCTCTATGTTTCCACTTTATGCATATTGAATAATTTCCTCAAATAATTTACTCTTGTGATCCACAGCTAATCATCTGTGATCAATGTGATCCTTTACATTATTTATTTGTGCAGACCTGCCCTACACAATTACAGTATAAAGAACATTTTATATCAGGTGGAGAATCAATTAGCAGACAAAGCTTAAATAAAGACTTATTCAAGATATTTGAAGAAAAGGTTAATTAAAAAAAAAAAAAAAAAAGCCTCCAGTAAAGACACCAGAAAGGTGTCCGATATAGAAAGCTGTAAATGTGTTTATTTTAGCATTTAGAAAATTTAGAATAAGAAAGAAAAAAACAATCAGTAAACGGAGAAGTCAGGATAGTTTTTGATCTTATGAATAACCAAAAATTATTTTAGAGAGAAAAAAATCTCACCAATAAAATTATGATCAGATGTATAGTAACAGAATCTAGATTAAAATCAGCAAAAGATTGTAAGTTAAAAAAAAAACAAAACAAAATTTGTTGCCAAAAAGTTCTATAAAAAAAAAAAAAAAAAAAAAAAAACTGACAATAAGTAATAATAAATATTTATGTATTATGCTTTAAATATTAATCCCATGTAACCTTAAAAGAAGGGGGGGAACAACAATTGTAGAAATGAGGAGACAGCAAAAGGAAAAAAATGAGTTTAAAGTTAAGAACTAACTCTATATATATATAAGAGAAAGAGAGAAGAAAAAAAAACGGCGAGAGAGTGTTTTACCTGTGCCAATCTTTGATTTGCTTCTGGATTTTTGGGTGTGTTCACAGCTTGCTTTGCTTCATCTAAGAGTTGTTTGGATTTCTCTATGATGTCCCTAGCATTGTTGATGATAAGCTCTTGAAGATTCTTGTCATCAGTAGTAGCTGCAACAGCACGTACAGAACTAACAAATTTCCTAAGGGCATGGGTTGTGTCCCTTGCAGCAAGACTGGTATCATCTTCATTACCCTAGAAACAAACAGACAACGTGCTCAAAGATATCCACATGAACCATTTCAGAAGTCACAACATATCAGACAAAAAAGCAATTATAATTATGAGGAGGTGCTGAAAAGCTATCAGTTCAACCAAAATCATCCCTGACAATAAAGAGAAAATTTTATCTTTGGTATGCTGGTTAGATTTGGGAAGGTGGGTCAGAGGCCAATCACTTTTCAACACTCGTACATTTTACTTTTTAATCATTTTACACTAAGCAAAGCAATAACAACACTAAGATGCAAGAGGTTACTTTTTACAAGGGGTTACAATTTTATTTTTATTTTAAACAGAATTCTAAATGATGCAGTTAATACTGCTTGGAATAAAAATTCCTGGGAAACTCAAATTTTATTTGACAAAATTTGGGTAAAACAAGGTTTACCCACAAATTAAGTTGTTTTCTGTTAATTTTCATTTCAGAGAAATTAATCCTTGATTATGATAACCTAATTGTAGTTACCTGCACTGTTGCTGTCAAAAGTTGTGCCATAGAGGAACCGACAGTCTTGGAAGTGGAACCAAGTTGGGCGGCTGATGATTCCGCCTGCAAGTAAAAAAAATAAATAAAAATAAATTCCTAAGTAGAGAAAGAATTAAATATAATTTTCAGCCTGTATAACGATGTGCAGTTTTATTTTAAATATAAATGAAGGTAATTAAGTATTTGGAATTAGGAGTAGAGTGGGATGAGATTGTTTGCTTATTCAAAAACAAAGTGACTGGATTATACACTTATCATTTGAATCAATCTCTAAGGGAAAGAAAAAGTTTAATTGATGAAAATAGTTAAAACATTCTCATAAAAAAAAAAAAAAAAAAAAAAAAAAAGAAAAGTGGAGCATGTGCTCTAATCACATTATAAGTTAGTGGCATTTTTATTATCACAAGATTTAAGAAAGGAATGATCAAAATTTTTCTGATAATGTTTGTAAAAAAAAAAAAAACTGATAAAGAGCAGACTGATATTTAGAGAGAAATCTTGAAGGTGAAATTTTGAATGTCCAATTTCCATAACAATACATAACTAATGATGCTGACAATGATTTCCATCATCAGTACCACTATGCTAGTTGTCCCATAATAATTGTTACACTGACATATATATTTAATACACTAAATGTAACAACTATTATGGGACAGATATAATAGTATCATAGAAAATTAAAGTTATTTAAAATAACTGAACGAGATAAACATTTGTGGGTTTTTTATTTGTAGAAAAGGTATGAATATAAAACTCTTCAAGACAAAACAAAGAATAAAATTATGAAACATGGCCAAAACTTGTCACCAATCTGCATTAAACAAACTGAATGTGTTTTGTGGGTCTCAATCTACTAAGCAAACTGATATTAACAGAGTGAAAAATCATTTGAAAACAAAATAGAAAAGACTAAATATTTTTCAAAAACTTACTGTCTCTCCAGGAAGTGGAACCAATCTTCCTTCTTTAGCTGTTGTTAAGGTTTCCTCGAGTTCTTTATCCAGTTGGTTCAGCTCTTCTAAAGCGCTGTCTATCTCTAAAGCACGACACATATCAGTAGCCTACAAAAAAAAAGGATTTTAAAAAAATCATATAAAAGGAGCACTTTTTCCTTTCTATTTAATTGTTGGCACTTTCAAATTAATCAAAAAAAAAAAAAAAAAAAAAAAAAAATTGTTTGGAGTCATGCCCACATTTGCATATTGTACTATATATACAGAATGTGATGAATAAATTATTGTCTAAATTATGAAAAAATTAAAATAACACTGAAATCACATTTTAACAGATATATTTACCAAAATTACACAAAAATATCTTGAAATACTAAAGAGTAGATTTATTTAATAAAAATCGACATTGGCTTCAACTACGACCCCCAGACAACTTCAGAATCTCCTGTAACTCTTCTGGACAGTCTCCTTGTTTAAATTACTGAATGCTGTCATAATCCTAGTCTTCAGTTCACCTTTGGTGTTACAAGGAGTTGGTCTCTTATTCAACTGCACCACACACACAATAATCAAGGGAATTGTGGTCTGGGGAGTTAGGTGGCCAGATATAAGGAGTGATGCAGTCGTAGAAATCGTCTGACAACCCTGACTGAGTTCTCCAGCATGGTGGAGAGTCCGGTTGCCAGATATAGGGTCTTCCAGCAGCCACCCTCTTGATCCAGGGCAGCACTACCTCCTTAAGGCACTTGATGTAGGCCTCCAGTAATAGTAACTCATTACAGGAATGATAGAAAGTTAGAAAACTTTATAAAAGAAAACTTAAAGGGAAAATATTTTAAGTTTCAATTGTCTCAATCTTTTGGTCATGTAGACAACAATGCCACATGGCTATCAATATAGATATTAGTGTACTTGTGTCACCAAAAATGATGGCAATTGTTAGAAAGTTTTAATAGTGATATACAATGAAACAAAAAAAGTCTCAAAACAATGTGTTGAGATTCAATAAAGTGAAGATAAGGTATTCGTAATTAAAATAAGAGGCTAATGAACCGTTTAATTAATCCATTCCTTTTATATTTTTTTAAACATTCAGAGGTGATTCATTGATTACGCCTGGTATTATATAAAATCACTTTTTGTTCAATATCTTTTCATGTTATAACTTTTTATGTGTTTAATATAAAAGTGAAATGAAAATATTTCTCGGAAGAAAAAAAATTGCAACAGAATAACAAAAACAGCAACAACAAAGTCTACTTCAAGACCAAGTTGAAGCAAGATGATCACTTAATAGATAAAAGGTATCTGAGTGCCTCACATGAGTGCCTCACATGAGTGCCTCACAAATAAGACTGCAATCTAAGAAATGTAGAAGTAAAGGAACTGATGAATTAAACTGTTTATTTTGCTTGGGAAGTAATTTCCTCTAAATGCAGATAAATATTTTATTTGTATAAATCAGTGTTTTTTAACCGGTATTCCCTGGAAGACTAGGGTTCTGCAAAAGGTTGCTAGGGATTCCATGAGACAGTGATAAATAAGCTAATGCATTTTTGCGTATTTTTTTGCTGAATTTTATATTTGTAATTTTACTATACATGTATGGCATATTGTTGAAAAATTCTTGGTTATTATAATAAAGGCTTCAAAGGCTTATATTATTTCAAATTATAATAATCATATATAATAATCTATACTATACAGTAATAAAATGTCTAAGGGAAGTAATCACTAAATTTACTAACTTAAATATAGTAAATTTATTAACTTGATTTACCTCCCTTCCCACTACAGATGGGACAGGAAATATACAAATAAATACACATTGATAATTATTATATTATTTGATTATCTGTGATCATAATTTTGAATTTTAAAATAAAGTTATGTAAGAAAAGATTTGGAAACTGACCTTTCCAGTACATGACCTGAGCTCAGCCAATGCAGATGACATTGTCTTGACGCAGTTGGTCAGATTGAGAGCAGCTGCTGGATCAATAACTGTAGGTAAAGCAGCATTGGCGGCATCTATCAATTTGATACTGGGCTACAAAAACAGAGAGAATGTGAAAACAACAGCCTCATTTGTCAAAAAAAAAAAAAAAAAAAAAAAAATAAAAATAAATTACTGAGTAAGTAACCCACTGACTAGAGGAGAAGCTCCATTACCATTCCCTAAATTTAGCAACAATTTTAATTTTCAGAGCAATTAGCAAAACATTTTTTTCATTTTTTTTCTTTCTAAGTATGATTTTAAATAGCATAAGTAAAAAAAAATCCTTACTAAAGAAAATGGTTTAGAGGGAAACTGAAAAAAAAATAAATTAGAAAAATCCACTTTGGGTGATAGATTTCAAAACCAAGTACAAAGCAGAATCCAACACTTGATGTAGTCTTTAGTTTTTTTTTGTTTTTTTTCTCCTTTAGCTACACAAATATAGCATCAAAACAAAGATCTGTCATGTTCTGGTTCTTTTTTGAAAGGGAAAAATATCTTAAATTTCCCTCTTGGGCTCAATAGTTTTTGGACATTGTTTGGCTGGAAGGGGAGAATGTCAATTTGATTCCCTCATTTACAGAAATATATATATATATATATATATATATATATATATATATATATATATATATATATATATATATATATAAAATTTTTGTCATTCAACTGATGTGAGCTGTATTTCCCATCAGCCAGAGTTAAGTAATTTGCATCCAAGAAATAAGTTGAATACTGGTTACTGAGTTTTGAAACAAATAAGAACATTTATGGAAGAAAATGTTATGCAAATTTCAATGTTGTGAATGTTTTTGACTTTAAATACTCAAAATAGATTGGTTTGGTCAGATTTTGTTTAACAGCATGTCAAACCTGATGGATTATTTTATGCCAACCATATTCAAAATAAATGCCACTTTTAAAAACAGAAAAGAGTCTTAAATGATAGGACTTTAATAAAAAAAAAACTTGGCAATTTGAAAGTTCCTACCTAAAATTTAAATTGGTTAAATTCTATATCCAGCAAGAAAGTACATGCATGCAATGATTTTGTTAATCACTCCAAAAAGAGCTTTCAGCTCTCATTTTTGGAGCTACATAATTTTAGTTAGACAAATTATATTTAATGTTCATAAACTTAATAAATTTTATGTAAATGGCAGAGTTAAATGAAGACTTAACTATGTTTCTGATGCCATCCAAACAAGATATTTGAAAGATGTATATTTTGAATATTCTTATTGTATTTTTTTAGAAACTATGTCTTCTATGCAAACACTAATAACAATTAATTTGATATATATATATATATATATATATATATAGAGAGAGAGAGAGAGAGAGAGAGAGAAAGAAGTTGCAAATTCAAGAGAATTTATAAAGGAAACTAGTTTTAGTACCTGAATAAAATTTTGACAGGCATTGATAAGATTTAATTGATAAGCAGGGTTTTCTGGATTCTGACTTGTTCCCTTTACACCTTGTACGACAGAAGGGACCTGTTCAGAAACAGCCTGGAAGAAAGAAGAAAAAAGTTATGAGTAAAAAACCTAGAGAAAATATAACATGGTCAATAGAATAATTTTAAAAGATGCACAAATTCCTATGCACTGTTTTAGCTCAGATTCCCAGACTGGGCAATACTCCACCCAAAACAGTGGAAAGATCCAAAGGAAGAATGACTCAAAAGGTGATTGTTGAAGAGTTCCAAAACCTATATAACAGAATCAAAACAAGTTCTAAACACTAAAGTAATATTTATGCTGTACAAATAATTAAATTATTAAACATATAGCAATATGTATTTTTTATTAGACAATGAATAAATAATTTTAATGTTTTCTCTTTTACATAAATTACCATCAAGAACACTTTCATAGATTTTTAAATTTATATATATTGGAACTAACAGTTTCAAAACATCTAGTCTGTTTCTCATATTATATAGTAAAGACCAGTTCTACTTGACATATTTTTTTTGCACTTGTAGAATAACTAATACTCTGGAACATACTTTAAATTTTAATAAGGAAAAATTAGCCATGAAATTTGAAACTAGGACAATAATAAAGAAGTCTCCTGAAATAAGTATTTATTTTTAAGACATTACATTGTATATTTAAGTTGTACAGTTTTCATTTAAACGGATTTATGAAGAATCTATTTTTTTTTTTTTGAGGAAGGCAAAGAGAAAGGATTATCCACTCCTTCTTAAAGATTAAAGAATTTAACATCCAGTTTAAAATATCAAATGAAAAACATTTAACTTATTCATGGAATCCATGTGCTTAGTGTCTCTAGCTTTTAAAAAATAAAGATTTCTTAAATATAACAATTCATAAATTACTCTTCTGATAACTTGGGCTGCACCTGGCTATGCTTCTATCAGTTGAGAAACTGATATGGACCTATCTACTTTTTCAAAAGGATAGTAGGTCATCCACATGGACATTTTCAAATAGTTTTCTATTTTTATGGTCTAAAGTAATAGTTAAAAGTCTGCATGTTTGTTTCTCTCTGCACCAAAGTTTATGTAGTAGATGCCATAGTGACTCATGATCTTTGTAGTTTCATGCCTGTAAGAGTTAAGTAAGTAGGATCATAGTGTTAGAGTAAGGGTTATTTTAAATTTGCAGTAGACCTATCACCAAGAAATAAATATGTGTGGGTAAGTAGTAATGTAAGTAGTGAAAGGAATGTAGAATGAGAGTCAATAATTTAAGTCAGTGGTGAAAAAAAAAAAAGAAAAAAAGTGAAAATTGAGAAACTGTGGATTATATTCTTTTATAGCAACAACTAAAAGTAAATTACTAAAATCTACCATATTTAACAAATGTCAATTTCAAGATATTAGTGCTAGATAAGAACAGGTACAAAATGTGTATGCACACATGATTATAAATTTTTTCAAAATTATAAGAAAATGGTTAACTTGAGACCTATTATTTAAAATAAATAATTTATCTAATTCAAAAAATAAATAATTAAAAAAAATAAATATATATAAAAAAAAGAAAATAAAAATTCAATAACATTTAACTCAATAATCACTTTTATTTATGATGCTTTCAATTCTATCACTTAATGTCCTCTATAGTTTACTTTTACTTACAGTTAGCTTTAAGAATATTTTAGAACATTTTTAAAATGTTAAAGTTTTGAAAACTTAATATTTTTACTTCTGTTTATCAGTACATATTGCAAAATAATATCCTTGCATATACCTTGATAAAGTCCATCAGGGGACGAAATGTGTTTATAAAAAAAGTTTTACGTTTGTCTTTATTCATACAAATATATTTTATTTATATCTGATTTTTTGCACACACACATTTCATATTTATATACACACACATATACATACTTATTCTTAACTAAAAGTTTTTTGTTTTTTTAAAAATTTGCAGTGTATTTGCATATGTAAATGCAAAATATTAAGTACATATTTATGAGTGAGAAAACCAAGTTGTACCATCAACAGGAAAAGTCTGACTTACCTTACATTTAAACATTAAGTTTTGTTGAGTGGTGGAGTTAGAATTGGTTTTTCCTGCAGTATTGGCAGAGCTGATTAACTGCATGGAGGCAGCAGTAGCCTGCTTAGCAGCCGACTAGACAAAAACATTAAATACATAAGATAATGTTTACAAATAATAAAAGGCAAGGTTTAACAGGGAATAGAACAAATTGATAAAAAAAATCTAAAGTTAAAACTGATTCTATTATTATAAGATAAGGATTAGAAAAATTAAAAGAAATAATGGAAAATGGAGAAAAAGAATTCACATTACATATCATCTGAGATGCAATTTCAGAGGATAAAAAAAAAAAAGAACTTACCAAAAAATATTTTATGTGAAATGATGCATTGGAATTATTAGAGTAAGAATTTTAGCCTAACATCAAAATATGCTTATAAATTATTAAAAAATATTGTATTAAATATGATATGTAATGAAAGAAGCAAATTATAAATTAACTGTATGACTATTTATGTCACTTGATGATCAGAGATAAATATAAAATTTCAAACTTGGTTCAAATTGTGGTTATGATTGAACGATAAATGCAAACAGATATTATAAACGGAATCTAAGGGAGATAACTCAATTTTTTAATGGAATTTCAGTTATTTCCCTTAGTGAACCTGTTCTTTTAAAATAAACTAAACTAACCTCCAATCTGTTGATGAGTTTTTTCTTCAATGCATTGCTGGCAGCAGCGTTGGTGGCAGAGCGTAATTCTTCAGCAGCCACACGGAGTACACCTTGTTGGTTAGAATCGTTGGGATTGGAAGCACAGCCCTACAGTGGAAGGAAAAGAAAACACGATTTAAGAATTAAAGATGAAAACAGTTTTTGGAGGCATTTATTATACAGTTTAGAGAATAGGAGCCAGTTTGGAAGTACACTCCTTAATAACTATTACAGGGATGCTATTGGGTCCACATGATTTGTGGGGATCAAAGTTAGCGATGATAGCAGAGACTATGGAAGGGGTTATATGCATATCACTCTGCAGAGAATCAGTTCTAAGTGGGAAGTTAGGCAGGGATACTTTAGATGAGTCAAGAGTAGAGTTTGAAGAGAATTTAAAGGCAAAGTATTCAGCTTTATCAGCAGAGGATGATAACATCTCAAATTGATTGAGGAGTGGGGGAATAGAGATCTTGCACTTAGACTGAAAACTTCTATTTCTGCAAGCTTAAATTGTGAAGGATTTTAATCAAAAATTGTTTCTTGTAAAAGAGGTGACCAAGAATGTCTTCTTTCATAACTTCAAAATTCAGTTTATGAAAGGAAGGTTCTTCACAGTGCATGAAAATTTCTGAGCGATGTTTGGATTTTTATGTACAAATTTTCGTTTTACAAGTTTATAAAAATATAATTACTTATATTTTTATTTACAATTGTTTTATTTATGTCATATGACAGTAAAGATCAGGACAACAGTCTGACCAAAGTAAATAGTGTAAATAGTTACAATATCTCATCCTAGAAATATAGAGTTATATTTTTACTTATGTCACAAATGTTAATGAAAACCCTTTGAGTACTAACAGAGATTTGAAAAGCAAGCATCTTTTTTATTTTTCAAAAGATGTTGTTTTAATATTAAAGAAATGTTTAAGTGACTGTCAACTATTATCAATAGTAAGAGCTTTACATTATTGTTGCTAGTGGCTACTGAAAAAAACCAATGAAGAAGACCTTTAAAAAAAAAAAAAAAATTCTATTTGGTCAGATTTTGGATAGTGGATCAAGTCAAAAATTATTCAGCATCCACTCCTATTGTATCGACTTTGTACTTTTGTAAACAAAAGTGATTTACGTATAATGGAACTTTGTTGTATACACCTTAGAGAAGAAAAAAAATCAGGTGAAAAAATTGGTAATAAAAGAATTTTTGCTTGGAATAAAACTACTCAGAAAAAAAGAAGTATCTTGCTTCTTAATTAGATAATAATAGCTAGAATTTATTTATGACTGTTCTATTGATAATGTCATTTTCAGTCAAGAGAAGGTACTTACCTTGGCTGCTTCTACCATTCTGGCTGTAGCATCGGCCAATTGCTTAGCTGCAGCCAGAAGTCTCTTTTGCATGTCCATATCTTTGTAAGTTTTTGCTTGGATTTGAATGGCACACACTAATTGTGATGTAGCCTGAAAAACAAGACAGAAACATTTCAGGAAGATAAAATTGCTAAGCACATGAATTAAGAAAATGTAAACCAATCAATTTCTACATCAACACTCATTTTAACACTTAGCACAAAATAATTTCAGAAATAATTTAAGAACAACCATTTCAGAGAGAGAGAGATTAATAAGGCTTAGAGTAGGTAATTTTTTTTTCCTTTTCTTATCTTGACATTATAGCATTGCTAAACATACAAATCATATATTTAAGTCCGTAGAGTGCTTATGTTGTTAAATTATCCTGTTATTTAATTCAGATCCATAAATAAAAGTTTTCAGTTTCTAAAATATTCTCTCCTAAAAGAAAATAGTCTCAGGATTGTATTGTAGAAATAGAAATTCTTGCTCTTTACAGTCAAATCCAAAAATCAAACTTCCTTGTACCAAAACCTGTTAATTCATGAAATAAGGGCTTCATAGTAATAATGAATTACAATCTGAAAAGGACAAATAATCAACTAAATTTGAGGATAAAAGGGTTTGTGTTAAGAAAATATAATCTTGTGATTTAGGAGAGAGAGCGATGAAACTTCTGGCTAAAATATTTTAAAATCTATTTTTTTAGGTTGAATTTTTAATATTCAATATTTTTAATTGACACCATCTTTGTTATTGGATTGGATAAAGAAGCATTAAATATCTTAAAGGTTCAAATGAAAACAGATTCCATATTGTATGTATTTCTTAAATATGTTCAATGTAATCATCACCTTTGTATACATCTCAAATTTTACACAAGAATTAGTACTGAAGTTGTGCTTGGAACTAATAAATAGAAAGGACAATGATAATTGCAGAATTGGTAGATTTCTTGAATATCAAAATAAAATGATGCATCTTTGTTTAATTTTACATTTTTTTTAGTTGTTTAAACAACACTGGTGTTAATAGTGAAGCTGCTTAAAATTTAATTTGAGTACAGTTGGTAATATACCAGTTGCTTATAAAAAAAAAAAAAAAAAAAAAAAAGAAAGAAAGTAAATTGTATAGTCAACTTACCTGTCCCAACATTTTGGCTTGCTTCACCATTTCATGAGCATCTCCAACACTGCTGAAGAGACGATCAGTTGCTGTTAAGATAGTATCAACAGCTTGTTCATTTTGGCCACCCTAACATTGAAAAAAAAAAACAGAGAAATTGATATGAAACCAAAAACATATTTTTGCAGTGTAAGAACTTTTTGGGGATAACAATTTTCTGATACAAGTCTTACTAAATCATAGCTGGGGGGAGAAGCAGTGGATTCGTACCTTTTACAAGTGTATTTGCATGTAAGTGAATATAACGAACCTGACTGGAATATGAACTCGACTCTCAGATTTCTTATCCCAACCCTTTATTCATTTCACCAACCACATGCTCAAGATAACAGCACCTGGTATTCTCTAGTGGGCACCCATTTAGGTACTGACTGGGTTCAACATTGCTTAATTTCAGTGATCATATGAGAACTGGTGTTTCAATGTGATATGGCCATAAGCCAAACTGAAGATCCATTTCTCTATGATTTACATAATAAACTGATGACCAAAATCAGAAAACTCCTTTAAAATATGCAACTTTCAACTTAAGAAAATCAATAATGTCCTAATGTCAAAAACAGTACTACAGCATAAATATAGTATTTTGATAATACAGAATTGATAAGAATTTTAGAGAAAAAAAATATCATTCAATTCAAAATCACAAATCTCACAACATATTAGGGTCATTGGGCAAAAGATTGAGTGCAGTCATAGTAGCACTTAATGAATCTAGAACAAAACTGCCTGACAATCACTCTTTAGGCTAATCTTAAATTCAGTTTTATGCATCTTAGACTGGTGGCTTTCCAAACCAAGAGCCCAGTCTGCCATACTATTTAACCCATAGCTGGAGGAAGATAGATTCATGCCACTTCCAAAGCTATCAGTACGAAAGGAATAAAACGGACTTGATCAAAAATTTTGATTCTGTATGCAGATTACACTCCCTGCTGATAACTGTAATCTTAATCACATCTCAGCCCCAACCCCTCAGGCAATTATGAAGAAGGGAGAGAAAAAGCAAAAAACAAACTTTCAATGAAAAGCAATGACAAGTGTTGTCCAAGAAATAAAACAAATCTTACCTCACCAACTGAGGAACCGATTTTGACATGCTGGAGAAGATTATTAAGAGCCTTGGTAACAGCTGTGGCAGCTGCCCCCAAATCAGAAAGGAGACGGTCATCTTTGCAGGCATGCTAAAATAAAGTCAAATAGGTATTAAGTGTTAAGAGGGTGTATGTGTATGTGTGTGTGTGTATGTAAAATGAAATTACAATGACAATGTATCAGTCAATTTTTTTTTTTTTTTGTACCAAAGAGATAGTACAGATCATTATATTTTTTTGTTTTTATAAATTTACATGAGAACTGAAGAAAATAACAAAATAAGAATTATTTTTCCATGCCTCAAAAATCTTTTAAATAAAAGCTCAACATTTTCAATTTCAGGATTTCTTGCTGAATACCCTTATAGCCTGAAGATTAATTGATAAAAAAAAAATTTAGAGAACATTCTCTAAAAAGTTCATTAATAATGAAGTTTCAAATTGTAAAAATTAAGAAAGTATAGAAAAAGCAACACCTAATCAAATTATGTATGAACTTACCTTAGAGGCTTCTACAATTCCATCCACTGAAGTAGCCACTTGTTTTGATGCATCAAACAATTGCTCTCGGCAAGCTGGGCTACTAATAGTCGGAGCAACGACCTAAAAATGAAATAAGGAATCGGTATTATATTTTAGATCCAATATTAGTTCAAACAATTTCTCAGACATTATTACAATTACCTAAACTATGTCAACCTTTATGTAAATGGATGAGAAATCTTTATGAATTTATTATGCTCATACGAACGTTTTAATGATCATTTTCATTTTAATATAACAGAAATTTTCCTTTTCCACCTTATTCATTTTTATTATTGATCTTCTCATATCATCTTTGTTAATAAAAAAAATACTGTTTACTCATCTCTGACATTTGGAGATGATTTGTTTCTGTTATTGAATCAAGAAAGTCATTTTTTAATATTACATCAGTGTATTGCTGTACAACTAAAACATTTTTAGTCAGATTCTTGTAGCTTTTCATGCAATACCTGAGTTAGTTAATTTCTCTTCCATGTGTTTCGACCTTTGACTTTAAGGCAGGTATTTTTTTTGTTTGTTTAACAGCAGTTAAACTCATTAAGGGTCATTTAATGCTGAAATTTAAGTTTTCTGGGGAGCTTTGAAATAATAGAAATATGATATGTGTTATTCTGCTTTCACAGTTGGGCACATGGTAGATGATACTTGGCTTTCATGCATATACATGTTTGTATGGACATAATTACTAGAGGTGGTGATGTGTGTGTTTTATGTTGTAGTTTTGTTGAAGTTATATTTTGGAATACAGTTTGATTTCTTTCAGGAATTGTTGGATATTATATGGATTAATGTTATGAAAGAATTCTTTCATGTTGGTTGTTTGGTTGGTTGATTTTTGTTTAGCTGCATATCAACACCTCTATGGGTTATTTAATGCCAAAATCTAAATATTTTGAACACAATTTTATGGCTTCAACTAAATATATTTTTTGAATGGAATTGTATGACATGCTTTTTCTTCCTTTTCTTACTGTTTGAAAACTCTGTTAATTCTGTTTGTTGAGAATTTTGTCAATTACACTTAACCATGGCCAATTACTCCATCAAAGTCAAACTTGGTAAGGTAAATATTTAATGTAAATTGGGTGGGGCAGGAATATATCATCAAATATTGTATTCACTTTTTTTTGTGTTGCCCTATTATCTCAACATGACTTATCTTAGATTTATGAACAAAAAAAAAAAAAAAAAAAAAAAAAGCAGTGTAAAATTTAAATATAAAACAAGCAAGCAACCCGAATCTATGTTAATGTCCAAGTGTTTATTTTAACTCACCTTAGTACAGGCTACTAGATGAGAAGTGGCCAGTGCGCATTGTGTAGCAGAATTGATCACCTTATTCTTGAGGGCTTGGTCTTCACACTTTCCAGACACGTCTTGGGCCCGTAGAACCAGACTGGCTGTAGCATTAGCCACTGCCTTCGCCAGGGCTAAAAGCGTGTCCTGAGGAGAGAACATTTTGATATATTATTTCATAATCCAGTCATTTCTTCAAATATTTTAATAGCCACCAATAAACATCAATAATCTTTTATAGGATTTACTGTTTTTTTTGTTTAAAAAGAAAAGATTTTCATTTTGAATTTCCCTTTTTAAACAGATCATATTTCAACGGTTTAGCTTATCAAGCATTTACAGGTTATTTAAAACCAAAAAATACTTTTAGAGTGTATGAATTTTTTTATTTTTAGATAATAATGATTTACTGATACAAGTCCTACTAATTAAATTATAGCTTGGGAGGGGAGAAAGATCAGATTTCAAGCAGCTTATATCACTGCCATAGTTTAAAAAGTAAGATGTTAAAAGGCTTATATATTTACTACTTCAAATGTTATTTTTAATGGATACCTGTATTTCAGTAGACACACTGTTTAATTTAAACAGTATTTATTTCATCTACTAGCCTGAGAAAATAAGTCCTCAAGCAAGATGAGAAGAAAATTTGAATACGTAAATATGCATTAAAGGCAAATAAGAAGCGTGCTTGATTTTGAAGCTCTCTGTAGCAGAATACTCAATGCATGCCTTGTCAAATGGTGGTTTCTCCTGTAAAGAGAGATGCAGGTTCATATCCTGCCAGAGGGCACATTTTCTTAATCAGTTTTCTTGAATACACAGACCAGTAGACAAAATAAATTCTGTTTAAAATAAACTGAGCACCTATTCAAACACGGTTATCCACTAAAAATAATGTTTAAAGTAATAAAAACATGTTACATTAAAAAACAAAATGCATTAATTCTTTAGAAATTGATATGTATTTATATAAAAACTATTCTTCACTATGACTGATAATACATCATTGGAGATAAATGCAAGATTCTAATTATAAATTAGAAGAGAATACTTTAAAAACACTTTGTCTATTATTATTTTACAGAACCTTAATCTACATTAGAATTTAGATTGTCAATAGTTTTCTTGAGGGGGCAAACTTTTCTAGCTGTGCATGTCTGTAATTTACAATGTTAATTATTAAGGAGAATTTACTCACCTGGAATGAACGATCAAGCTCTCCTTCTTCACTGACACCTTTCAAGATGTCATTACTGGCTTCTCCAACTTTATGAGCAGCAGTAACAATATTCTGGTTTGGCTAAATGCACAAAAACAATTTGAAAACAAAATTAATCAACTTTACATATCAATTAAGTATGACTAAGTGAAAAGTGTTTCAACTTGTTAGAGAAAAATACAGGTATAAAACTTGGTTGTAAAAATCTAAAGGCATTCTCAAATTTAGCTACAAAATTAAAATTTGACAAATGTCACATAACATTACCCAAGGTCATCTTCCATTCATTGTTCACTAAAGGTGTGTTCTCAAATCTAACACACACTGTTAGGAAAATTAATGACAAAAATGGAAAAATTTAATGTGAAGCATTTTGTCCCTTAGGACTTCAGACTAATGTGATGTTTACACTGATATAACTACACATACACATGAAGGAGATACATATACTCACACACACATACACACACACACATACACATATATATATATATATATATATACACACACACACACACACACACATACACATACACACACACACACACACACACACACACACACACACACACGTTAGTGTGTATCCCCCAACACTTACCGCTTTGCTTCCAGGTTGTGCAGCATTGAGAAGGTCTGAGAATGCACCTGCCAAAATTTTGGCAGCTTCCATCAATTTGTTGCCAGTGTTCTCCCCTTGAAGAGCTGCCAACATCTTCACATCATGTGAGAATTCCCCAAGGTTTGAAGAGCTAAAAACAAATCAAAAACAAACCAAATGATTACTGACACCAACCAACATCATGTCCAAATGAAGACAAAGTGAGGTGAGGATGGAGGAAAAGTATCTTTGGAAACAAAATAAGTAAAACTTGGCTCGGCTTCACTCTGTTACTAAGGAGATGTGACCCAGGTAGAATTACAGGGCGAAATACATAAGAGAAACTTGTATCATTAACAGTTAAAATAGAGGGAAAAAAGTGTCCAATTGAATCATATCGTAATACTGAGGATATAATATAAAAATCATTTTGCATTTGCTGTATTTACCCCCCCCACTCGACATCAGTCTTGATAGAGTTCAAAAGCGTCTCGTAGTCCTTGTGGGTGACAAATTCTTTTTCCACCCTCCAACCTTTCTCCCACAGAGGCGGGATGCAACAAGCCTCTCACTGCTCTATAGCTACTTCCATGGAAAGTGCTCAGACGAACTACATCCCTTGGTTCCACCAGGTCTAACCTTCACAGCTAGAACCTGCCATGACACTTACACTGTAGCAAACCACCCACATTCCCTCTATATTTCATCGGTGAGAAGTAAGTTCCACTCAAACAGTTTCTTCACATGAACCAATGCTTGGTGGAACCGACTCCCAAGAGGATGTTTTTCCAAACATTACAATCTTAACCTGTTCAAGAGTTAACTGTTATCTTCCTTTCCTATCTGTATAAACTGCCTATTACTGTAACCCTCTACCTTGAGTGGCCCCTGGGCCTTGAGTGGCCCCTGGGCCTTGTACATGATGAACCATACTGCAGAAGAAAAAAAAATACACACACATGCTAAAAAAATATTTAGCAAGTCATATGGAACCCAGAGGACAATTGCTTCTGGGCTACCAAAAAAAAAAATAAAAAAATAAAAAAATAAAATAAAAAATGAATTCTACATATTTAAGGCATAAGACACAAGCTATACAAAATAAAAATTGAACCTGGCCTGATAATCCTTCAATTTCGAAGATGAAACTGGAGTTGCCTCAATTTTATTTTTTTACGTCTTACAGCCTCTATTTTATATTTAGCACTTAATTGCCAGCTTTATCACAGTTGCAATTTTACCAACTACAATTCATTTCTATATATATATTATATATATATATATATATATATATATATATATATGTGTGTGTGTGTGCATGTAAAGCTGACTCCATCGCTAAAACCAAATATTTGTTTGAAGAAGTCCTTATTGGGGCAAAATATTATTTCTTAATTTTTCCTATTTTGTCATTTGATTACCCACATATTGGAATATGTATGTATAGGTTTTAAAAACAATCCAATCATAACTTATAAATATAAGTATATAAGTTTATTTACAAAAGGCATCAAGTCAATCAAGAGCAATGCCACTAAGTAGAAAGTAGTAGCTGCTATTAATAATTATTTTCTATTTTTTTTTCAACATTGCCTCTCAACCAAAAATGAAGTTGATTTTAACAAATTCTACAAGCTCAGTACTTGAATGAGTTAATATTATCTTTGTATTTGTAAAATACTTTTAGCTATTTTTATCCCAGGAGTAGGAAAAAGATTCTAGGGTAAAAGTTGCCAAATGCTTACATGGTGTGAATGGCAGCACCAACTGCAGTCATATCTTGCTCTTCTTGGACATTGGTCAATGTGACAAGTTGAGCAGTGGCAGCATTCATGGCTGACAATTGGGCAGACACTTTCTGCTTGGACAAATCAAACTCATTTTCAGCCCACTTCTTGGAAGCCTAAAGAAAAAAGAAAAAAGTAAATTAAATAATATATATATATATATATATATATATATATATAAGAATAACCAGGTGTTTTATTTATTACATAAAACATGAACAATCATTAATATTTATAGTGTTATAATATCTAGGTATATGAGTGTAGATAAAATAATAAAGTGGAATTTTCACAAAATTTTCATTATGTTCATCTGTGACTGAAAAGTTCTGGGTTAAGAGCAATAAAAAGGAAAATTGTTTTGAAATATAGATATTTATTTAAAATCATTATCAGGCTATAAACTCATTGATATATCAACAGATATAAATTGTATCAAGAGTTTTCTATTACGCTTAATATTAATGCCATCATTCATAATGACATTTCATTGGAATTAATTTTGTGTAGTGTGAGTTCTATTTCGGCTTTATTATCAACATACGTTCAATTTATATCTTTAAAAATAAAACATCTAGGATTGACAACTAATAATCAAAGCAATTATTTTGTGCATGACTAGAATTTATCAGCTTGTAAAACTTTTAAAGCTTTATTACTTTTCTATTATTTGATTATTTTTTGAGCGAGGGCTCTCTCCATTGATTAAGCATTACAATTGCCCAACATATAAAAAAGTGATAAATTGTTTTGCATAACATTTAAAAAAAGAATTTATTTTCTAAAACAAGGCAATAAAGCCACAAAGATGCCGAGTGTTAAAGAATATGAGAAAGAAACACTATTAAGGAGAGAGAACAATAAAAGAACAAGAATTAAGACAATATATAGCAATCGACATAGCATTTAAATTTTTGGAAGATCAAACTTGTTTGGGAAGCAAGAAGACAGAAAATGACTGCTTTGATTTTTATACATTTTATGTACAAGAAGATCATGTTTGTTTTTAGAAATTGTTTAAAAAAATATAAAATAAAATGAAACAAATGTAAAAGAATCCTAATGTTTATATTAGAGAAAGCATTGAATAGTTTCTTTTTTGGAAAGCACCACTTTGATGATAGTTTGCTTGACAGAATTAGTATAGTAAAAGCAAAACCAATATTTTATTTGATATGAATTTTAATGTATACCTGTATTAATTGAATTTAAACACTAAGTTAATTTTTACATTCAGAATCCAATTTAAAATTGACTAAACATTTTACAGAAAGCATAGAATTTTGAACAAATTTGAGTACAATTTGTACTGTCTTTATGATGGATAGGGAATTATTTTTCTCTGTAGAAAAACATTTTCTTCGGAAGAAAAAGCCTGAGTAACTAATGAGTTAAAAGAAAAAAATTCTCTAAAAACTCACAGCATCTGAGCCAAGTTCTGGTAACTGTGCTTTCTTTTGCAGTTCCATTTTAGCCGCATCAATGTTACTCAGACCCTCTTGAATGGTTGTAAGCAGAGCTCTCTGAGCTTTACTCAACACTACCTCATGAACGGTCTGAGTCTGAAAATAAAACAGTAAAATGAAAAACATTCTTTACTTGAATTCAGTGTCAAACAATTTAAAGAAGTGAAAAAAAAAACTCCAAGAAAAAAAAAAAAAAAAAAAAAAAAAAAAAAAAAGTTTCTGATGAATATGTAAATAACCTTCTTTTTGTTAATTAACAAAATGGAAACAGAAATTCGAAGATCCTGCACTAGGTTTTTTTTCTAATTTAATTGAGAATAGGTGAGGAAAAAAGTTGGCAGGTAAACAAATCTTTAGGATTAAGTCATGGAATCAAAATCCATTTTTAAACATTTCTGATAGATGTATTATGAAAATAAATTTTTTTTAAATGCCATATTGTTTCAGGAAGTTGGTTATCATGGCTCTCCATAGATACCTTTACTTACTGTATTTGCTTGTGTATAATACTAAGGTTATGACTTTTCTTATAACCCTCTGTTCATGTGTCATAAATCAATGAATTTTTGGTCCAAACTAATGAAAAAGTCAATTTCTTTTAGTTCTTGAAAAAGATCACCCCAAAACTGAAAATTCAATTTCACCATATATGCAATAAGGGTATTAAAAAAAAAAAATTTCACAAGCTTTATTGTTCAATTTGCTAATTATTTAATTGGATAGTACTTAAGTATTTTAATGCATTTAACAGTTTATAGGTATAGCATAACTTACAAATAAAAAAAAAAGTTCTAAGAAGTCATAGTACTACTATATTTATATAAGATTTAAAAAATTTAGTGCTGGAGGGGACATTTCTTTTTTTAAATAAACTGAATTAAACCCTTCTTCATTATTTTTTAACAAAAGTTCATTGAATTATGATACAGGATAAAAAGTCATAACCCTAGTATAATATGACCCATGTTTCTGAATTACTTCCTTATATTACTGTTCCATAGTACAGTGCAGTTTTTTTTTTTCCAGGAAAGTTGTACCATATTAATACATTAAATTCTCAATGTCATACATACTTCACTAAAATATTTAATTTTTCACAATATTAAAGAATAGAAATGATCTGGATGTTTAGCCACTGTATATTTGTTCTAATTGCTGCTTCAAAACTTATTTTTGAATTTTGTGGGAAAGGTGCTTTGCTGTAACATTAATGTTATCAAAACATGTCAAATCTTGTATATTACTTTTATTAAATTTTTTTAATTTTGGTGAATTTCCTGCCTTTAAGACAAAAGATTTTCAATTGATTCTCAAAGAACAAATATTGTCAATATATCAAATACCTTTTGTTAACAATTTTTTACCAACATCTGCCTGTGTTTTATTATCTATTGTGCCGAGTGTATTTGCAATTCTGCTGTTTCAAAGAGGTTTTTTAACCTGAATAAAAATTTCTGAAAACGTGTACTTCTGTATAAATACACCTCCACTTTTTGCTTTTAATTGTTGTTCAAAATTTCTCATATTGTGCATAAAAGAATATGGTAATTATCTGTGAATTACCATGCATTCTTATGAAATATAAAAGTGGTTTCATGTGGCCTTCGCCATGGTACAGAATTCAGAGTTTTCCTTCTTTTAGACTGATTGCCTCCCAAGATTTTTTTCTCCTTCTTTTAAACTGATTGCCACCTAGAGAGCCATGTTTTCTTTGCTATTTAACCCACAGTTAGGGGAAGAAGAGATGGATTCATGCCTTCCCCAAGGGCATTAGTGTGAAAGTAAATGCATGAGACTAGCCCAGAATTTGAATGCCACTTTCTATGTCAATATTTGCTATGCCACCCATACAGCTAATAGGAAAAATTTCAGTGCAATACAAAGACCAAGCCATTCCATTTTAAGGGTTTTACAAGAAAATTGTAGTATTTATTTTCTATATTCTTTCACAATTAATAAAAAGAATATATATATATTTTTCAAGTTTTGTCATGTAGAATATGTTAATCACTTAGAAAAAGACTTTTTTGTTATTCTTAATTTTATTATTTAATATGTGGGTGTAAAATTACATTAGGGCAACACACATATCTACAGTCACAAAACCTAAATGACGTGGCCTTAAAGAAGAAGTCCTGTAAAAGCTGAATATACTTGACACAAGTCAAACTTTGCTTTGATTCAATACTAAGAGTTAATAATGGAAGGAAGAACACTCCATCTGGCTTACCTGCATTGGTGCGTGCCCTGGATACGTGTGATTTGAAGTTTCCTCAAATGTGGCTTTCTGCAGTGAACCGACAGTGATAGGATCACCCATAACTTTCGGATCACGGATTATGGCAGGAATAGCCACAGTTCCCATATTAACCTGATCCATCTTGGGATCCAAATGTTTAATAATTACTGCTCTGAAAAGATAAGTAAAAGATTAACCATTAATTCCAAGCTGGAAAAGAAATTCCAAAGATAACAGTAAGAGGAAGAATAAGACTGGGTTGGGAGGGGGGAATTATGTGGTATTGATTTTTTCTTAAACTGAATTTTTGGAATAAGGAAGAATATTTTATTTAAGCAGGTTGAAGCAATTCTGTGGTGAGATACAAAAACCAACAGTCTACAAATTTCTAGAGAGACCATTGAAAGTAGAAGATAAAGCCCTGTACTATATAAAGTCTTTCACCTATCTTGGTAGCAAAGTCAACTACAGCGGAACTTTAGATGATGAAATCATGAATCGGATTGCTAAGGCTACCAGTGCTTTTGTCAAACTTCGCCATTGCTTGTGGAATGAGCGAGGTATTCAACTGGATACAAAAATTCGGGTTTACAGAGCTGTTGTCCTTGCTATCCTTTTGTATGGCTCAGTCTTAGACTCCATACAGGTACCATATATGCCAGCTGGATGTTTTCCATAAAAGCTGTTTGCGTGCAATCTGTGGAATTAACCTTCAAGATAGGACATCTAACGTAGACATGTTTAACAGGTGTAATATTGGAGGAATCAAGACTTTTCTCTTTTCAGTCTCAGTTACAGTTGACTGGCCATGTCTTGAGAATGTCTGATGACAGGATACCCAAGATCCTAATGTACAGCCAGTTAGATCAAGGCTACAAGAATGTAGGACACCCATGGCTAAGATACAAAGACAAGCTGAAGAGCAACTTGTCAGCTGTCAATATACCTCATAACACCCTTGAGTGCTTAGCCTTGGAGCAGGTAGAATGGAGATCAACATGTTTTAGTGGACTGAGCAATTTTCAATCAGATTGTCTGAATTGCCTTAAAGAAACGAGAGCAAGATCTAAAAGGTCAGCCAATCCAACAGTGATCTCATCTCACAATCTTTACTCCTGCTCCATATGCAGCTTCCTTTGTAAATCACTAGCGGTTCTTGTGCCACTTAAGATTATCACACAAAATTTCATAACTAAATCAATTAAGTTGTCACATCCTCATACATTGAAACTAACGGGACAGTCCATTATTTTATAAATGTTGAGTATCCTTTTATCTGTAGTTCTAAAAAACTCCAAAATCTGAAAGTTTTTCAGGTGCTGATTGATTTGCCACAAATGGAAAATTTCAGAAAGTCCAGCTACATAGCCTATGTTGGCACTAGTTTTTTTGTTAGCGATTGTCACAGCAACCCCTTCGTTTGTGGATTACTTACCAGGTGTTTTGTACTCACTAAAGATATTATTCAAAATATTTAAAAGTCCTGCATTTATATATTTTTGTAAGTAGTAATCATGCTTTTTGTGCACATACATAAAGTAAAAAACATTTTTATGTGAAATCTTAATTTCACCACTGAAAAATCTGTGAGCATTACATGACTAGTGTCATGACCTGTAACTGTATGTACACAAAATTTATTAAAAACTACTTTGAGGGTCTATATTATTTATATAAAACTGCCTTCAGGGTATATGTATAAGCTGTGTTATAAAATGTAAAGGTATATTGCATTTATATTTGGGTTCCATTTCCAAGTTGCCTCATTTTATAAATGCTATATACAAATTAAATAGGCTGTATTCCAAAATCCAAAAAAAAAATTGAAAACTGAAGAACTTTCAATCCCAAGAATTTTGGATAAAGGATTCTCAACCTGTATATATAATAATAATAATAATAATAATAATAATAATAATAGCTCATTATTTTAACTTTTCACACAATATACCTTGACAAAGATTTGAAGCCATTTTAGAAATGCATTAAATATTCTAACTATGAAGAAATCTAAGTAATATTTACATATGTTGAACTTGAAAATGAATAAAAATACAACGGATTTGGACAAGAATGTAATACGTACTGTGCTGGGGATACTCTGTCTTCATACATGGAAGATTCTTCATCTCCTTCAATTCCTAAATGGTCTTTAGCTTTTTTCTAAAAGAAAAAGAAATTAACCAAGGTATTATATATAAGCAGTTTCTACATGGTGAATTGGCTGTAGGAAAAATGAACAGAGCAGAGGTCAAAATTGAGGTATAGAGATTGCATCATGAACACATTGCAGAAGGCCAACATCAGGCAAAATGACTGGGAAAACCTAACTCCAGATTGTTCATCTTGGAAGAAAGCAGTGCACAATGTTAAGAGAGATTTTGAACTAAATTGTGTTAAGCATGAATGTGGTCGTATCTGCTTAAGATGGGCAGGCTCCAAAAATCATCAATGATGCCACAAGCTGAAATCATTCAAACTCACTCTGTGGCATTTCGATGTAGGGAGAATGTAAAAATGAATGTGCCTTAATTGGTAGACAAAAACAAGTTTAAAATACTAATCTAACAACTACATCAAAAGACGCCCAAAGTTGCCACATCTGTGCAAGGGAATGTAAGACCCTAGCAGGACTAAAAAGCCACATTGCACTGCCCATATTTGAGGATGGCTCGAAATGGAGTTGCAGCCATTATAAATATGCAGATATACTGATCTCTTCCATCTTATGCCATTTTTGTTTCACACTAAATAAATGCCTTCTGATACTGTAAGGGTCAGTTAAATTTCATATCAAATTTGACTTAAAATTAATGCTAAAAATATACACTTTATTTTTTACTGAAACTAGCAGAAGAATAGATACAGAATATGTTGTAGCATTTAGCACTAAATAAAAATGTGTAAGGTTTTTATCAAGTAAGGAATATAAATGTAAAACTATATAATAGTCACAGGACAGTGACAATATTTCTTTCTTTGACATAAATGAGAATAAGTAAATGAGTTTAGTCTAAAGTAAATAATTTTCTTTAAAGAAAAACAGCAGAAATCTATAGGAATCAAAATAGGCCCTTTTGGTATAAAGAAATCTATAGGAATCAAAATAGGCCCTTTTGGTATAAAGAAATCTATAGGAATCAAAATAGGCCCTTTTTGGTATATAGAAATCTATAGGAATCAAAATAGGCCCTTTTTGGTATATAGAAATCTATAGGGATCAAAATACACAAAAAGATGTGAAGCATTCTAAGACATAAATAAAAATCTTTCAAGAGTAAGCAGAGTGAATCAGATAAAACAGTGATCTTAATTTGTTTTTGCATTATGATGCCCTTAAGTGTATGAAGATTTCCTCAAGCTACCCTTTCAGAAAATACCGTTTATGAGATATATATCATTAATGTATATTTGGACAGCAACTTTTCTTTTAAACATCTTTCATTACATATGATGAACAAGGAAATTATTTTTTTATTTTTATTTAGTTTTTCCACTGTTCTTACATTTCTCCATTTGGTGAAACCAATGATACCAAAACAAAACTCCCTTGAAAATGGCTAAGGAAGTGTCTGAAAGCACTTGGGACAATGGATGGTATGGAAAGTTTTTGTACTCCCTCACTCCCACCAAACATAAAAATGCAAGAATGCTGGGAAAACTAAATAAAATAAAGTAATAAAAATTTCCTTGTCTGTCATATTTAATGAAATATATATATATATATATATATATATATATATATATATATACACACACACACACTGTAGTTACTATTAGCTATTAAAACTTTAGTATATTTCTCCAGCCCATGGTTGCTAAGTAGCATGCACACTTTGGAATTGCCAGATATAAAACATGATTGGTAATGACATGCATAAAGAGATTTACCTTTCTCATGATAATATCAATATATCCAGAGATGAGTTGTGAAATTTGTTCTCCTTCAGTAGTTTGTACAGAGTAATACTCATTTGAATAATCACCAAGATCCTAAAGGTGGGGTAAAAAAAAAAAAAAAAAAAAAAAAAAAAAAAAGAAGAAAAATTGTCAATATGAAAATGAAAAGTTAATCTCAGTCAATCCAATCTCAAACATTTGAAAGAAATTATCATGGTTTTGAATCAAATACTATCTTTAAAACCTGATCACTATAAAATTCCCCACAATACCAATTTTTCAATGATGCTGATCTCTTAAATAAAGCTGAAAAACAGTAAAACCACTAAAAATACACATACTTTTAACAGAAAATAATTCAAAATTCTTGGAAGATGAAAAAAATAATAATGACTATCACATAATTTACAGAATTATGTCAACTATGTTACAAATTCACTATTTTTTTCTTTGGGAATTATTGACTTATCTTCTCTTTGACTTATTACAATCTGTATTTTACTTTTGCATTTGTACTTGTGGTAATAAAATAAGCACATTACTATTATAAGTTGTGTATTTTCAAGTGTTTTCTGCTTTTTATGTAATGAAACCTTATGTTTTTACAATATTAAAAAGTCTACTAATGGCACCTGTGTTAATAAAATAAGCGCATCACATCTCCCTTCTTGCTTGTAAGCATCCATAAAAATAAAATAAATGTTTTTCAGCACTAAAAGTGAATAAGTCAAATAGAGCTTCATAAGCTTCTACTTAGAGTTATTATATTACAGTATTTAAAAATTTATTCACTGTAAATGTTTGGCTGCTGAAGAAATATCAGAATTTATTTTTTTTTTAACTTTTAATCAGATTAAATAATTCAAAAGAATTTAACAATATATAAAGAAAAATTACTTGAACAACAGAGTTACATAAAAAGCAAAATATCTTTACTCACCAACGTGAAACTGTTAGGGGAAGGAGCCCATCTTTTTAGCGCAGTCAGAGGCCAAGTCTTTAAAATCTAAAAAGAAATAAACAAGCACTAGAAGAGATTAAAAGAAATAAAAAAAGTAAAATAAATGGTTGTGGTTTGTAATTTAGCTCAAATCTTTCTAAATATAAGCAGGAAAAAAGCAATTGTATTTAGAGGAGGAAATAAAGCAGATTTGTGAACTGGTTGTTGAGATAAGTGTTTAGGTTTCTCATGAACATGTCTGGCACACTGACATCTTTAAGGGACACAGAGTACAAAGTATTATTTTATTTTTATTTAAATTTACCTTAGTAATTATAGACACCTGCTTTGAAGAGTTTAACAACATTCAGATAGTGTAAGCAGCCAAGGGCTACACAAATGGTCAATGTTAATGAGGGATTGTGTATGGAGGGGGAATACCAATAATTCAATGTAAATGACTGTTGAAATATTGATGAGAGTGTAACTGACAGTTGATAAGTCAAAAATGCAGGTGGGGGGGTCAGTAATCAATGGCCGCTAAATTAATGAAAGCGACAGTGTGAGGGAATTGATGATGAATAAATCAAGGGAAGAGGAGACTGACAGCCAATACATGAATGAGAATAGGATGTGAGGGGTGATAACTGATGGTCAATGCATCATTGACTGAGAGGTGAGGACCAATGACCACCATGCCAATAAGGGCAAGAAGGGAGAATGTACAGCAAATTAATGAGAGTGAGGAATGGGCAGGGGGGAGAGGAACAACCAAGAAATGAATACAAGCACACCCATTGATTTTATGACACCCTTGTGGCTAACGGAAGTCATGTAATAACAATTCAATTATATTACTCTGACTAATTAGTCATGTTAGAAACTTACACTGAACTATTACCAAATACAGTATCACCTGTGGCTGTTTAGTGAATTAGTCTGGTGATTGTATGAAGTTCAAATACTTGCTGCTAATTCCGCCTGGATTAAAAGAGGTACTGAACCCTCCCAATTGGCAGAAAGAAGACGATAGATACACCTTTGACTCGTTAATCATGCATTTCTCGTATCACTAAAGCATCATCCATTGTTAGAAACTTGTATTAAAATGTTATAAAATTTAAATTTTATATGAACTAAATGGTTGAATAAATCTGGCAATTGTGTGAAATAAAAATGTTTGCTTGTAACTTTATCTGGATTAAAAGGCATACCAGAATGTTCATTTTTGGAAAATTGAAGGTGAACCTGTACTAGTAGAAATTCCAAATAAGTTACACTTAATAAAATAAGCAACGGAGAGATAGGATTACTGCTGCAGAGAAATTAGAAGGCAAATATAAAGTAAATAAGGCAAGATTTCAAGTAAAAGAGTGTTTACAATATAATTATATTGATGAGCATTGTTTACCAGTTTTGTGGTTTATTCAACTTTTTAGGGAATGATTCTCTGGTAAGGCATTTAATAACTATTGTCACTAGGGTAACAGTTTACTATAATATCAGCCAGATTTCCCACAATTTACTAATTTTATCTGGATTAAAAGAGCTACTGAACCATCAGTTGCTGGAAAGAAGAGGATTGATTTTTTTTCATTTTTTTTTTATAACCTATCAACCCTTTGTGGGTTATTTAAAACTGAAACATTTTGTATTTTAAGGGTAATTCTTTTTGTGAGTGAATTTCGTATTGATACTTTTTGAGAATAATGATTTTTTTTCAGATATATGAACTACTATTTAATCCATACTCAGGGGAGATTCATACTTTTCTCAAAGGTATAAGTTAATGTAATGAACCTAACTAAAATTTAAACTGTGCTTTGATTTCTCATTCCAAGTTAGTATCCATTAAATCAAATGCACATCCCCGCTGCTGAAAAACCAGGTGTATACCACTATCTGTATTTGCAATAGTGTTCAAATTCTAGTTGAAAACCAACTGAATAGATAGAGCAAATAGAAAACAATAACAATAGGGAAACAATCATGGCAAAAATGTATATTGTGAATGCTCCTCACTCTTGATGAAGTAGCACAGACTAAGCATTTCAGTTTATAGCTATAGCATAACATACAACTTTACAAATAAATAAAAATTGCAAACATGCAGAAGCTGTATATTTCAATTTGTTAATGATGTAATTGAACAACACTCATGTATTTTTTTAAACGCATTTTACAGAAAGAAAATTAAGATGCAAGATAACATCATAGATTTGAATATGATAACAATGGTAAAAGAAAGAAACAGTAACAATTGTAGATCATTAAGAATTCCTATTGAACAGTAATCATGGAGGAAGTGACCAGAGATGGACAAAGATGAAACTAAACAATAATGTAAGTAATAAAGCTGAAATCAGCCTCATTTTGTATTATGTGTAGATTAGGATAGCAAAAGATGAACAAGAAGAGAAGGCAAATAAGTGGGAATCATATTATAACAATTGATGATCATTTAGCTTTTGATTTCAAGTAAGAAGACTGTTTTTTTTTTTTTTTTGTACCTCTTTTGTTTTTTCATCCATCCTCACAACACTGTCCTTTGTAATACCAAGTAACCGGGGAACAAGTTTGTTCTTCCCTTTCATTTTTTCCTGGCAAAAAAAAAAAATATATATATATATATATATATATATAAAAACACACAAAAACACCATATTATATAATTAATTTATGAATATAAAACACTTAAAATACTATAGGTAATAATTTTTATTTTATGAAAGCTATAAAAAATAGCCTTCAAACCAAATACAACACATACACATTATATATATATATATATATATATATATAAAATCCAGTTAATTTTTTTTCATTTAAAGTATTTGCTTATTTAACAGCATATCAACTACCTATGGGTCATTTAATGCTAAAATTTAATTTTCTTGGGAGCTTTGAAATAATAAAAATATGATATATGTTATTCTGCTTTCATAATTCAATACATGGTAAATGATACCCAGCTTTTGTGCATATACAAATTTGTGTGGACCTGTTTACTATAGGTGGTGATATGTGTGTGTTTTATGTTGTAGTTTTTTCTTAAGTTATATTTTGGAATACAGTTTGATTTCTTTATCAAATTGTACGATATTATATGGATTAACGTCATGAAAGAGTTTATTCATGTTGGTTGATTTTGTTTAGTGGTATATCAACCTCTAAGTTATTTAATACCAAAATCTAAATATTTTAAACACAATTGTATGACTTCAACTAGAGATAAAATGTATTGCTGGTAATTCTACTATAAATAGGTATTGTTGGTATTTATATGAAAATGTACTGCTGGTATTTTTACTATTTAAATGTATTTTTATACTTTTATAGTGCTTTGTTTTTGTTTGGGCATTCACTATTTGGCCCTAGCTCAGACCCTAATAGGTGCTGTGAACATGGGAACGACAGCAATTAAGAGGTGGTTCCACACTTCTCAAAACCTCCAATATCCAGATCAGAGGCCTTACTGCCAGATGTAGTTTATCATCGTACCCAGGACTATAATTCAAGTGAACTGTATATTAATATGAAAAAGGAAAAAACAACTGTCAAGTCTATTATTCGATGAAATAAAAGAGTTTGATATCTTTTATGAAATATGCCTTCATCATATAAATTGACAGAAAATCAGATTTTGCAACATTCTCTTTCGCACACACATATGCACAAAAAAAGAAAAAGAAACTTATATTCTAGCTAACTGAAATAAAAATCTTCAAAAAATATTTTTCTTCATCAAATATTTTAATGTAATTGTATTAACTAACATTATATTGAGCATTAATTGATTCAAGCAAACAACCAAATAAAGTTATATTTAGTAACTTATTAAGATACAAAAATATTTAATAATTTGTAATATTAAAAAAATATGTAATATTCAATTTACTTTGTTATTAAATAAAATTAAAAACCAATAAGAAAAGAAGAAAAGTTTTGCTTACTTTAACTAAGAAAAAGGTGATTCCATAAGTTTTGAGTGATCGGCAAAGTTGAGTGTATTTAACCTTAGCTTGAACATCAGACATATCTGCACAGGCTTTATGTTCCTGAAGAAGCAACAAGTCAAAATTTAAAATCATTTGAACTCCTGTTTCATCAATGAAACAAAATTTTAGTGACTTAAAAAAATCTGTAAATAAGATAAAATTATTGAGACATTACATGGGAAAACAATTTCAAAATAATATTGGCAAGGAGGCTAACAATGACATTCCAGATATTAAGTTTTAATTTCACAGCTTCACCAAAATTATTTCCAGCAAAAGAAACATGTGAAAAATAAACTTGTACATGCTAGTAATAGTTCGTCTTAAGCAGAAAGTAATGGCATTTGGTACATTTTGTAATGTCTATGAAATATGGATGGAGAAAACAAAAAACAAATAGTTTCTGTGATAATAAATTACTTAATATTTTACTTGACATATGACAATAAAAAAAATATAAAATGAATAGCATTCATAAAGTTATTTAAAGTTGTATTCATATTACATATAGTGTTGTAATTTATATATATATATATATATATATATATATTACTTCAAATGTTATTTTTAGTGAATACTCGTATTTGAATAGAACATCCCATTTTTTTTTTAAAGAGTGTTTATGTCATCTCCAAGTCTATGCATTCAAGAAAGCCTAATGTACCCTCCAGCAGGATTCAAACCTGCATCCCCTTTTGTAGGAGAAACCCCCATCTGATCTGGCATTCAATGCAAAGCCTATAAGCCAAGTAAGGTTCTATTTGTTTTTAATGCACATTCAGACATTTCTTCTAAAGCTATATCTACTCTGTTTTGTATCTAGATCAGACGGTGAAGGGGGAACACAAGTTCAAATCCTACCAGAAGAGACATTTTCTTTAAGTTTTCTCAAGTATGCAGTTTGGTGGATGAAATAAACTGATTAAAAAAAAAAAAAAAAAAAAAAAAAAAAAAATCTTTCTGAAGAAGTGTTGGTTGAAAAAAAATATCCTTTTAAAGAATGTGGTCAGTCTTTTTTAAAACAATACATAAATCCTATAGTATAAAATTTTTGTTCAAATATATATATATATATATATATATATATATATATATACACACATACATACATACACACACACTTCAAATTCAACCCTGTGAAGAAGCCTCACCAGATTTTCTATAAAGAGAAAAAAAGAAAAGTGTGATCGCATCAGTTCATACTTTTGAACTTACTTTTGCTGTTAGACCCACAACCAGTGTGCCCAGGTGTATTAATGTGACTTGGAAGGTAGCCATGAGCACCCAAAGTTAACAGAAGAGTAATTTATGAATTATTTTTTTTTATATTAAAAAAAAAAAAAAAAAAAAAAAAAAAAAAATCTTTATTTTTAAAAAGCTAGAGACACCATGTACATGACTTCCATGTCAAGTCACTGTCATTTTAACTTGGATGCTAAATTCCTCAATCTTTAAGGAGTGGATAATTCTTTCATGTTTACCTTCCTCAAGGGATTTAAATCAGTCATTAACAGCCTGTGCGTGTATGTGTATATATATATATATATATATATATATAAAGATTCTTCACAAATCCCTTTAAATGAAAAACTGTACAGCTAATCATCTTTTGGTATGCTAAACCAAAAACTGACAACCATTAAAATTAATTTTCTTCTTAAGCCTACTATAGTGGACAATGGGTGAAGCTTTTAAAGATTTTTATAACTCTGCACCCCCATAGTTTTAGTTATTCTAGAAGTGCACCCTGAAGTAAGAAACATTGAGACCAATTTGAATTTCCATGCCTACTTCTGATTAGAATCAACCCATCCTGATAGTTAATATTTACATATTAATTTTGCTAAGAAGAGATATGTATGTGCAGGGTGAAGGAGCGAATTAATTTTCACTAAATAACTCAAGGTGTTAAATATTGTAAAAGTAGCTTACAGTTTATTTCAGTAGATTTAGAATTTGGAACTTAAATTCTGTAAAAGGAATTTACCTTTTCCCTGCTATTTGAGTGAAGATAGCCAGTACAGTAAACATGTTTACTTTGTTTAAAATTTAATTTTATATAATAACATCTGCAATACAAATAAGCAGTTCTTTAAGAGCTTCTCAGTAAAAAAAAAAAAAAAAAAAAAACTGGTTAGATTAGTTTACTTGAAGTGGCAGGATTAAAAATAATTGACCCCTGACTATTTTGACTTAAGCAGAAGAGATAACCATACCTAAAAAGTGGGGTGGGTCTTTAAATTATCCTGGCAGTTGTAAGTATTGCAAATTAAAGCTATTCTTCTTCACACCAAACAATGAAAGTGAGGGAAACATTCCAGAATAATTTAAACTCATTCCAAATTTGAACTTTCTCCAAAAGATTCAACAGATAAAACATACTTGAGGGATTTAACATGAAGGAACAAATGACTGGCTGGCCCCGGAAAGTATGGGGAGGTTAATTCTAGAGACAAAGGAGAAATATAGTGAAACATTACCTGTGGTGTATGGGGGTAACAATCGGAAAGGGGTGATGGAACAGCTCTCGTAAACACAAGGGCTCTTTAAGTATTTGGTAAAAAGACATTAGTTTCAGGCAACTTTCTTGAACAAGTCTTTTACATTCCATGTCCAACATGATTAATTCTTTTGTGTACTGGGAAATTCCATAAGAATCAAGTGCAAAAATATCAAGGAATAGCATTTTGGTTCCTGAAAGTGTAATCTGCGTCCCTCACTCAGAGAATATCTTAATGATTTACCTACCACCTCAGTTTAGTGGTGATGGGAGTAGTTGGTAGTTGTAGCTAGTACGAGAGAGAAGACTGGGTGGGGTAGGCATCAAAGCTACAAATGGCAGAGGAAGATTTTTCATTAAAAGTGAAAGAAAAGCAAATAAAACAAGAGAGAATTGGAAATTAGGTAGAAGGGAGCAGTTATGAGATTTACAAGTTTAGTGTGTGCATGGCATGTGCCCTGGGGGGGGATAGAATGTTGGCTTTGGTTAGAGAGGAAAAAGGAAAAACTGATATATTGTGGACTGCTAAGGTATAAACTGTGTTGAGTTGCAAGATGGGAAAAAAAAAATGAAAAGAAACCTTAATATCACAAAATATACAGACAGGCAAAGACATCCCCTCCCATCTGCCTTAATATTGATTAGTTAAATCTCCTTTATTTGGCACACAGAGAAGTCACAAGGAAAATGAATAGGGAAAGAGAACCTGTAAAAGTCTCCCAATATATATGTGTGTGTGTGTGTGTGTGTGTGTGTGTGTATATATATATATATATATATATATATATATATATATATATATATATATATATATACACACACAGGTACAGAAAAAGTGTGTGTGGGGGGGAGTGCAAAATGAAATTTTAAATGCTAAATTGCTTCAAAGATTGATTAAAAATAAAATCATTATAAAAACCTAATTTGTTCACTTAAACAGCAGAAAAGAATTCTTTTGATAATTTACATGAATACATATACTGGAGAGTAGGATATAGAAATCTTTCCTATATCAGAACAATGTTAGGAAAATTAATGACAAAGTAGGAAAAAAAAATTCTTTTTTTGTGTGCTGCATTCCATCATTTTGGATAAAGCCCTAAAGCATAAAATGCTTCACACAATAATGATAACAAATATATATTTTTATATATCAAGAAAAGCATTGGGGAAATTATATATATATATATATATATATATATATATATATATATATATATATATATATATATATGTGTGTGTGTGTGCACCCATGCACAATTTATACCTATGCCTATTTAAAGCAGAGATACAGACAAAGGTAAATGAAGAACCCTGTAGCCTGAAAGTAATGAGCCGAATTTTAATCTGAAATTTTCACTGTAAAATATTTGAGATATGTGGTCAACATTCATCATCAAATCAAGTGCCTAAACAAGGAAGGAGATTATATTGAAACATAAATATTTGTTATATAAAATAGATTTTTTTTTTATATTATGAGGTTACAAACTTACACATAGGTTTTTAACTGAATTTAATATCAGCAAGAATAAGCCCCAGAAAATATGAATGTGCCTGACAAAATACGTGTGTGTGCGTATATATATATATATTATTTATTCGAAAATTATAACATAAATATGTTATAAAATCACTACAAAAATAGCCATTTTGTTTCAACACTTCTGGTGTCTTATCAAGTGATGGTGTTGAATGTAGAATAAAGAATTATATTTGCTCTACTCTGTATTGAGCACTCTTTTAAGAATAGTATTTGTTGGTTATTGGAATTTATTCCGTATACACCAATCCTATACTTGTGTATGTGTGTATATATATATATATATATATATATATATATATATATATATATATATACACACACACAGTGTGTAAGTATATTTACCCATTGTGTATGTGTGTATATTATATATATATATATATATATATATATATATATACACACACACACAGTGTGTAAGTATATTTACCCATTATTTCAGGTGAATGACACACACACAAAGCACTACCTTTAAACTCAGTAATAGAAAAAAGCAAGAAAAAAAAAAAAAAGATTAAAACTTATGTACATAAGTGAGTTCTTATAAATAATCTGTTAGTTTTCATCCAGCCTCAGTATTTTTAACATTTTCTTTTTCAAAGGCCAGTAAAGAAACATCTCTTTAATAACAACATGGGCTTTATCTTGCGTCATCTCACACCAAAGTTTATACAAACACACTCACATGCAGAGAGAGCTAGAGAGAAACAAAAAAACAAAGAAAGCACAGATGTATATTTCATTCTCAACAAGAGATTTTTGTATATAGAAACTGAGGAAAGGCACAAGTGTGTTGCTTAATACAGTGTGTCTCTTTATCCATTATATATATATATATATATGAAAATGTTAAGAGAAAGACAGAGAGTGTGTGGTATTGAAAGAAGACAGTGGGTCATAGGGAAGCTTTTGGTGAAGTGATGTTTATCTTCATCTATGGTATCCTCATCAACATTGCCTGCTTATCACAAGACTAGAAGAAGGGTAAGTTGCAAGGAGGGCTGGGTGAATAGAAAGAATTAGAAAATTAGTTAGAAGAGAAGAAAAAAAAGAAGGTATCTAGAGAGGAAGACATGCAAAAAGAAAAAAAAGGAGAGGGGTGGGAGGGAAGAAAGTATTAAAAAGCTGCAAGTGAAAAATTCAAAATAAAAGAGGTTTTTATATATTTAGAATCTTCCTTCAAGCATAAATAAAGAAAGGTGAGAAGATCATGAAAAGAAATAGCAACATACACACATTCAAAATAAAATAAACTATGTCATAAAAAAGACCAATTTCTTTAAGCTAGTGTGGAAGAACATTCTGACTAGGTCTTTTGTTAACTTTCCTTTGCCATTATATGATACCAAGTGAAATGTATCTATTTATGCCAAGAAATTTAACAAGGCTTATCTGTCTCTAATAAGCAGAGGAAAGAAATTTCATTTATCAAAAGAACCTAAGTGCCAAGGAGAAGTAGATATGATTTATTTATTTTTTCTAAATCTGCAGCCAGGATTGAACTAGGGATATTTTGTTACAAATCAGAAAATTTTCTTTAGACATTTGCACACACACAAAAATTTTTTTTTGTCAATTTTATAAAAAGGCAAAAACAGGAGTTGAAGACAATGCCTTCTGGCAAAACAAAATTGGACACAATGTAATAGCGATTTTCCAAGCTAGCTTAGATGTGGCACAACACTGAAAGTAGGGGGCACTCAGTGAGGATCGAACTCACGAGTCAGTCATAACTGTTCTAACGAGAGAAGCTTGCTAACCATTACACTGACTCGAGGTGCCCTGGATACAATGTAATATATTCATTCGCTAAGATAGTAAATAAAATTCTTCTTTTGTAAACTTTTACATATGTGTTAGGCAAATTGGGACATAAAATTTATATTCACACAGGTATAAATGAAATTTTATTTACAATAAAGTTACACGTCAGAGAAAAATCCGATATATGTATTTCTTTTAATGGTAAGATCATTAGATTTCAAAGGTTGTAGAAACGTCATAGGCAAAATGATAACGATCAATTTACAAACACCTTTTCTTTTTCTTTTTTTTTTTTTTAATTAATGTTCACCCAATACAAGGGCCAAAATCCACTCAAAGTAGAGGGTTACTTCATGGAGTTATATTAGCATAGGAAAGGACAACCTCTAGGACTATAGAGCTGAAAACTTTAGAAGGAACTGGAAATCCAATCCTAAACAAGAAACAAGGGATACACCTCTACTCCTGTCCAAAAGACTGGGGAGAAGTGTGAACCAGACAAACCTTACTTGTAGTACAAAGTTGTTCAAAAACATATTGAAGACTTTAGCGAAACTCCAAGAGAAACCCATTTTCCCTTATTTAAACTAAGATTACTTTTAAATATGCTGATTGAAAAACTGAAAATACTGAGCCAAAGAAAAGAGAAAATAAATTATGATTATAAGAATAAAAATACAAGCTTCTATAGAGACTAGGCATATATATATATATATATATATATATATATACACACACACACACACTCACACAAGAAGATGGAAGCTTTAATTATCCATTTAGTTTATCATTTTTATTTTGTGAACACCGAGATCTTCATCTCATCAGAATAAAAACCTCTCCTGTGAATCTTTTTCATTCTGATGAGATGAACATCTCAGTGTTCACAAAATAAAAATTATAAATGAAATGGATATTATTATCATTATAATGCTCTGTAGTCTACATTGAGCTCTCCTGGATTTATATCCTCCTTGAATTATCCTTCCAGTCACAAACTGGTAAAACGTGTATGTATGTGTGTGTGTATATATATATATATATATATATATATATATATATATATATATATATATATATATATTATATAAATAAATAAATAAATGTGTGTATGTGCTGATCGTGTTTTGAAAATAAAAACATTCCCCATAACTCTAGATACATTGTTAAAAATAAAATTCATACATTGTTAAAAATAAAAATCCTTGATAATGGCTAAAAGAACCAAAAACATTCAGAATTACAGCATATTCAGACAATTTTAACATACTTTATGTCCAAAAAAAAAAAAAAAAAAAAAAAAAAAAAAAAATTATATGAACACAAGAAAAATTAAATAAAAAACTTTCTCAAAGTAACTTGTCAGTCATCTGTAATGAAACTTGTGTGTGTATATATTTTTATTTATTTGATATAACTAAAAATATATCTGTAAGGAAGACAATATGAAAGAATGCCACTATCAAATCTTACTAAAATATCTGTACCACAGATTTTTTTTTAAAAATATCTCCTTTCCTGAAAGAATTACTTCTTTCCCAAGCCAACATAGAAAAATATAAAAATGTTAAAAAAGAACAGAAAATGGTTAAATTTATAAACTTCCTATAATTTAAAATATATAATACATAAACCCAAACAATAATATAAATAATAATTACATTATAAAAAAAAAAAAATTCACTAACATCTACTCACTTTTGTTTATTAGGTATTAAATTGTGGCACTTACCATCCTCCATAATTTACCTAGACCTTTCAGTTAGCCTGACATATATTTACGAGCATTCTTAAATGAAAAAAAATTTTTTTTTTTATAAAAACTAACATTGTTATTTTTGCTTATAAACACTTGTTGCAAAATAAAATCCTTACATTTGCTTTGATAAAGTTTATCAGAGGATGAAAAGCATTGGCTAAGGTAAGTTTTCCGTGTGTGTGTGTATATATATATATATAAATAAAAAGTTAATTGGTAATCTGTATGGATAATTCTAGGGAGGATATATAAATCTTGAGAGCTCAATTTAATAACATCAATTGATAATTAACAAATCAGAGACTTCAGAAAGCCATGGTAATATTTTATTTTGCAAAATCGAGAATTTGATTCCACTTCATTAGACCTGGTGGTTTCAAAAAAGGGTCTGACAAAGTGGAATTGAATTCTTGATTTTGCAAAATAAAATATTACCATGGCTTTCTAAAGTCTCTGATTTGTTGATTATATATGTGTGAGTGTGTGTGTGTGTGTACTTGGATTTAGTAGAAACAGAATGAGTAATAACTGAGCAGTACTAAAAATAAGAACTAGACAAGATATCCCTAAACATGAGCTGTGAAACGAAACCAGTATACCCTCATAGATTTTGTAGGAGTTGGGATCAAATATGCATCAGAATCCAACAATGCTAAGATAAAAAAACAAATAGGAAATGTCTATCACTCTAATATGTTTCACTTTTATTAAAGCTTCATAAGAGAATGAGATATGGAGAAAAAGAAAGAAATTCTAGTATTTTTACTTTTGCGTTAATTTTCACTTGTTAATCATGTTTCATGTGCATCTGAATTGTTGAACAAACATTGTTATATTTTTTGGCATTCTAAATTCAAGAGGAGATGATGCATTCATTAGAATTTCCAAAAAATTAACAGATTCCAAGTTTACGCTTTTTCAGTTAGTCTTTGAATCCATTAATTTCCATTCAATTCTGAATGGACGTATCTTTTCTTCTTGGACTCACAACCACAAATCATATTAATGTTTGTTTAACAAGTCGGATGTACATGAAACATGATTAACCAATTAGTCAACAACTGACTGACACGAATGTTGACTAGCATGCTAGCATGCAAAAAAAAAAAAAAAAAAAAAAAAAAAATCGATAGCTGCATTCGTCACAAGTGGGGAAAAATTGAAATCTGCATGGCACTTTACTCCAATTGGCTCATTCGCTTGCTTAAACTCAACGTTGATTCTGATTCCGCAGAACTGGGTTGGGTGTGAAAAAGTATTTGTTGTTAACATTCTTTTTTTCATTCGGTTTTTCCAGTTCGAGTCCTTTTTTTTAAAGCTGATCGTTTTTGTGTTCATTTTGTTTAGTTCTTTTTTTCGTAACAGATTTAATGTTTAGTATAAAAAAAAAAAAATTTGCAGTGTGAGATAGGCAAGAAGTAAGGCATGTAACAACATCAGCACAGCAAAGGGCACTCCTTTAAAGGCAAGGAAGGGCAAAAATATTTTAAGACAAGTGATAGCGATTGCTGTATGAGTCGTACGATTTTTTAATCGAGCATGGGCAATGCTGCTAGTATGTATGTGTGTGTGTGTGTGTGTATATATATATATATATATATATATATATATATAAAATGCAAATGAGTAAGTAAGGTAAGGATAAAGGTAAATGATTTGAATGTTGTAAGTTTGTGAGGAGCTTAACTTTTGAGCAATGAATGTAAATGTTTTCTTAAAGTTCTTAAAAAAGAAAAAAAATAATCAATAATAGAGAAAGGACATAATGAATTTTACATGAGGAAACCATTGAAAGTTATTCTCCATCTTCCTCCTTAATTTATTCAATGATAATACACTTGGCTCTTTTTCCAAAACAACAAAATGTTCAGAAACATAATTTGTAGAAAGGAATAAAAACTTTCAACAAAATTTAAGTTTATCAAACAATGTCCAACTAATGAAAAAATAGATGGGACTTGATAGAAGGGGGGGAAAGAAAGGTACATTACATTTATTTACCTTATACTACAAATTTTTTTTAAAAGATGTCAAATAAGCTACCCTGCCAAAATTATTTTGAAATCATGAAATGCATTAAAAGACTAAATTCGTTATATAAATATATTTATAATATTATCTTGAATTTTTATTAGATGAAATATTGTGAAACATTAATATTTAACAAGTATTTCTTTCATCTTAATTTTAGTAATTTCTTACTGCAACTACCCAGACTGTCATTTGATGGCCGTTATAAACAGGATGGGTTTGAAATAAAGAATAAACTCTCAGTGAGACAAACTTGAATCCCTTTTAATATGGAAAACTTGTTTCTGTCTGATAAGTCACTCTTCAACTCTAATAGCAAAATATATTTGTTGCAGAATCTAATCCTATAAATACATTTCTTATCATCCATGAATGCTTGGCAATATTATATATTTAGTGGTGGAACATACACTAGTAGTATTAGTAGTGTATCTTAAACACTCATTTAAGCTATAGAGAAATCTTGAAATAAATTTTAGCCCTTGTACTGGACAATTATTTTCAAAGATTTGCATGAAACACAAAATAAATTCATATGGCACACATTATAACATCCAATTATCTTGGTTTTGGAAAAGAATTAAACATATCCTCATCTCTCTAGAACACCGATTTGTTCTTGGTGACAAAGAAGAAGAAAACAACAAAGAAGAAGAAAACAACAAAGAAGAAGAAAACAACAAAGAAGAAGAAAAAAAAATCGACAAAGAAAAAAAAATGCTAAGGTATTTTTTCAAGAAAAAGGAATATATATCCCAATTATCAACAATCTTAAATCTAAAATTGGGTTCTTAAGACAATATTTTGTGAAAACTAGTAGTTTTAAATAAATGTAGAAAGAAAATGAGTTTCTATAAACTAGAAGAATTTATGTAGACTTCAATTCATGATTAAGCTTTCAACAAACATGCATTATTGGATAAAAATTAAAAGGTCTGATTGATATAAGCTAGAAACAACTAACAACTTCTGCTATAAGATTAAGACTATATTAACATAGGATACGTAAAAGTACACTAAAACTACTTATTAAATCAAAAGTTCAATACA
>CAHIKZ030001557.1:1062500-1352500 GCA_903632075.3 Acanthosepion pharaonis
AAAAATGTTTTATTGCTTAAGTTGGTAATTATAAAGTGGGCGTTTGAAGTCAGATTTCGTAATTGACCTCTAGCAGTCAATGTGCTAAAACACTCTCCAAACCCCCCTCCTGATAGTTAAATTCTTGTATTTACTTGATTTTCACATCTCCAATTCATGGTTCGTATCTTGGTTTGTTCCTTTTGTTGATGACCTATAGTGAAGAAAACGGTGTCTTGTCAAACCAAGTGAAAGTGTGTCGCATGTATCCTGTTATGGAAAATGTGGCAAAAAAGAAAATTGCTTACCAAACAAAAGGGCACGTATTCCACATGACGTGCTGAAGACAATATTTGAATTGGAAACAAGTCAGTTGTAGGCATCGCTATAAAAGTATTTTGATATGCAAAAACTGGGTGTTCTCTCCCAGTTGCCGACAAATGGAAAAAATGCTCGGCCAAAAGGGCAGTTGGTGTTCTCAAGTCAAGAGAAAAAAAAAGAAGATTTTGTGTATTTTGGCTACTGCGTTTGTCGGAGAGTGAGTTATTTTTCTGACTGGTCATGTGCATTGTGATTTGTGAGACAGTACCTGTGAATCAAGTTTTCGACATTTCTTTCTGCTCCCGATATTTGAGTCTCAACTTACAGTGATTTATTCTCTGCATTGTGGAAGTAATCTGTGACAAATATTTCCTTTGCAATCCCAGAACACTTACAATTTTGTTTTCTTACAATTGATGGTTAGTTCTATCTTCTTACTTTCCTTTGTTGAATTGTCCAGCATTCACTGCCATGTTTTCATAAATAAAAAAAAAATAAAAAATCTTTGATATGAGTGTTTTATGCTATTAAAGTATATTTCATTTCTCTGATGACAATGATATTAAGTTTGCTTCAGTTGCTTTGTGTTCCATTAATGCCAATCTTAAAATATCAGATTTTATGCTCAGCGCTATACCCCATAAAAGCTTATGGCCATAACCCATTAAAACATTGGTTCTCATAAAATTACCAAAGTTAAGCAAAGTTGAGCCTGTGCCGTACCTAGATGGGTGACTGCTTGAGAATACCAGGTGCTGTAAGCTTAATGGATAATAACTCAGTATTGGAAATTGGAGAATTGAATTCCAATTTCAATTGGGTTTGTTATATTCACTTATGCACAAATATCCTTGGGAAGGGATGAATCCATCTCTTCTCCCCTCAGCAATGGGTTAATTAGTAGGACTTGAACCAGTAAATCATTATTATCTCCATAAAAATTCTTAAAATTTAAAAATATTTTCTGGCTTTAAATAACCTGCAAAGGGTTGATAAGCCATAAAAACAAACAATCAATCATCGCATAAAATCATTATCATATAATTTAGCTCTTTAGTCATTCATCAAATTTTAATATTTTTTGAAACACTCACCATATAAGTCTTTCAATCTATTTATCTGTTATCTTTCTTTTTTTTTTTTTTTTTCAGTAAACCAGGTGCTATGGCAGGCAAATTGGAATCACGTTTACATAAAAAAGACTTAAAAAAACTTCAGGATTCTTTTCTGGTAAGTTATGTTTATATAAGTACAATTATTTCATGACTATGTTAATTCTTTATCTTAAACTAGAACTTTTCAAACTTTTATTTTTAAGTAAATACTTTTGTGATATATTACTTAAATTTTCTGTCCAAAAATTTCTGGTATGAAAAGTTATCATTAATTACATTAAGTACATCTTGGTTGTTATTTTCATGTTTCAGCTGTTGTGCTCTCATGTCTTCTTGGGATGCCTGTCAATCTAGGTAAGCTTCAAAGAATTTTGAACTAAACCCTTTATTTAATTTACATGGGTGGGTTGTTCTCATTCTGCTGTTCATATCTAGGGATATCTCATCTTGTTCTTCTTTAGTACTTCTCAGTTATTGTTAATTCTGTTTCCCATTGTGTCTGAGTCTATACTACCAATTTCATACTTATTGGAAATTGGGTGAGCAATAACTGAGCAGTAGTATAGAAGTAATTATGAGTTCAATCCCAGGGCCCAGTAGTACAGATTCAGACTGGAAACAGTGTGTGCAATAATTGAGCAGTACTAAAAAAAAAAAATAAGATGGGATATCCCTAGACATGGGCAACAGAATGAGAACATTCTCTCTCTGTAGATTAAATAAAGGGTTTAGTTAAAAATTCCCTGATGCTTACCTAGGTCAAAAGACACCTAGAATGCCAACAAAGATGAGGACATTAGATTGACTGTAAATAAATTAAGTTTAGTATGCAAAGTCAAATATATAATCTAAAATGTATACAAAACAAAAATAAATAAGATATTTAATATTAATTAATTATCAATCCCACACTAAAGTAGTGCATTATCTACTTTACCTGTCTTGGTTGTTATAATCAAACATTTCAACTCTAACCATCTTCAGGTGTTGATCTTTATACTCAGTAGCCATCTTGGGATTTTGAATTGAACACTTTATTCAATCCACAGGGATGTCTGCTGCTCCTGTTATATATCTCCCGATTCTCAACACAATCCACAGAAGAAGAGTCTGTAATGTTATTGGTCCTAACCTGGCATCTCAACTCCAGTCACTTTCCTACCACAGTGATATGGCTTCCTTCTATCTTTTCTATAAATATTTTCATGGCAAGCTCTCCTCCTTGGTACCTTGACCACATGAAGTTAAGCGTACCTCTAGATTGGCAATCAGGCTTCATCATTTTGCTTTTGAATTAGCTAGATGTCACTAAGTTGTATTTTAATTGTTTGTTTTTTTTCTTGCATTTCTTGCCCATGGAACTCTCTTCCAGTTTCTTGCTTCCCTGCCACCTTCGATCTTCAAAAATTTAAATGCAATGTCAATCGCCATCTGTCTTGCTGAATCTTGTTCTTTTATTGTCCTTTCTCCTTGTTAATGTCTTCTCATTCTCTTTCACTCCCAGTAAACCCTTGTATCTTGGTGGCATTATTGCCTTGCTTGGGTTTAAATTATTAAAAATAAAAAGATTGTTCACATCCCATTTTAAGGAATATTTCATATCTGTTAATACAAACCAGTCATTGAAAAAAAGAGTTGGGTTTGAAATTCCAGAAAGGTTACTGAGTATGAATACCTTAAGAAGGTTGGAGAGTACACAAGCCAAAATATTGAAAGTACAACAAAATATTACAATGAAGATAAGTAAACTGGTTCAAATATCAAAGAATATAATAATGATAATTCTTAAATTTCCAATAAAAATTAACATAATAATGTAATATAAAATATTACATGTAATAACATATAACACACTAGTTTGGAAAGTTCTGCTTTAAACACTGGCTTAGCATTGTAGGGATACAAAAGGCAATTGGTTGAGATGAAGTCATATTGGTCACATGATGTCTGTTCAGTGCCTTTATTTCATAGAGTGATGAAAGCGTCTGTCAGTTAATTGCCTGAAATCAAGATACACAAGTTGTTCGTTCTGCCCACATGGTGCAGCTTATAAGCCCCACGGTACTGTTTTCCTTTAGGGAATATATCTTTTCCAGATATAGAAACTATCTCCGGCTCGCAGTTTGTATGTTTGGGAAAAAACATAATTGTTGTTTCTTATTTGAGAGGAATATGTCCTCACTAGTGACATAGCAGATAAAATCAGCCTACTCAAATCTGGAATCCTAAATATGGCTTATCCAAAAACACAATCTCCAGTAGCTTCAATTCCGATTGAAAATTATTACAAATAATACCCTATCTTTTTGCATCCTTTTCACTCTGCTTGTTGTGTTGGCATATGTTATAGTTTCTCTGCATGGGGTAAATGTAAATATGTGTATATAGTTTTGTGTATGACTTGAGGATATAAAACTCTCTTTGAGAACAAAGTATGTTTGTCATTTGTTTTCTTTCAGCTATACCATTCTGTCTGTGTTTCAAGGTGTTATTATATCATGGATACAATAATGACCACAATGGAGGAGATGCAAGCTGAAAGACTGCTGCTTTCTTCCATAGCTTCCCTATTAATATGACTAATTCTGTGGATAGTAATTAATTTTATATGTGTGCATATACAAATTAGTTTTTCTTCTATAATAACTCAAGAACATTTTGATAAATATGATGAAACATAAAAGATGACTTATCATTTAAATATTAGAAAGTGAATATGCTCGTCATTTCTTTAATTTTTCCCTCATGGATGACTAAGTCTCTCCAATTTTGATTTGAGTTTCTTATTCCTTTTTATGAAAACAAATAATGTTGAGAAAAACAAGTTTGTGTAGTGAGTTTTCATCTCTTATAATTATAGTTGAAGATGTGTCACTCACAAATTTTGATATGTTTTTTATTTGTTTATTTTAGTAACAAACAGTAAATAGGATACAGTTTGTAGGTAAATACACTCAAAACATTTGAAAAACAACTTGTATGTTTGATTTTTGTTTATTTGAACTAAGCCAGAATCTAGAAGATACTAATTCTTGTATGTCCATGGGGAACCAGACCCTATCAGTGGTTTGTATGCCTATGTATTTTCCACAGCTATAATTATGGAAAAGGTCACCAATGATAAAGTATAAATTAAGAATAAAGTAGCTAGCTGTAAAAACAACAACAAAAGGAATCAGGATTACAATAAACTTGTTTCTTCTAAACCATTATCCTCCTGGCATCAGTTTAAACTGATGACTTCTTTTTTTTTCCTCCAGATATTTGAACGATAATTATAAGCAATCATTTTGGAAAGTGAAAATTTCACTGAAATATATTGAAAAATTTCTGAGTTTTCGTGTGAAATCAAAAAATACAAACTTTAAGCAAAATGGTTCATATATATATATATATATATATATATATATATATATATAAATAAATAAAAGAAGGTATTACTTCAACCTATATCCTTGTCATCAATTTAAGCTGATGTCTTCTTTTTTTAACACATATCTACACTATAAATATAAACATCATTTTGGAAAGTAAAAATTTCACTGAAATAGCTTGAAAATTTCCAAGTTTTCATCTGAAATTGAGAAAATACAAACTTTAAGCAAAATTGTTACAATATATGGAAAAAGGAGGGTGTCAGTTTAAAATGGTGACCCCCCCCCATATATATCAGCTATAATTATAAATGATAATTTTTGAAAGGAAATATTTCACTGAAATATATTGGGAAATTTCCAAATTTTCTTCTGAAATCATGAAAATAAAAACTTTAAGCAAAACGGTCACAATATGTAGAAAAGGCTGTCCATTTAAACTGATGCCAAGAGAATATAGATTAATCAACAAACTGAATTTGGCAGGGATGTTATGATAACTCAACAGGTGTTTGTGATTGTTTTGATCTCAATGGGCAGCCTATGCGGTGAGTTGTAGGTTGAATATAGAACTGAATATGTCCCTTTGGAAGAGCCAATGGTCATCGGCACTGTACTGATTTGTCTATGATTGTTGATTGATAGAGATACATAGAGTGAGAAAATGTCAAAGAAATCTGCTGGAGAGATGTGATTTTTAATTGCTCACAAGGAGTAGATGGATGATTGTGGATTTTAGAATCCATTTTATATCAGTCCATAGGATCCCAAAGCCAGCTGTGTACAGCAAAAAGCGATTGATTAGAAAATAGTTTCTGATTGGCTCGAGCAATGAATCTACTTTAAGGGATAGAAATGTTTTGGAGATGTTCACACTTCATTTATTACCTTGTCTAGGAGTTCATGTAATTTTTTTTCTGTGTCTGCCATCAACACATACTTTTTAGTTTTTGTATCGGCACGTTTATGATAACTGATCTGTTTTAATGTTACATATCATGGCACAAAAAGAAGCAGTTTTCAAACAAAGTTGTGAAAAGTCAATCATGGCACTTTGTTTTCTTTTTTTTTTAAATATTTAATTTTACTTAATATTTAAACTTTTATTCTTTATAAATTTATTTTTTCATTAATTTGATTCTAGATAGATTTAATTTCAGTTAGGTTAGATGAAATATTAAATCTGATATTTTAAAATAAAATTTTAATTTTTTAATTTTATTTCATTTTAAAATTTTTAATTTTAAGTGTTGATTTCTTTTTTAATTAGAGTAAATGAAATACAAAATTAAATTTGATTAATAATTTATTTTTATTTAAAAAAATAGTATTTTTTAATTTAATTTGTAATTTTTTAAAAATTTTGAGTCTTTTAAATTTAATTTTTTTATTATTTGAATTTTCTTTTAAATTTAATTTCCTGGTGATATGTTTGAATTTCACAATATATACTCATATTTTTTAAACTTAAAAATAACCTGGAATTTGTTTATTGCTTTACAGCTTATCAACCTTTTTCAGGTTATTTAAAGCCAGAAAATATTTTTAGATTGTAGGAATTTTTTTTTTTTTTTAATAATAATGATTTAGTGATACAAGTTTTACGAAGTAACCTATAGCTAGGGGAGAACAGATGGTTTCATACTTTTCCCAAGAGTATTTGTGTGTAAGTGAATATAACAAACCCAACTGGGATTGAAACTTGGTTCTTCAATTAACAATTGAGCTATTATTCATTACACCACCTGCACATCCAAACTTACAGCACCTGTTATTCTCAAGTAGTCACCCATCTAGGTACTGACCAGGCTTGAAATTTCTTGACTTTGATGATCATACAGGAACCAATGTTTTCAATATGATGTAGCCTTAAGGCCCTGGAATTTGTGATGAAAACAACAAAATAAGACAGCACAATAATGACATTTCTTTATCTGGGAAATTCATACAAGGTAAAGCAGAAATACCTCTCACGTAATGGTAAGACATTAGATAGATGGAGTCACCATTGTCTTACCATTATGTGGGAGGTATATGTGGGGGTATTTCTGTCGCACTCTGTATATTAAATATAGTAGGTAGTGGCAAGACAAAATATAAAAAAAAACTTCTGTGTTTCTTTTTGAAAGACTTTTTCTGTATAATAATGGTTTCATCAATGGAATTTATATATACAGTTGAAGGAAGAACTACAACAAACATCACCTACATCAAGAAACACTGACAATATAGGAATACAAATCATTAGATTTGTTGTCTCCATAAAAAAGTAAATAAATAAAGATTAATTATAGTGTCAAAAATAATTATAATAATTTTAATTATCATTAATTCACTCCTTCTAAATCAATGAGAATCGACTCCACCTTTCTCTTTACACACATTCTCACTGTTGGACAAGCAGTTCAAATGGACAGGTTGTCAGTGTGTGCAACAATGAAAATTTAATTTCCTTTTTCAGTCCATAATAGTAACATTTATCTTCTAGTACTCAACAAAATTCAGGTAATAAAACCCCAGACACTTCTTGTATTTTCTAACTAAATTATTTGGATACTCCTTACATTCATCTATAAATAAACATATGAGGAAAACTGTATACACTTTCTTATTCTTTATCTTGTCAGATTCCAATCCATATTTAATCTACATTTGATTCCCAAACTCACAATTTTACTCAGTATTACTGCCTCTCATTTCTCCAATACTGCATAACAACCAGATAATAAATATACAGGTTTTTGTTGTTTCTATATCTTGCTGTTTCTAATTTTTATGAGTATTTTTGTATATATAAATGTTGTGGGGGGAGTAATAATTATTTATTCAGAGGTATAACACCTTACCCTAGCTTAGTAGGAGTTAATGAAGCCAAAGAAGCTATGGAAACCTATTGATTATTAAATCCAGGTAGATTACTTAAAACTTTTGGTCTATAGAGTATCTTAAGGGTGATTAGAGCAGACCATGAATTAATGATTTAATAAATATCTGTATTTAATATTTAGACACACTAAATATGCTGGAAGCTGTCGTCTTTTTGCTACAGTTTTGAAAACTCATCAGCTCTAACCAAATTATTTGGATACTCCTTAACATGCATCTATAAAAAAAAAAACACATACAAGGAAAACTATATACGCTTTGCTTATTCTTTATCTTAACATTCTGTCAGATTCCAATCCATATTTAATCTACATTTGATTCCCAAACTCACAATTTTATTCAGTATTACTGCCTCTCATTTCTCCAATACTGCAGAACAACCAGATAATAAATAATACACATTTTTGTTGTTTCCATGTCTTGCTGTTTCTCATTTTTATGAGTATTTTTGTATATATAAATGTTAATGGGGTAATAATTATGTACTCAGTGTTATAACTCCCCTACAGATTTAAATTTTTGTTGTTCACTGTGTCATGCCAGACGATTTTTCTCTCCAAGTCCACTTCATATCTATAAATCTACCATTTTTCCATGCTTAGAATATTGCTTCCACATATGGTTCAATGCTCCTGCTATTTATCTAAATTTCCTTGATAAAATCCAAATATTATTGGCTCCAATCTGGCATCTCGACTTCAGTCAGTTTCCCCACCACTGTAAGGTTGCTTTTTCTATATTTTCATGGCAATTGTTTGGACGAGGTCTTTGCTATGGTGCCTAAACTCTTTGAATTTAAGCACAGTACTAGAGTGACGACAAAGTCTCACCAATTTACATATGCAAAATTATATACAACTATTTACACTTCCCATGCAGAGAAACTATAACATAGTATACAACAACAAGCAATGTGAAAATAGAAAAAATTTAGGGTTTTACTTGTAATAATTCCCAATGGGATTTTGAGCTTCTGGAGAAGCCATATTTATCTTTTCCAATGGGTATTTGAGTAGACTGGATTTATCTTTAATGTTTCTTACAAGAACATATTTCCCAGTGGGAAAATGGTGTCATAGGTATTTCCCAATGTGAAGACTGTGAGCCAGAGATTGTTTCTATATGCTTCTGGTGAAGACATATTTTTCCTAACAGGAAAATGGTGCTATGGGCTTGTGAGCTGGCTCGGGTAGTCTGATTTTGCCTTTGCCCATGCTAAAGAGTGAACACTTGATTTGACTCGACCAAAGGGAGATAATTGTCCTTTGCATCCCTACAATCTTAATATGATAAGTGTTTATGAAATTGTGAAAATGGCAATAGAACTGTTGCTGTATATTTAATCTGAAAAGTTTTTTTGTTTTTTTTTCTGAATCAAAATTTTTTGCCGTATAAGTTGCCAAAAAAATCTTTTAAATAATATGGTACAGGTTGAGTAACCTTTATCCAAAATTCTGAAATACAAAAGTTTTTCAGGTGCTGACATGACTTGTCACAAATGGAAAATTTCAGAAAGATCAGTTACATAGCCTCCGTTGGCGGCAGTTTTTTGTTAGCAATTGTCACAGCAACACCTCCTTTGTGGATTACTTGCCAAGTGTTTCATGCTTAGTAAAGATATTATTTAAAATGTCAAAGTCCTACATTTATATATTTTTCATAAGTAGTGATCATGTTTTTTTGTACACAGACAAAATGTACAAAACATTATTTTTACATGAAATCTTAATTTCACCATTTAAAAATCCATGTGAGCATTACAGGACTACCATCATTATCTGTATGTACACAAAATTTATTAAATTTTATATGAAATTACTTTCAGTGTATATGTTATGCACATAAAACTACCTTCAGGGTACATATATAAGCTGTGTTATCAAATGTAAAGGGATATTATGTTTATGCTTAGGTTCCATTCTCAAGATGCCCTGTTCTATACACTGTGTGCCAAATTATTATCGAGATAACTTTTTTCTAATATTTCAAAAACCGTCCAATCAATTCACACAAAATTTTCACACAATGTTAGCAACACAGACATGCGCAATCACTGACATTTTCGTACTGATCTGCATAATGTAAACAAACTGGCGCCATATTTGTTATCAGCACGGTGATTTGAGCGTGCCAAATTATTAGAAAAGTGTAAGAATTTAGTGAAAAGATGGCCGTAAAAGCAGTTTAAGTGATGCTGAAAAGAAAACTATCACCTCAGAACTCTCAAAAGGTAAATCTACCCTAGAAATTTCTAAAATGATAGGGGGGTGTCATCAAACAGTGAAAAAGTTCACCGCTGACCCTACACAAGTACGCAAAAGGGCAGATAAAGGCAAGCCAAGGGTTATTTCACGTCATCTCATGTCATGACTTAAACGAGAGGCCACCAAGAACCCTGGACAATAATTTGGCACACAGTGTAGATGCTAAATACAAATTAGATAGCCTGTATTCCAAAATCTGAAAACTGAAGCATTTTCAGTCCCAAGAATTTTGAATAAAGGATTCTCAAACTGTAATTTTCTCTTATTAGTCTCGTGCTATTGGAATGATTTATATTAAAAAAAAAAAACAAAAAAAAAACCTGAAATGTTGGCCAGCTAACATTTGGAATATTTTTAAAGTGAAAAGAAAAAAAGAAAAAGCAAAATTTTAATTTTGAAATGTAACAGGGCATAATATTAAATTAATAAACTAAGTTGCTTTAATATTAATAAATGAAATTGTGTTGATATTAAATTGATAAATTAAATTAACAGATGGAAACTAATAGGTTTCTTGTATTTTTTAATTATACTTGCTACTTGTTTATTACCAATAATTAATGAGTACAATTTTAAATTTGTTTTTTGTTTGTTTTTTTTTGTTTTGTTTTTTTTGTCATCAGTATAATGCAACTCCAAAATTACTATTCATTTCTCTTCAAGCTAAAAATAATTGGAAACCTAAAACAATTTCAGAAGCATTTTTTGTGATTTTTGTTTTTGGTCAAGTTAAAAATAACAGAAAAATATGTCTCCATTACATCCTCAGAAGAGTCCACTACATATGATGTCTAGCTGCTCATTTCTGAGCACACCCATCTGCAAGAGCAGCTAACCAATCCTAAACCTGTTTAGGAATGTTTGTTCAACACCCACATAACCCATCTGTGGTTTATATTGTAACTATGCTGTGCATACCTTAGTGACGGTTTTTGGGAGAGAGCATATAATTTTGCATGATCACTAGTTTGAATAAAGCCAGTATGCTGAAACCTTTGATCACTATGACTTGTGACATCCATTAAACATGGAACGTGGAACTAGAACAGTCTACGCCAGTGAGCAAAATAAAGGGCTCATTTTGACATTCCAACCAACTGAAGAAGGCCGGAGCATACAACAGCTGAAATGTTGTAATAACAATAGTAACAAAGATGAGGACAATAGTCTGAATAATGTAAATAGTGTACATAATACCTCACCTCAGAAATATAGACAGATACTAAAGAGCCGAAACATTGTAATAGCTATGGCAACAAAGATGAGGACAATAGTCCGAATAATGTAAATAGTGTGCATAATACCTCATCTCAGAAATGTAGACAGATACTAAAGGGCTGAAATGTTGTAATAACTATAGTAACAAAGATGAGGACAATAGTCTGAATAATGTAAATAGTGTATATAATACCTCATCTCAGAAATATAAACAGATATTGTGACTTTTTGTTAGCATGAGTCAATGTTTGAATAGTTATATCTAACCAATTTTATTTGTGTAGTTTGGATCTAACCATGGTAAAGTCTTCAGGTACTTTCCAATAGGCCAGTATGCTGGGATTGCTTCCCCATGTTGATACTATCAAGAGGTTACCTCCCTAACAAATTGATCATGGTGAGATTCAAACCCAGTAATGTGAACGCTTTAACCACTTGGCCACATGTTCATATAGTAGTTCTCTACATAGAAATGTGGGAATAGCCCATCATTATATTTTATTACTTTATTTTGCATAAAATATTTAAAAATGTTTTTTTTTTTTTTTTGTTTTTAATTGGTATTCCCCCCAAGTAAGCCACTAACATGCCAGGGGCTGCAGGGTGTGGACAAATTAGGAACAGAAACATTAGTAATGAGTAGAAAAAGAAAAGAGCAATCAGTAGATAGCAATTGACATTGCATTTAAATTTTTACAGATTAAAGTTGGCTAGAAAGCATGGAGTTGGAAAGGAGTTTCACAAATGAGAAAGGCGAGAAAAGAAACTGTCAGCATAGAAGTTACAACTAAATCTCAACTTTAAATTGATGAGATGTCACTGCCAGTCTAGTATTGGGCTTAAATTCATACAGTCTAGGTACCATAGTGAAGAGCTCATATGAAATTACCATGAAAGTATTTATAAAAAAGGCACAGAAGCAACCTTATGGCGGTGGGCAAGTGATTGTTACCATCCCAGCTATGGGTAAATAGTAATCCCCCACAAACAAAAACAAAATTATGAAAACATAAAAATACAAGCAATACAGTTCTGTATAAAAAAAAAAAAAATTAATTTTTGTATAAAACAGTGCTCAAAATATTTAGATTTCAGCATCAAATAATCTCTAGAGCTTGATATGTTACTAAACAAAATTAACCAAACACACATACATAAATAAATCTGCTCAAATTTGACAAATCACATTTGAATAATTACAGTGCTTTATCAAATTTAACATGACGTGAAATTCCATTTCTATGACATGATTTGCTCATCTCTATGTAGTAGACTCTTCAGATGATCTAGAAAAGTGTTACATACATAAAAAATGTATCTTAAGTTGGTATCAGAAAGTTCTTGCAGTGTATATTCTGGGATTGTATCAATCAGCAGAATTTTTCATGCAGTTAACACTCATTGGTCCCTAGCATACTAAGTCAGTCTACTAATAGACTTTGTGCATTGTGTTCAGTTATTACATGAAGTTTTGTAATATTGTGATGGAATGACTCTGCGATCTTTCTGATGACAGACAAATTCAAGCAAGGTACCTGAATTAAATTTTTGCATGAAGCTCAGCAAATCTGCTACTGAGACTCTTGAAATGTTTCAGCAAGTTTTTGGTCAATGTTCTTTTAGTTAAACATAGGGCTTTTGAGTGACACGCATGTTTCAAGACTGGTGTATGTTCAAAATTGTGAGTATTCAGGGTAATCACATTGTTAAAAAAAATAAAATTATGCAAATTTTCCAACCACCCCTCTTATTTCTATCACTTCATCTATTCAAGTAAAAAATGTGCTAAGAATTAATTATTAAATCAACGAAGAGAAGAATATAGTTAAAGTATTCAAAAGCACATGTTAAAAAAAATAGCCATGTGGGCAGCCTCCTAGCAAAAAATATTTGTAATCTTATTGTAATCTGAATAAAAGACTAAATTCTCCATGTGTAAAATATTAACATTGGCCTAATCAAGACTATGTAGTTTCAGGTCTTTCTTTGAATGTTCCATCTTTTTGCAAAAGTGTGAGAGATTCTCATCTTGTATGCTGGGCATTTATGCACAGGGACAGGCAAGTTTCCAATATGAGTAACACATACAAACTCTGTTTGCCATGTGTGGTTGTAAAAGTGAAGCTGGCCTTAAGAATCACTTATGGGCCCATAGCAGAATGTTAGCTCATGTCTATATGATGGAAATTCTGAATGAAAAACACAAAATAAAAAAAACCTCCCAAGTAAAGAGATGGTCTTCTTCTACAAAGAATTGACAATCATTGTATCTATCTATCTATCTATCTATCTATCTAAAGCCTCTTGCTGCTCTATCAGTATTTTACACAGAAAGTGCTCAGACGAGCTACATTCTCTGGTTCTGCCATAACAAACCTTCATGGCAAGAACATGCCATGCCACTTCCTTAGTAGAAAACCACATTCATTCCCTCCATATTCCATTGGTGAGAAGTAAGTTCCACTCTAACAGCTTCTTCCCATGAACCACTGCTCTATAGAACCATATATATATATTCTTGCTATCGAGCTGTCTTTGTTTTGATTTTAAAATATACATTTTTTTTTTTGCTTGTACTTATTTTCTGGGATGAAGTCTATAAAAAATAAAACAACATTATTTCTTACTAATATAATTGTAATATTTAGTGGTTACATGTGTTTGAGCAAACATTGTTTTTTTTTTTTTTTAAAGTGTAATTGATGTCTACCAGCTTGGGCAAGATTAATGTAAAAGATGAGAAAAGCCTTGATTTGAACTTGTATCAAAATCTGGATTCTTGAAAACCAAATAGGTACTATATGAGCCACATGCCAAACCCTTAAATAAGCTATCTGTTATCTTTGAAGGTCTTACACAAATGTTCTACTGATTTACCAATTCTTCCTCCTGGAATTTTTTCCTGAGCAACTTTCCCAGATACAATACTAACTTTGAAGAATGGATGGATTTATTTGTAACAGATAAGACCATAAATTAGTTTAGGCTGATGAATAAGCAGCTAATCTATGCCTGAAGTTCTAAGATCTGTTGCAGGTTGAGGTGTGTGTGAAAATTTGGTCTTGCCAAGAAAAAAAAAATTCAACTTGCCCAGAAAGAGAAGGAAAAGAAGAATGTAGATTAAGTGTAAATATTGGATTTTATAATCAAGAAATTGTTGAGCCGATTTTACATAGATTATTTTGTTTTTAGTACAATTTCTTATTATGAAGACAGTTTTAATATGACAGGAAATAGACTAAATACAGGAAGATTTCTTAATGACTCCTCTTACTCCATTAACTCAGACTTTTACTTGTCCTGGCATGTGGACATAGTGTTAAACACAAGATGGAGTGCGGTTGCCATATTTGGGTGTGAGCTGCATTGAGCTCGCTCTCCAGGCTTGATAGAGTTCAAAAGCATCTCCGAGCCCTTGTGGGTGATGAATTATTCTCCACCCTCCAGCCTCTCTCCCACAGGTGAGATATGGCAAGCCTGTGCTGCTCTATCACTACTTCCACAGAAAGTGCTCAGATGAACTACATTCCCTGGTTCTGCCATAACAAACCTTCATGGCAAGAACATGTCATGCCACTTCCATAGTAGCAAACCACATTAATTTCCTCAGTATCCCATTGGTGAGAAGTAAGTTCCACTGTAACAGCTTCTTCTCATGAACCACTGCTCTGTAGAACCGACTCCCAAGGGGATGTTTCCCTGATCACTACAATCTTAACCTTTTCAAGGCTAGGGCTAACTGTTATCTTCCACTCCTATATGCACAAATTGCCTGTTAACGTAACTCTCTACCTCTACTGGTACACATGAATATTTAACAGAAAAATGCTCATCTCTATTCGAATGTTTTACTTGAAGGGTATAAAATTTCTAGTAACTAAAAAACTAAGTGATTAAAAATTTAAACTTTGCAGATTTATAATTTGATGTGTTTTAAATGCTGCATTTTTTTTTCCAAAAATTATAAATTAATTAAATTTTATTTTAAGTCTGTATTCACTCAGGAAGGCTATCAAATTTGATAATTCTTTTTTTCCTTCTTCTGTGTGCCATGTTCCTTCAGGACATGGGCGGTCATGGCTCTCCACAATATCCTATTCTTTGTAGCTCTTATTAAATTTTGTCTTTTTGTTATCTCTCCTAAACACTGTTCTGTCAACCATTTACACAAGCTTGTTAGGTATGTCATGCACTGATTTCCTCTGTCTCTCTTGCTTTCAATATGTCTTACCAGAGTCACATTTTCTCAGTCTTTCCTCATTATGTGCCCTAAATTATCTCTTCATTCTAAGCAAGGCGGGAAGCCACTAGCACGCAAGGGGTTACAGCGAATTGGAGTGAGACCAAATAGGAGTGATAGAGGAAAGGATGAAAGGAAGGGTAGGGGATAGATTAAGGCATCTGGAAATGTCAATTGACATTACATTTGAATAGTTGGAGATTATAGCTATCAGGGAAACAGGCAAACGGGAGGGAGTTCCACAGGCAATAGGTGCGAGACATGAAGCTATTGGAGTAGAAGAGACGGCTACATTTAACAGTTTTGACAGTGAATGGGTGTGAGCAAGATGCCAGCCTAGTAGAACTCTTAAATTCATGAGGTCTGGGAACCAGTGAAAGCAGCTCATCAGTGCAGTTACCATGAAAGTATTGTAAAAAAGACGGAGGGAGGCAACAGCACGTCTGTGAGAGAGCGACTGCAGACGAGATGCCAGATCATGGTCAATTACATGTAAAGTATAAGTGTCCTTTTTGCTTTCATTCTCTAAAACTTTGTTGTTGCTCACATGTTCAGTCCAAGGTGTTCTCATTATCCTTCTGTAGAACTATATTTCTGTTGCCTTGAGTGTTGTGAGGAGATAGTCCAGCATTCACTGCCATCTATGAGGACTGATATTATATAATAGTTCAGTATTCTTTTCTTTGTTTCTAACAAGAATTTTCAATAAAAAGAGGCTTTTTTGCTAGAAATTTTGTTTGAATTAATTAACAAAATTGATTTGAATGAATCTGTTGTAATAAGGATTTGTCTAGTTTCTTCATTTTATTAAATCTTAATTTATGTAAGTTTTCAAAGTTTTTCCTCACAAACGCTACTCATGTATTATTACTAGAATGATTCAAACAACTGTCCACATCTTTACAATTTCAGTCACTATTATTTCATATAGACCACTCTCCAACCATTTCAAAGTGTGTCTCACAAGAAGATAAGAATAGAATCTCTTACTTGATAGCCTACCATTTTTCTTTATGCTAACTTTTATCTCCACAATTCAAAAGCCCAAGACATGCATTTGAAAAGTTTCAGAATTCCTTGACACACAGCAAGCACCTGAGGACAGCTAGTAAATTCATTGGCATCCAGTGATTAAAACAACAGTGGTAAAGGCACTAATCCAAATAATCAACATATAATCTTTATCAGTTGATACCTATCATATTTACATATGTTTATAAACACTATGATTGAAAGATTTTAGAAAGGCTGACTCCTCTTCCAGAAAAAATCTTTGGCTCCACTACCAAATGGCAAAATGTCACTTTTTCTCAACACAGTTGCTTGCAAGGAGGCTCTTTGCTTTGAACCTCAAGTGAAACTCATATATACAATCCATTGCTAAAGAAGCTAGAAAAAATGGTTGGTTCCTTGTACTACTCCAGAAAGTACCTGACTCCTCCTGCCATGCTCTATCTTTAGAAAAGCTATATTGGACTAAAAATATGTGGCCTGGAACTGCTACACAGTCCTCATTTTCCAGCCATGACAGAGTTCAAAAGTATCTACATGTCCTTGTTGGTGATGAATTATTTTCTACCTTATTACTCCTTTGCCCAGAGAAGAAATGCCTCAAGCTTATCACTACTCCATTGCTATTTTCATGTTCTGACAATCTACATTTATTCATTTCACCAGTTCAAATCTTCACAGCTATGACCTGCCACACCATGTGAACTGGGATGAATTATCTTCATTCCCTTTGTATTCCATTAATAGGAAGGAAATTCAATTTAGACTTTCCAAGAATTGCTACATTGTGGAACAGATTCCCATGAAGTTGCTTCCCTGATCACTACAATCTTTTCTTCAAGTCCATGGTCAGCCATTATCTTTCCTACATACTTGCATAATCTACACTTCTTATCCCTTATATTTACATTCATACAACAACCTTATTCATTAACCCTCTACCATGAGTTGCTCTTTGGCCTTGTATTTGTTGAACAAGTAGGAAAAGTACTTGTGTAGCATATGATTCATGCCAATAAATACCAGAGAACCAATAGGAATGTTTGATCTAAGAGGTGTTAATAGGAGTAGATTGGTTCATCTATCATCCGGTTCACACTCCTCCCCAGTTTTTTGAACAGGGGTAGAGGTTTACCCTTTGCTTCCTGTTTAGAATTGGGTTTCTGGTTCCTTATAAAGTCTTCTCATTCTCTTTCACTCTCAGTAATTCCTTGTGTTTTAGTGGCATTATTGCCTTGCTTGGGGTGAAATTAATTTTTAAAAAAAATTCATTTAATGTGATTCCAACATGTCCTGGGTTCACTTTAAGAGACACCAAATGAGTTTTGTACTTGGTTTCACCTCAGAATGTCAGAAGAACTCGATACTTCAAAAGTTGTCTTAGAAAGTGACCTCATAGCCACTAAGTGCAGAATCAGACCTCATATGCTGATATAAACAGGAACTGAATCTAACTCAACTTAGGAAATTTATACACCCACGTGCACACACACACGATAACCAGATGATAGGAAGTTAGATAAACACCCAACCCATGAGGATGAGGGCATTCTCTCACATCCTTGTCAGAAGAAGATCAAATGTTCAAAGAAAGCCTCTTAAGCCACATACCCTTTGTTAGTATAAAAATAAAGGACTGTCAAGGTGCATAAAGAAAAATATAAACATGTGAATGACGGACTTCGACAACGGATACGGAGAGAATATTTTATTCGACTCCTCACACACTACACAGTATAAACAAACATGGCCGCCGCCCGACTTCCGACCGGAAGTCCTTTTTCCCGCAGGGAGAGTTTTCAGGGAGATAGCTCACATAGATTAACAGTTCTTCCCCTCTTTTCTCTTCTTTTCAGTTTGGAATCATCTAATCTGCAAAAAAAAAAAAGGGGCCCGGTATTTACATTATACAGATGATTCCTTTGGTTCGGATATGAACCCAAGGATCTTGAATGATGGCACTCCTTTCTTTGTCAAGGAGTCGGCAATTTGTACATCAGTTGATATCCAAGAGATCTCTGCAATTTCCTTTCTGTCAATCATTTCTCTCAAAATAGCCATCTCTATGCGAAGTCTCTTATCCAAAATTTGGGTTGAGGAATGTACAGAATCATAGAGACAGGAATTGTCTGTTTTGCAGAAGATCTTAATGTTGTTAGTATCATCGTTCAATTGTAGTATTTCTAACAAAAGTTTTCGATAAAAAAATACAGGCTTCTGCCATGTCAACCATGGCTAAAGTTTCAGCAGCTAAAGTACTTTTGACAACTCTTCTAATACGCTTAGACTGCCAGGCAATGGGCATATACTTGTCATTGCTTCCAACTAAAAAAAAGTATATAGCCTCCCTGTGAACCTCCATCTGTTAAATTGCCAAAAGAAGCATCACTGTATGCAATAATTTTTAGGTGCTCAAGGTTCCCTAAGTCTGGAATATCTATATGAGATTTCTCCTTTTTGCTTTTTTTTACCACCCTGTTAGCCTGTTTTAAACATTCTACATTTTCTTGTTTTAGTATCGAGCTTAACTCACTGACATCATAACTAAGATCGGGTCTGGTTTGGGTGGCTAACCAATTAAGTTTTCCGATCAGTTGCCTGGTTTCAGTAACCTCTGTTGAAGATATTGCATCTTTCAAATTTCTGCCTGGTTCTAGTGGGATACACCTTAGCTTTTTGACATATTCGTCCTGTCCAAGTTTAACATCATTCCCAGTTTTCTTTATGCTTAATCCTATATACTGGAACTCAGCAACTTCCTCAGATTTGATCCTAAACAAGTGACGAATCCTGTCCATGACTCTGCTCTGAAAAATCTCCGAGCCTGCAAAGCAAAAATCATCAACATGAGTAACTATAATACCATGCAGTTTGTTTCCAAAGTTCCATGTAAATATGGCTTGATCATATTTTGAAACCACTGCTCCTGACTTCAACAATTCCTCTTTGAGTGTCAGGTACCAGGACCTTGATGCATCAGTCAAACCATATACACATTTGGAGAGTTTCCAAATATATCCTGGAGGTACCTTGGCTTCTTTGGGATGATGCAAATAGATCAATCGGTCCAACTCTTTGCTCTCTAAAAATGCTGTTTTTATGTCCATTGACTTGCACACCCAATGGTTAGATGCCATTATAGCCAAGGCTATACGTAGACTTTCTTTAGAGCATGTTGGAGAATCATTTCTTATATTGCCCGCATCCCTTTCCTGAAAGCCTCTCGCCACAAGTCTAGCTTTATAGATCTGTTTGCCATTGACATTTTATTAGTATAAACCCATCTTGTGGATATTTTGCATTGGCCTTGGTCAGGCACTTGGGTGTAAACTTTATTTTCAACCCAGCTTTGGAGTTCGTTTTCTCTTGCCATTTCAGGTCGTGATTAGAAGAAGAAATCATAATGTTTTCCTCATCACTAGAGGTAGCTTCATCCTTATTTATTGGTCTGGCTTTATTTTCTTTCCATTCCAATACTCCATGATTGAAGTCTAGCCAGAAGGGTTCACCTTGTTCCATAGCCACATTCATTAAATGCTTGTTTTTTACCTGTAGCTTTGCCTGCCCTACTTATGACGTTCAATGTTCGCCATTCGAATCATCATCATTGGCAAGTTTGCATTTAATGGATTGTCCGGGCTTGGGAAGCGTAATTGTTTTGTGAATTGGATTTTGCTTTTGGTAGTACGTGTGCCTCTCTCACAGTCTGATGTTGTGCAACATGATCATTCAGAGTTCCTGGTTCTTCAGCAACATCGTTTTCGTCAGACATTGATAAGTTTGAAGATCCTTCAGGCTCACTTTGTGAAGTGGTGGATTCACTTATAGCCTCACTTTCAGAGGAACTTTGATATGTTTCTGGGTGAGACGAGGCGACATGGGTGCACTCTCACATATGTGCCCCCATGTTTAACAAGTACCTGCTTGTGCTCCCACCCTATGACAGTTCCTGGACCGAGCCATCTATCACAGAAATTTCTCTTATAGAAAACAACATCACCATTTTTGTAGGATTGTGTTGTACTAGTCCTAACTTGATGACGAAGTGCACGTCTTAATTTTTCCGAAGACTCACATAATAAATTGTTTTCTAGCTGCATGCATGGCATTGAGGTTACTGGCAACTATCTCACTGGTAGAGACACCTTCTAATGCAGGGAGTTTATCATTCAAAAAGGAGGGCAGATTGGGATTCCTACCAAAAACAAGCTGATTGGGGCTGAATCCGTGAGCACTGTGAAGTGTATTCTTTGCACTTATAGCCCATGCTAGTGCTATCTCAAAACTACAATTTGTGTCCTCTACAGTCTTTTTTGACCATTTCTCCCAATATCCCATTGTGTCGTTCATTTAAGCCATTACTCCAAGGACTTTCAGCAGCAGTGGTACGCACAACGATATTTAAATTCTGTGCCATGTCACGAATGATTCGTTATCAAATTCCCTACCATTATCAGTTAAGATAGATCCAGGAGTCCCAAAATACGCTATCCAGTGTTTAAACATAGCACTGATGATGTCCGATCTTTCTTTACTTGGAATCCTAACGCCGACACTGTATCTGGTAGCATGGTCAATCAAGTGCAGTACCTTGTTACCATTAATCTCTTTAATATCCATAGCAACAGTTTCATTAAAATAAGATCCTAATGGGAATCCAACAATAGGTCTAGGTTCGTTTTTTTATAGCGAATACACACTTCACAGGAATTTGGAAGTGCTTGTAAGATTTTCATAAATTCAGGATCTCTTATTCCAGCATTTCTAACTAAATCACATAATTTCTTACTACTGGGATGACTAAATTGTCGATGTAATTTGGTTGCAACTTTCACTTTTTCTGATTTGTTTTTAGAGGAGATTTCTTTAACAAGAAGAATGTGTTTGAGCTTACCTCTATCTGGTAGGGGTCTGGTGATAGGGATGTGATAATGACCAGACGATGTGCATCTCAATGGAATTTTCTTTTTAAACATCGTCACACTGTCATGTTCAAAATTGAGACAGGTTCCAGCTCTTTTCATTGCATCTTTGCTTAAGAGAAGTGGAATGTCAGAATCCACAACATCGGTAACAATATTGACGTCAATGTCTGCGATGACACATGGTAGAGTCACATTGTAGAGAGAGTCCAGCTTGTTTCCATCCCCGAACTTAAAAGTTCTCACTCCTTTCCTCATAATTATTTTTTTTTTTCTGTGCATCAGTTAATGTTTCGAAAACATTCATACCATTTTTTTTTTCCACAAACGGTGCCAGATGCACCACTATCTAGGATGGCGGAACCAAGTGTCTCACCCAAAAGCGTGTTGCCATTTGCCTCGTTTTTTTGCTGACTCATCAGCACAATGTTAGCCAGATACAGATAACTTTTCGTGTTCGTCGTCCTCATGTTTGTCCCGGTATCGTCGACATAAGGGCAGTCGTAAGACCAGTGAAATTTGCAGCCACATTTAAAGCACACAGTGGGGTTGCCTTCGGGTCCTAGCGGGTTTATTTTGTTTTTGTCAGTGGAGCGTGTTTTGTTGTTGTTGTTGCTATGTCGTTTTTCCATCGCGGTATGTTTTTCCTCACCGACTATTAAAATGCGAATCACGGCGGTGGGAAGAGCTTAACATAGTATACCTCGCTAGGTTCGTTTTTATTTTCAGTAAAGGCAATAACATCTTCCTTCTTGACCACTACGGGTGTAGAGTTCATAGATGAAGCTTCAGACGGCTGTCTATGCATGATCTTCTTTAATTGTGCCGACATGGAAGAGAGTGTCAGTTCGCCGACAGTCGCCTTGACTAGTCTTTCATTTTCAGGGTTGAGGGAAGCACTCTTTAATGCCCTGAATGCAAGTACCGGTTCAGGCAGGATGATGTTGAAATCTTTCAACTTAGCAACGTGTCGGCCGAAGTTGATGAGAAAGTCTTCCACTGATGTTTCAGGCTGTCTCCGTATCCTTCGAAGTCTCGTAGGCCAGAAAGGCCGACTGGTTTATATCTTCCAAAAAAGCGTGTCCAATTTTTCATACAGTTTAGCCATTCCATCCTCAGAATTAAGTGCCGCAACATCCAATTCCAATACAGCTTCTCTGGGTTTTCCTTCCAGTGAAAGAAATACTATGGGGCGCGCGTTTTTGTTTTGTCAAGCGACGTGGCCATTTCCCAGATTTGCATTTCTTTTTTTCCGTGCTGTACTTGTCTTTAACTAAGACGGGCGGTGAAATGTGCTTTGAAGCCATAACTACGCTCTGCTACCAATGTTAGTATAAAAATAAAGGACTGTCAAGGTGCATAAAGAAAAATATAAACATGTGAATGACGGACTTCGACAACGGATACGGAGAGAATATTTTATTCGACTCCTCACACACTACACAGTATAAACAAACATGGCCGCCGCCCCGACTTCCGACCGGAAGTCCTTTTCCCGGCAGGGAGAGTTTTCAGGGGAGATAGCTCACATAGATTAACACCCTTGATAGCTGACATTAATTTGTGAATCTAGAAGTGAATAAAAAATTATTTTATGTATGAAAAATTTTGTCTCATATTCTTATCAGATATTACTAACATAATATTACACTTGTAATGCTACCAGCTTCTGGAATAGTTAACAGTGGCTCATTTCATCTTCCCTAGGACATTTTTCATTTCACATTGTTGTAAGCAATCCATTTTTCATTGATTGCTAATGTTATTTTCAAATCCGAGTTGGTTTTGTTATAATTAAGCAGAGGATTGCAGATGGAAATATAGTCTCTTAAGTCTTTCAATGTTAAATCATAAAGCAAATAAAATATAATAGCAGTTTCCATATTCAAGTGTTTTGAAATGCCTTAAAATGCTCAGATGAGTTAGGTGGAGTATCTCAGCAATGTTTCATGTTTTTTGACATGGATTTTGATTTAGTCATCATGAATAACTTCAGGCCTGCCTGAATATTCTCAGTTTTCCAGATCAAAATTTCCACTTCTGCACACTTTGAATCAAAGTGTGCAGAATTTACAAAAGTTTGTAGTGTTTTTCAATAGGTGGCATTTGAACCTATGATTTAATTTCACACATGACTAAAATTTATGAGATATATATATATATATATATATATTCTAAAAGGTGAAATTTTAACAAGTCTTTTAATAGAATTTTTGTGTGGATTGTGAATTTTAACTGCTTTTACATTAAAAGTGAAAGTAGAAGAAAATATGATTCATCATTTGATGCTCTTCAATTTCTAAAAAGGAAAAAAAAAAGCATTGTACAAATAACAAAAGAGATATGTGCCATTTATGGAAATGGTGCCATAGCTAAGAGTACTGTTCTGCCCCAATAATATGTGTATGGAATTAACAATTACTACATAAAAATCAATATATCACTGTTTCTTTTAGCATTTGTCAAGTAATTTCAACCAGATTCCCAGAAAATTACCTATATGGACCTAAACTTATTTGAAAACTATATAAGTATATGAACATATATCTGTTTCTTTATTCTTATTTATATGAACTGATTCTACAGAAATAAAAATAAAATAGAATTCTAATAATCTGCCTCTATAAATTCCAACAGTTTCAACCTCCTGGCGATAAACCATAAAATACATGCCAAGCGTGGAAGGAAACCCTTCATAAACTTATTTGCTTCATGTGATATTACTTTGAATGAAAGTAATATCACTTCAAGCAAAACCACCATGCCATAAAATAGTAACTAAAGTATCCAATACTTAATTCCAATGAAAAGCAATCATCTGGAAAGTTTTTGTCAACCATGAGCACCAATTTCTGGCTGAGTGAAAAAAAAGGGAAATATATTTGTAAAGGAATTTCATGAATTAACTTTTTGAACCTTGACCTCTTCATTTTCTCCATGCCACAGGCAATAGAGCAAATAATTTGAATAAACTTTTCAAAACTGTTATTAATACTTGACACAAAATAGCGTGCGTAAAATTAAAACAAAATGGTACAAATGTTCTTTTCATATTTTACTAACTGGAATTTTACTTCGAAATTAAATTTACCAAGACTTTCTTAATTGGAACCTGAATTCTTGTTCTTCTTTGGAACCTGAAGTTTCAGTCATTTGATTGCAAATAAAAAAATGTTTCAGGATTTTATAAAATTATTGACACAAACGTTTTGAATTCTCATAAATTAATCGGTAAAAATTATGCAAAAAATCATCAAGAAATAGAGTAAAAAACAAATAAGGTAAGATAAATATAAATGAATAATTCACATCTGTGTAGAATATTTGGTGCCATAAAATTTGGCCAATGGTTAACTGGCTAGATAGAAAATAAGTATAAATGTTTGATTTGCTTGAAGGACTTCAAAGAAAGCTTAAACGACCAATTTCATTTACAAGGGATATTTAATGTGAACATGTTTAAAAAAAGCATCCATTTCATGTGTTTTCAGTTTTGATTTAAATAATTTCTGCTCTAATTCTTGAGTAATATATTTTTAAAAAATGCATGCAAAAACTATTAGCAACAATCAAAATGTTTGTTGAAAGCATGGTTTACTGACTTTCTATATACATATGCACATACAGAAACACACACACACACTTATTTATATCAGACATTTTTTTCAATCCTGTACAGGAACTTACACAAGTCTCTCAGCATGAATAAAACTTAGTACACAGAGTTGGAATTCAGTGTTATCCTTCTCTCAAAAACTCTATTTAAATATATATTTATATATATATATATATATATATATATATATATATATATATATATATATATATATATATATACGAGGGTCATTCAATAAATAAGGTGAATTTTTTCGGTATAAGGACTTCCAATACAGATAGAAGCTTATTTTTTTTTTTTTATTTTTCAATGTAGTCTCCCAGCACTGTCATACACTTTTCCCATGTGTGCACAAGCTTCTGTATTCCCTCAGCGTAAAAATCTTTGGACTGATGTCTCAGCCAGTCGCTCACAACACTTTTGACTTCATCGTCACTTTTAAACTTTGTGCCTCTCATGAACGCTTTCAAGGGACCAAACAGGTGAAAGTCTGAAGGGGAAAGGTCTGGGCTGTAAGGGGGATGAGGGAGCAGTTCCCAGCCCAGTTCGTTGATGGTCTGCACCGTTTGGGCTGCTGTGTGAGGCCTTGCGTTGTCATGATGCAAGATGACTCCTTCTGACTGATGACCCCTGCGTTTGTTCTTTATGTCTTTCTTGACCTGCCTCAGCAGTTCACAGTAGTTCTTCTGTCAGACTGAATGAGGTCATTGACTGATTCGATTACCTCAGGAGACCTCACTTCTGTAGGCCTCCCAGGCCTGTCTTCATCCTCAACACTGCTCCATCCTTCTTTAAACAATTCAGCCCACTTGTAGACATTTGTTTGGCTGAAACATGTGGCACCATACACAGTTAACATTCTCCTATGAATTTCAACTGGTTTGCACCCTTCAGCAACCAAAAACTTGATAACTGACTGCTGTTCAATCCTGGAGCATGCTTCTTGGTCGGCCATCTTTGTTAATCACCAAAACTCTCAAAGTTTTTTTTTAATCTGCAAAAGAAATTAAATCAATGTGAAAAAGAAGTAAAACAAAAAAAAATAAAAAAAAGTAAGCTTCTATCTGTATTAGAAGTCCTTATACTGAAAAATTCACCTTATTTATTGAATGACCCTCGTATATATATATATATTATTTATTTATTATAATTTTATCATATAGACAAAATCATTTCACTCACTACAAAAATACAATTTCGTTTCGGTGCATTTCACCTGCACTTCGATGAATGAGAATCAAAAATGGTTACCATCGCTCTACTATCAGTATCGAGCCCTCTTTTGGATTAATGCTGTGAACGTTGGAATTTATATATTACTTTCGTTCTCATTACATTGGATATATATATATATATATATATATATATATATATATATATATATATATATATATATACACACACACTGTTTACATTGTTCAAATAGTTGTCCTCATCTTTATTGTCACATTCACAATGTTTTGTCTGATAAAAGATTTTTTTGGTTTCTTTGCTAAATTCAATCTCTGGCTTCATGCACAGTATATTGCTTGAAGCAATGAGAGACAGCAACATTGAATTTGGATGTGAGTTGATCCAATGTCTCCTTTCATTTGGTGGTAGACACCCTTGTCAATACTACATGGAAGCCCTTTAAAAAGAAGGCAATCCATTATCAACAAAATTTAGGGGCTGGTTCACATTCCTCCCTTTATTTTGAACAGGAGTAGAGGTTTATTCCTTGTTTCATGTTTAGAACTTGGTTTCTTGTTACTTCTAAAGTTTTTTCCTTCTCTTTCACTCCCAGAACCCATTTGAATCGTAGTGGCATTATCACTTGCTTAGGGTGAAATGATTAAAAAATAAATAAAAATAAAAAGAGCTCAGTGCTGCACACACTCACACTGGTTGATGGTAACTGACAAAGTGTAGAGTTGAATAAAATGGAATGTTTTATATCAGAAGTTTTAAATTCATGTTTTATTAATTGGCACAGAGATAATCTGGCAGAAATATTATTGAAAACTCAAGTTAAAAAACAAAATGAAAATAATCTAATTGTTTTGCTTTTAACCTTTACCCCTCTACATTATTAATACTACTTTCCTTTTCACTGCATTCTTTTTCAAGGACACTCAATTGCAGTATCCTTATTGTTAATTTTTAATCATTTATTTTCTGTTTCCATAGCAGGATATGACATCACAACTATGAAATTCAAACACACTATTGTTCAGGGATCAGTCGTAGCAAGATAAACTTTTGTTACGGCAAATGAAATCACATACAGAATGATAAAGATTAATCTTATAAAGAAACCTATTATTGCTTGCATATTTAAAATTTGCTGTAATATGGTCAGGTAGATTTTAGTTTTTAAAAATAAGCAAAAAAAAAAAACCCATATATTCTATTAACATTAATGCCACCAGTACAGTTATTAATGTTCACCATGGTTCTTACACAATTGCCTGTCAAACATTTAATCACTTTTGTGTTTGCTTGTCTCTAGAATGTTCATTGAATCAATAGTGTGTTCAAAATTGGTTCCTTTTGATCTTTCAACTAATTATGTCTGAACTTGAATACAGTGCTTCAGATTAAGTGACTGGAGTTAGATATTGGCAAAAGTCTGCAAAATTTCAGATTGCAAATGATGAAGTAAAAGCAAAAAGCTAAAAGCAAGTAAAACGAGCATTTTGTAAAGAAAATGAATCTTAAATGATTTTAAAAAAAGTCTTCAATGAGATTACATGAGTAAAAGAGCATTATCTAATGAAATTATGTTTATAGTTACATTATTTAATGAGATTATATAAGTAAAAAAAAATTTTTAATGAGAATATGAATGAAACCACATTATCTAATGAAATTATATTTGTAACAGCATTATTTAATGAGATTACATGAGTAAAAAGTATTATTTAATGAAATTATGTTTATAGCAGTATTATTTAATGAATTTATATGGGTAGAAGGCATTATTTAATGGGAATATATAAGTAAAACAGCATTATCTAATATGTTTATAGCAGCATTATTTAATGAGATTATATGATTAAAAAAAAAGCATAATTCATTGAGAATATGATTAAAACGGCAATATTTAATGAAATTATGTGTTTATAACAGTATTATTTAATGAGATTACATGAGTAAAGCAGTATTATTTAATGAGATTATATGAGTAAAAACCATTATTTAATGAAAATTTGAGTAAAATATCATCATGTAATGAAATTATATTTATAATAACATTATTTAATGAGATTACACAAGTATTACTTAGTGAGATTATATAAGTAAAAATCATTATTTAATGAAATTGTCTAGTGGCAAAATTCTGAATTCAGCTAACAACTGAATGTTGATGATGATTTAAACTCTTTCCATTGAATTTGGCTTTAATAAATTACAACATCAATTCATATACCATACAATCCTAGATGTAATATGACTCTCTATTTAAAAAAAATAAACTCAATATATTTTGTTTTTGTGTATAATGTAATCACTTATAACATATTCTCTAGTTAAAGGATACAAAATATGAAATGGTCAGTTTTGAGGTTAATGCATAATTTTATCATTAACACAACTCTAGGAGCTAGTACAAATCTTAGACATGAACATTTTTGACTGATAAGATGAGATAAAAATATGTGTTTCATCCACAAAAATAAAAACATTCATTTTATGAGTGGAATGGCTATGGGAAATAAATTAACACTGCAAGTCATTTGAGACAAGCAAACAACCATATATATCATTTTGCAGTTTCTCAGAAAAGACAGTTTAGGATGGAACATGTGTATTTTGCAGTCACTTTGTTAAAGTAAATAAACATAATGAACAAAATATCTATTTGCATAATATTTAAGCCTCCATTTTGACTTTTATCTTGATAGAAAATTTGTATGAATAAATATGGCAACTTCATCTTGATTGTATGAGTCAAAATCATCTTCACTCTGATGAAATTAAAATTCAAAAGCTGTTTAACTTTTTGATATACTTGTGATGAATAAATTGAAGTCCTGAGATTCATGCTCAAGTTTGGACATTAATAAAACTTGTTTCTCTAGAACATAAAATAAAAAATTTGGACTTCATGACAAAAATAACAAGTTTGGTCATCATGGCTCTCCATAATTTCCTCTCCTTTGTAGCTCTTAAAAAAATTTATCGTTTAAACCCTGTTCTCTTATCCATTTAAACATGCTCACTAAGTATGTCATGCATTGTTTTCCTCTGTTGCTTTTGCCTTCAATCTGTCCTGTGAGTATCAAATTTGTATACTGTATGGAACCATCATATAGTCTGATGTGCCTTTACCATTTAGGCCACAGAGGAGTATTTGGTTAGCAAGGTCGATTTTACTGTTTTTAAACACAATTCTCCATGATTTTCTCTCATTCATTCATATCTGCTCAATGCGTATCCAAATGTAAACAAATGACGTCATACATCATGAAATGGACAAATGGACAAGGCTATATGACAGTTCTGTGTAGGATACAGGTTTGATTCCTGTTGGAGGACGCATATTTTCAATGAAAATTTCTTGGACATTCAGGCCGATAAATGTTGTTAATACTGTTTATTATAAACAGAGCATTTACTTAAGTATTTGTATCTATAAAAAGAATGTATAAGCATAAAAAATGTCTTAAATAAGTATGTAGGTACATTTGATCAAAGACCAATGGAAGTTCTCGTTGATCATTTTAAAATTTTTTTTATTTACTTTTTAATATTTCTACTAATTTATTTTGATTTCTGGTTGATATAGGTAATTAAAACTTCTCATATCTAAATACTTAACACTATCCATTTTAAAAGATGTTTGTTGTTTGTTATGTCATCAGTTTAATCTTTTTAAATATCACGTTTCACTTATTCATGAGGCAGTTTATATCCTTTTTTTTTTATTAAAATGTATTTAGTATGTTAGGTCCAAGGTCTGATGTAATTTTGTTTATTTTTAGTTACTTGCTCTTTGTTCTATGCCTCAAGAAGTTGCAATTGCTTTTTTTGAAGTTTGTGATATAGCACCTTTGTGTTGTTAAGAATTTCTCTGATTTCCATGTTGTCGTTTTTCTTGATGTTGGTTTAATAAATTATGTGTTTTAATAGAGCTATTGTTAGATAAGTGCACATTAAACAATGTGACAGTAGTAGTAGTAGTAGTAGTAGTACCCCCCCCCAATGTATATGGTTGAATTGTTATTAGAGAAGCTTTCTCCAGTCAGACATTTGAATCCATAAACATTAATTTGTTGGAATTTCGATATTTTTTTTTTTTTTTTGTGATTATCATGTTGAAGGTTTTTAGTGTTTTGTTATAAATGACATGTTTATTTTTTTTTATTTTAGTTATTGGATGATATATATGGATGGGTAGAAGTGTAAAACTTTGTTATTCCTTGTTTAGGATTTAGTTTCTGGTTCTTTCTAAAGTCTTTTTGTTCTCTTTTACTCCTAGTGGCATTATCAACTTGCTTAGGGTGAATTGATTAAAAGAAAAAAAAAAAGAAAGAGTGAAGCGCATTTTTATTTCACACTCATCCTTCCATGCAGCCATCAATTCATACATATGTTTCTGGATAGTTGTATATATGGATGTATGGAACCATGGGTATAAAATAAAATTGTTCTTCAGTCTTTCTTCTGATCTAGTCTTGAAATTTATATTCAGTTGAGATTAATAGCACATAAGGTCAAAAGTATGAGGGATCCCAGGGACAGTCATTGCAGTTATATAAGGTTGACTTGATATTCTATTTACTATAGTGAGGCACTCAGAGATGTGTAGCAAGCTCAACTTAGTATGACACAAGGTCCAAAGTTTGGATTTCCCAAAGATCAAATTGATTCTAATAATAATGGTCTGTAAAGTTGACTTGATGCTCCACTTATTATAGTGATATATTAATGAATTTGTATAAGCTCAACTTAGTATGACACAAGGAATGAAGTTTGGAGATTCCAATGATGTTCAAACTGATTATAATATAAGACTAGTTACTATAGTGAAACACCCATGTAAGTTCAGTTTAGTATGGCACCAGGTCAGAAGTTTGGTGCTCCCAGTGGGAATTAAAGTCATTGCAATAATAATAGTTTGTAAGTCTAACTTGCTAATCAATTTATCACTGATATATACTAAGCTTAGTACAATATAGTACAGTGAGGCCCAGATATACAAGAGTAGTAGCAGATTGCAAGAGTAAGTTTTAGTAACTATTGCACTTGAGTGTAAGATATCCAAGATGAGCATACTAACTCATTACACGTGCTGCGGTATCAATGATAAAAAAAAAAGAAAGAAGACTTTATGCTTTCACTCTTCCAATTTGTTTACCCTGACCTCATTTCAACAGGAAGGCTCAGATTGCTATTTGCTGATGGTTATTTTGTGAGTCGCATCACAATTTGTGCTAATGGGTAAAACATCATTCAAATCAAGAGCGTTCTGCTAGAAGTTAAACCTTGTGTTGTCTTGGCTATAAATAACTAGCCTAACAGGTGTGCATGTACTGCAAAGCACTTCTCACTTACCTGCCGTGTTTATTTATTCCACTATTCACTGGCAATCACAAAATGCTGGATGGCCTACTCTTTTAATAAATTGTGATTCTATTGCAACATCCTAAGTGTTTTTGACAGAACTTGTGTGATTTGTGTATATTTATTTTGAAAAACCTGTTCATAGTACGATACTCTTACAGAATGAGTAAAGTCATCTCAGGCGGTTCACATGCAAAATATACTGTGTTTTATCTGTCGTTATTTTATAAGCTTTCAGAGAGATATTAGTGTAATTACACACATGAGTGTGTGCACACACACACACAAAAAAAAACTTTTGAGAGTACCACTATGGAATCTTACCAAAATATTAATCTACACTGAGTTTTTTGTTTTTTTTACATGTCTCCTTTCTTGAAAGAAACGCTTCTTTCCCAAACAACATACATGATTATAAAAAATTCTTAAAAATTAATAAAAACTATTAAATTCAAGATCTTCTAATATTTAAAATATATAATACATAAATTAATCTTGATCTAAAATAATATAAATAGTATTTAAATCCAATGACAACATTTACTAATTTTTGTTTATTACATATTAAATTACATCACTTAGCATCTTCCATAATTTACCAGAACTTTCAGTTAGCCTGATGCATATTTATGAGTACTATTAAATTTAAAAATTCTTAAATTTGCATCGATAAAATCTATCAGAGAATGAAAGGCATTAAGATAAGTTTTCCTTTTCTCTCTATTCACACACACACACACACACACACACACACACACACACACACACGTGTATTTGGGCAGCAGTCCCTCTTTTATACAAGTTTCATTAAAGTCAAATGAGAAGGTACAATAAGCAAGCTTTTTATACAATTTTTCTTGAATTTGTACGTTTTGTTTTCTGAACATAAAGTGTATAAAATGTTCTCTTTCTCTCCCCTCACTCTCTCTCTCTCTCTCTAATCTCCAAGTGTCTTTCGCTATTAATTTTTTTAAAGTTGTTTTTTATATTTTAACTGAATATGTAGATTTTTTTTTTTATATGGGTATCTGTAGTGATGATATATATATATATTATCCTCCCACTGCCATCTTCAGGAATTAAACACACAGACACTATTAGACACAGAAATGCCCACTAGAATTCAAGTGTACACACACACCATGAGGCATTAACATGTGAGGTCTAGTTGACCAATAAAAAACAAATAACGCAAAAAATTCCAGAATGTTCTCTTCCATACCTCATTTCCAAAAATTTCTGATCAAGATTAAATAAAAGCAAAACCTGTTAAATTTTTTAAATGTTTCCTTTTTGGTTTTTATTCTACCACATTTATATGTACATATATATGCAAAAATTCAGATATAAATATAGTTGAAAGAAAATATTAGTAAAAAAACAAAAAGAGCCTTTTTATATCAATACATTTTCAAATATTTTTTTAATGTTCTCTAATTCAAATTTGAATGCATAGGATTACTTTTTCTCACTAATACATTTTTCCAATTTCTCAAATTCTTACATTTGCCTTTGATAATGTTTTGAGAGAATAAAACACATTGGAATAAACTGTTCCTCTTTTCATTTGTTTTATTAACATGTACATATATATATATATATATATATATATATATATATATATATATATATATATATATATATATATATGTATATATATATATATATATATATATATATATATATATATATATATATATATATATATATGTATATATATATATATATATATATATATATATATATATATATATATATATATATATATATATATATATATATATATATATATATATATATATATATATATATATATATATATATATATATATATATATATATATATATATATATATATATATATGTATATATATATATATATATATATATATATATATATATATATATATTTTCAACTGATGTTAGCCTCCAGGAGAGCAATTTATTATGCTTTCATGGCTGCACATTTTCCACTAACATAAAGTGGAGAGATTATATTTGATCAATTGCTAGGTCTGCTGCTAGAAAAGTGGGTTCACTGTGTTGTGGTAGACAGTTCTTCTCACCAGAATCCATTTTGCATTAAATATTGCTGCCATATCTGATCTAGTGTTCCTGTAATAGATTTTGAGATTCTCAACAAAATCCAAAGAAAGTTTTGCAATGTCATCAGTCCTGACCTGGCACCTTGGCTTCAGTCATTTTTCCACTGCCATTATGTGACTTCCCTCTGCCTTTTCTATAAATATTTTCATAGCAATTGTTCTCTTGAGTTCTCATAATAATAATAAAAAAAAGAAGTAACCAAAAAATGGATACCATTATTGTAAAGTCATAATATCAAATGCAAAAAACAAAAGAAAAACAATTATGGAGAAGCAGCTTAACTTGTTCATCTTCCATAAGAGCTCAGTTGAGAAGAATTGTGTATAGTGATTAAAATAAAAAACCCCCACCAAAATGGATGTTATATAATAAATATATAACCATGATAAGTAAAATTATATTTACACCTAACAACAATGGGGTGGTTGTGTAGCAAAAAAACACAAATTGCACAGAGAGATAACAAATTACAGCCATATTTACACAATTATTAGAATATATATATATCTCTGACTGCACACCAATTTTCTTCTAGCTAAGTTACACATGTCACACTCTACACAAAGGCATAATTGTGAATTGAATGAAACAGAAATTGAACTCGGCATGCTGAATTACTTTTCCACATTGATAACCATAACGCTATCATCTTCGCTATCCTCAATTTTGTTAAAATTTATGAAGTGATGATTTCGTTTTAAGACGGCTTTGTTACTGGTTTCCCATTTATCATACCTAATTGTGCTTCTTGCGTTTCATTCATAAACAGATGTTGATATCTTTGTTTCTGGCTTTAGTTAAGTGCCACAGCCATATCCATGTCCTCACCACACAGAACCTCTCTGTAGGCTGGCATCAGGTTTCAGGTCTCATCTTGTGGCAGGAAGAGTATGGACGGACACTATGAAAGTTGTTTGAAGGACAGTGGGATTAAACTTCCTCTCTTTTTTCTTAACAAAGGGAAAGAGCAAACAAAGGAAAAAAGTGAAAACTATTTGGAACGATTCAATGTATTTATTCTGGGAAACCAAAATGAATTGTCTTTTTTCACTTTCCCAACACTCACTGCTAAACCCCGGACATTTTTTTTTCTCTGTCCAACTGCCAATTCAGCAGGAGTTTTCTTGGCACTTCTTTTATGTTCAACCAAAGTTGATTTTCTTTTTCTTTCTTTCTTGGCTGAATTTTGTCATTTGTTTCTTTTTCTCTCACTCAATTAGGGTCAAAAACAAGAAGGGCAAAGAAGTCAGTTTTTAAAAACTTATTGTTGTTTTTTTTCGTTCTTTCTTTCTTTTCTTTTTTTTTTTGACTTTACTATATCAAAATTTAACTACTGGCTAAAGTGTTCAAATAAGACATCATTGTTCCACTGGAAAAAGTAAGTACTAAAGGTTACAGTGCAGAAAGGTCCTCTTAATTTAAGCATGCGTGTTATCCTTTAGCCATCAGGTCTTCAACTGGGGCGGGGGTTGAATGAACTATTTTGACCAGCTTTGGCAGTAAAGTATGAACTGCTGCTGATGTTTCGTGTCCCTACAGTGTGAAGTGAATGCAGCAGGCTTGGCTGGAATTTGAACTCAGTTTGCTGATTTCACTTTCTGTGCTAAGTGTTACATATTTTAAAAATAAAGATATTAGTCTTTAAAAAAACATCCCAAAAGTCCAGATGTTATTTTGATTGTCACATCATGATTGCTTATAACAACATCAATAAAGTTGATTATAATGATGATTGTAAGCACTTTTGTTCCCACTAGGGAATGCTTTGAGCAAACAGAGCAAATGGCAGTTTTGAAAAGTACTGGAAAGACTCAAACCAGACAAGTAATATATACTCCAAAATATTTGTTTGATTTCACAAAGTGAGCGAATTATCTCCCTTTGACTGTAACTAAAACAAACTTTGATTTGTAATTTTTTATTTTGTAATTTTGAAAAGTTAGAAATAAATTAAAGAAAATAAAGGACTTTAGAAAGGGGAATGTTTATAACAACTTCAATAATGTTGATTATGATGATGATTGAAAGCACTTCTGCTTACATTAGGGGACAAACAGATCAAATGATAGTTTTGAATAAAGTAGTTATTGAGTTTACTACATCTAGTGTCATCTTTGGTCACTGAAAATCTTAACCAACACCATCTCATATAATTTATCTTTCCACTGGTAAAAGTCATGAATCCATCTCTTTTTCCCTCAGATCTGGGTTAAATACCAGGACAGACAGGGCTCTCAAGCCTTGAGTAGCAGCTAATTTAGAAGAAAGACTACTCTGAATTCAAAACTGCAAAGAAAACAATGGCAAACCACTCCACTGTCTTTCCCAAGAAATTATGGCAATCCATGAATAATAAAGAAAAGGAATTTGCAGAGAAGGCAATGGGAAACCACTCCACTATCTTTCCCAAGAAGCCATATTAATTCGCAGATAATAAAGGGCATTTGGGCAAAGCAAACACAATCTGTTTTGGTCAGAGTTTTATCAATTTCTCTCCCTGTTCTACTAACCCTTTGGCTGTCCACACCTCTACAATACTGAGAGAGATCTGTGCATGCGTATCTAATGATGTATCAATAAATCTGTAGCTGGTCATGTTACACTTTATTTTGATCAGATATTTTCACTGCATGCTTATTTGTGATTAATAAAGAACAGTTAGGTTTCATGCATTGACAAGGAAGGTGAATATACTGAAAAATAAATATTGAATTATCTGAAATTGTACAATGAAAATTCTAGTGCATTTAAGTTAATATTTCTCTAGTAGAGAAACATTAGATTAAGTGCATTGACAAGGAAGGATATTATATTAAAATTATTATCATTTGCATAAAATAAACACTTTTTTTCATTATGAAGCTTCAGATTTATTGATGTACCTACATATTAACCACAAAATTAAGTGCATTGACAAGGAAAGAGATTGTTTGATTTATTGTGTAAAATAAAAGCTTTTTCATCATTAGGCTGCATATTTTTTGATGTCCCTACATATTCATCACTGAATTAAGTGCATTGACAAGGAAGGAGATTATGTTAATCAAAATTTGTTGTGTAAAATAATTTTTTTTTTCCATCATTTGGCTATAGATTTATTGATGTGCAAATGCATGTATAATATTTTAATTCTACAAATATTTCACCTTTTGTGAGGCAATGCATTGCATGGCAGGAGTGAGGGTTGGAGAATGTGATGACAAAATGCCAAAATGTAAGTGGGTGGAGTTTAGGTCACCTCTGAAGGTAATTGCATGTGAAAAACAGTTCACCAAGTAACAGATCTTGGAAGCCAATGGGGACTTCACTAAATGATACAAATTAAATTACCGTTTCTATCTAATAGCCATTTTTGCAGCCTTGTGTGGCACCTGGGTTAGAATTCTGCTGGAAGTCAAATGATTGTTTCTAGCCAAAAGTTATTCTTATATATATATATATATATATATATATATATATATATAAATGATTTTAAATATTCTGATAATACATAATGAAAATCTTTTAACAAATATTTACAGATGTCAAATATATCTAAATACATCCAATAAACTATAAATCTGTGATCTTCAACGTCCAATATCTTGCACAACTGTTTCTCGGCACTTGAAGGTAATTGCAAAAGTAAAGAAACTGAATAGGTTTGTTCTGCATGAAGTGAATAAAACTCAAAAAATCTGTCACTTTGAGGTGTGCTCTCTGTTGCTTTCCTGACTGGAAAAAGAACTATTTTTGCATTGAATTATTACATGCAATGAGAAATGGATACTCTTTGACAAGAGTAAGAGATTAAGCCAGTCGTTAGATGCAAGTGAATAACCAAAACAATACCCAGAACTTAAAAAAAGTTATTGGTTACCGTATGGTGGTCTTTCAAAGGGGTTATTCATTATTCTTTCTTGCCTCAATGGAAAACAATAACAGCAATCTTGTATTGTGAAGTAATTGAGTGTATGCACGAAAAATTGAAAAAGAAGCATCCTAGATTTATGAATAGGGATGCCCAATTTTGCTGGACAACAACACATGACCACAGGCTTCTTACTCAACTGTCAAAAAGGTGCATAGCCTAAATATTGAAATTTTGCTTCATCCTCCATATTCACCTGATATTTCTCTTATTGATTATCACTTATTTAAGCATTTGGAGCTTTTCATGCACTATAAAACTTTCTCCTATAGAGAAGAGGTAATTGAAGCACTTGTAAATTTTAATGCCTCCAAAATGAAACTACTCTCCTTTACCCACCACAGAGAACCCTCCCTGCCTCTCATCAGAATGGCTGATTCCCAACTCCTCACCTGGTTTCACCTGTTTGGTCTCATGCTGTCTACTGACATTAGGTGGAATAAATACACTGAATCAATAGCTTCATCTACTGCAAGGAAAGTTGGTTCTCTATGTCGTGCCAGAAAATTTTTCTCATCTGAGTCCATCCTTCAAATCTATAAATCCAGCATCCGTCCTTGTATGGAATATTGCTGTTATATATGGTCTGGTACGCCTACTGTAGGTCTCGAGGTCCTCGACAAAATCCAGAGATGAATATACAATGTGATAGGTCCTGATCTGGCATCTATTCTACAGATACTTTCTCACAGGTGCTGTGGCTTCCCTCTGTCTCTTTTACAAGTATTTTCACGGCAACAGTTCTGATGAGCTACTTTCACTGGTTCCCAGACTGCATGAATTTATGCAAGTTACCAGGCTGGTATCTTGGTCCCACCCTTTCACTGTCAAAACTGTTAAATGTAACAGCTTCTTCTCCCACATTTTCTGTCTGTGGAACTCCCTTCTTCTTGTTTGCTTCCCCGATATAATCTTCAAATATTCAAGTGTAATATCAATCGACATCTGACACCTTGAGCTTTTTCTCTCTACATCTTCCTGTTTCTTGTAGCTCTAAGTAGTGTTTGACTCTTTGCCATCTCTCCCTGTTCTGCCATGCATTCACACAAACTCATCAGGAAAGTTGCTTGCTTTTTCACTTTACTCTTCCTGCACTCAATACACCCTCTGAGTATTAAATTTTCCAAGCCTTCCTTTCGTTATAATGTATCCCAGAAATTTCAATTGTCTTTTTTTTGATCTTACTTATTATAAAACGCAGATTGTGTGTGTGTGTGTCTGTACATTTATATATTGGATCGGATTTCCTACATTTTTCAACCAATTTCAATAAAACTTCACAGGACTATGTAAAATTACCTTGCGGTGGTTCTAACAGTGCCAAAAATTGGAAAAACACAATTGTTTTTGCACGAAATCAATTTGAAAACACGATTAAGAGGCATCACGAGCATGAAAGGGGGACAACTCATATCGAGTTATACTTATTATAAAACGCAGGTTGTTTGTGCGTGTGTGTGTGTGTTCCTTTATATATGGGATCGGATTTCCTACATTTTTCAACCGATTTCAACAAAACTTCACTTTTTTTTTGGCAGGTAGTGTTTCTTATTGTCTTGCACACTTTTTTCTTTATTTTTACATTCAGAATGCTTTAAAAATTCCATTTACAAGACAATTGTTTATAATAAAATTCTATTCACTCGGTAGACTCATAACGATTGAAAACAATGTTTTTGTTTGAGTTTGGGTTTGACCAATTTGTAAAAAGGAAAAAAAAAAACAAAACAAAAAAAAATCTAATTAAGACATGCGTGTCCGTCAACCTTAAACAATAATCTTTGTCAATTTTATTTTTCAGTCTTTATGATGGTCGATACTTGACCTATCTCTTACTGTTACATCCCCGGGCAATGCCGGGCTCGACTGCTAGTTTTAAATATAATAATTTATAATATTATTTTTTTTTTTTTTTTTTTTAGAATTTCCTCATTTTTTACATGTTCAGTCCATGGTATTCTCTTCAACCATCTGGAGAATCACTTCTCTGATGGTTTGAGTTTCTTCTGAATCATCCTTAAATAAGAATGAGTTTGCAAAGAGAGAACATCTAACCACCCAACAATAAACCTAGATTTAGAGAAGAAAAAAAATGATGTCAGTACCTGATGATTGAAAAGGAAACTACCTGATGTAAAATGAAACTTAAATGCAAAGTGAATACAATATATAGGCATAATTCAACAGAGAGTGTGGTCCTGAAAAGGACAGTTTATTGTATATTGTTGCTGCTGGCAAGGAAAACTGGAGTGGCAGAGGTTGGTGATGGCTGGCTAGCTGGAACTGCTGATGTCAGCTGCTGGAACAGATACTACACATTGATTCCTGTCATTTGGCCCGAGATTTACCTTAACTCCCCACTGCATCTGATTCCTGACACAAGGTTGTTTTTTAACATGGGGACCCGAGGGGAAACACTCAGACCACTGGTCTAAACTTTTCCGAACTGGTCATAGCCGGTCATACTACCACTACATAACAGATGTTACACAACACTGGGGGGAACACAAGGGAAGAGAGAAGGCCTCTGGCACAGAACAGATACTACAACCACAGCATCTACTCTGACGGGAAAATCCCCTTTTCCTCCTCTGCCAATAACCTCCCAGAAGGAAAGCCCTCCCAGTCATTTGGCCCACAGAAGATGATTATTTTTTTTTTTATTGCTTTGAAATTTTTTTATATCCTGGATTAGTTTTAAAATAATTGCTGGTTAAACTTTTTCGTTTTGCTTGTTTAAAAAAAAATGCTGGAGTGTCAACAGGATATGACTAGAGAAATCAAATTAGGTCCAGTGCCAATATCCAAGTGCTAAACTCTTTAGTTGTGTTTTGAATGATTTAGGCATAAAATAACACGGTAATATACATATACAGAAAGATAGGCCTTTCTAAATTTGTAGTGTGGTTCATTTTGGTAAGTTTAGAGGAATTCAAAGAAAGTGAAGAGTCTGGATGTAGCCAGACAGCTAAATTTGATGATAAAACAGAAACACTTTGGATCTTACGACATAAAAACAGGCACCACTCACTCAAAGCACAACAAACATTCCAAAGTTTTTAACTCACATTTTATTTGCACAAGAGATGACTGACATCACTATCAGCCATATCAGAGTCAAATTCCATTACACTACTCTACTGTTTACTTCATCTTAGACCAATTACAAGAAAACAAACCTTACTTGTCTAAAGATTTACTTAAGGGAGATATTCTTGGTTTTTTTTCTGTATTTTTTTTTTTTTAAGTTGTTGGTTATTTTGAGATTTCAAGTGAAGGCTTTTTCTTTTTTTTAACTGGTGGGGAAAACATTTGATAAGGAAAAGAGAGTGAAGTTTGTTATTAGCATATGTCTGGTTGATTGAGACAATTTTATATCCTTTTAGAAACCATTTTTTCCCTTCTGCAATATATGGTTATATTAGCAGTCAACTTTTGCCTCAAGTATCTTCCATATTTTATTTGTTTTTACAAAATGATATTATTCATTAGGCTGTCGCAAAAGTTAATCTTTATTTCTTGCTAGGGCAGAGGGTTCTGGACATTTTTGGGTTTTGATTTTATTTCTATTAATTCATCTTTATTTTGCTGAGTTTTTTTTTTATTAATTTCCTATCTTTCTTTTCTAGTTTCTCTTTACTCTTTTTGTCATTTTTGCTTCTACACCCCCCTTCTTTATTTCTGCTTTTTCTCAAATTTTTGTTGCTTTCTTATTTCTTTCTTTACCTCTCTTCATTTTTGGATACCTCTCTTACATTTTTTTTTATCATACTTTAGTTATCCTTCTTCACTCTTTCCATTTTTTTTGTTTTTCCATATTCTTTCTTTTCTTGCCTTCTTTTCTTTACCTCTTTGTTACATTTTTTGCTTTTCTTCAGTTTGTGTTGTTTTTCTTCTTTGTTTTGTTTTCTTTGCTTCATTCTTTTTTAGCTGTTATTTCTTTTTTTATTTCTTTTTTATTTTACCATTCTTTCTTTATTATGTCTCTCTCTCATTATCATTTATCTCAATATGGCTTCTTACACATACTACTGCTGCTACTGTTGAAATGTATTATTCACACCTGTGTTCGCATCCACTGTTTGGTCACCATAAACATTCAGTTTTTTATTGACTAATGTCAGGGGATGTAATTTTTCCATATATAGGAATTCAGTCATACCCCTCTGTCTTGTATACACTATCAGGTTAGGTGCTATTTTGCCAGATTACAATCTATGACAAGGCAAAAAAAGTAATTATAATTATGGGTAGGATGGTTCAACATCAGTATATATATATATATATATATATATATAATATGGGTTTGGTAATCTGTGTGGATAATTCCAAAGAGGATGTAATCCAGAGAGCTCAATGTAACAACAGAACAAATATATATATATATATATATATATATATATAATGTAGCATTGGCATCTCTAGATATCTTGTCCTCTGTCAATTAAAATCTCTTCATGTCATGTTGCCTGTAGAGTCTTAAAAGAAAATCTAAACCAATACAAGTAGGCACTGGTACGACAACAGGAGTTGATAAAAGGCAACACAGGGTGCCAACAACTGTCTTAGAGACTCCTCTGGATTTGTGTAGAGTTTATTTCTTCACTTTTTCTTCCCTCAGTTTTCCTTCTTGTAGACTGACTGCCACCCAAATCAAGAAACCCCAGTTTGCTCTGCTAGAGGAAGATGAATTCATGTAATTTCCAATGAAAATGTACATTTAAATTAATTTGAATTCCAGCATTCCAAAATACATACTGACATCACCTTGTTCTCGATAATGACTGAGATGGTTAAAAGTACTTAAATCAAACCAGAGCAAAACATGACCTATGGACAGTTTACCTAAAATTTTCATTTGATTGTACAATATCTTATTAAATAATTGAAAAATGCAATAAAAAATTAAACAGATCTTGTTAGTTGAATTTAAGAAAAGTTATTTAAATGAATTATTGTGACCCAATTATCTTTGTGCTGTTGTGTGTGTTCAAATGTATTCAAGTCTACAACAGGCACCTTTCATAGTGTGACTGTTAATATACCCCTCTGACTGATTACTTGACAGGTCTCTACTTTTCACTCAGTACCTCCACTTGTGACTTTGTCCTGACTAAGCAAAGCTTAATTGTGCATATGTACACACATATACACATTTATATAAGCTAGGTTAAAGAAAGTTCTCTGCTAAGGACTTTATGTTTATTTTTTCTATGTTTTGGATTATCTCCTAGTTTCCAGTACATATTCAATCATAAATTGTCCAACGTATGACTTTTTTCATCTTTCCTAAATTATCATCAAAGAGTTTATTTTTTGTACTATGTTGGTGTCATCATTTTCAAATATTGCTTTTTTACTTATTCATGTGACAGTATGTAATTTTTTTTTTATTTTTTTTATTAATGAACTATATTTAGTGTTTGTTCTAAAATTTGATAATATTTTATTGATATTGGGGGGGGATTGTTCTATGTCTAATGCTTCAAGTTTTGTGTTTTTTTGTTGTGTTGGTTGGTGATATGTAATTTAATTAAATTATTGTCAGATAAGTGGCATGTTAATTGGTGTGATAATGTCGTGGTTGTGAAACCAATGTATATGTTGGTTGAATACTTTTATTATAGAAACATTCTCTGAGTAGGTAAGTGAATTCATAAACATTATTATATATACATTATTCATTTAAATTTGGATGAGAATGTTTACCATATACTTTATTATAGAAACATTTCAGAAGTAGGTATGTGGATAAATTTTCCCAGTTCTTTCTTCTGTTATATTTCATCTGAATTTTCTTGTTTAATGCCTTTCTGGTAAATTCTTCTCAGATGTGAAACTGTGCCACCAGATGTTGGCACCCAACCTTCTAGATTTTTTGTTCTTTCATTCAATACAACAGAAAATGTTAGATGCAAATCAATTTCTAAAGAATCAATTTATTTTTTTTTTTTTTAATCCAACATTTTTTTTATTAAAGTGTTACTTTTAGTCGATAGCAATGTTTGTGTAGACACCCTGTTTTTAAACAATGTTTATTATTTCTATCGGTCTATGCACTAGAGCAAACCTAACAAAGAAAATGTGCTCTCTAGCAGGGTTCAAACTTGCATCCCACTTTGTAGGATAAGCTACCGTCCGATCTGGCGGGCTTTAGACCACTCAGCTCAGCAAGGTACTATTTATCCTTCATTTGGATCTTCTTCAAATCCCATATCTGCTTGATTTCCTATCTGAAATATAAACAAAGCATTTTCTAAAGAGTTAATGGATTTAAAAAAATTTTCTAATATTTTAAATTAATCAGAAATGTAGAATTAAAAAAAAAATGATCCATGAATTCTAAGCACTGGAAATTAAAACAGGGCACTAATGTAATTAAATTACTTGTTTATTTTAAGCTGGGATTTCAGATAGTGGTAGAAAGTATATTTGGTAATGATAGCAGGGCTTAAACCTTTCTACTGGTGTTGAGTTAGAGAATCATTTTTGTAGGCATTATGGGTCACAGCAAAAATATATATATTGTTAAGCGTTGATAACTGTAACAAAGGAAAAAAAATGATTTACCACAACACAGAGCTAAATCATAAACAAATATTTAATTTAATAAAACAGAACATAAAATATATACAGGATAAACAATTGTGGCCTACAAAACAGAAAACACAGAGTTACTGGCAAGTGTTACGAGGGAGAAGGAAAGGGAGTCAAATATCTTTATCACTTTAGGGCTAGTGAAGTAATTTAAGTGTTATATTTGGAAATCCACAAAGGTGTGTAAATAAATATAAATTTTTAGTTTGGTCAATGAAAATCAGTCAAAATTCTATTTACCAAATAGGTTCCATGAAATTCTCTTTTGGGTTTTGGTTGGTTGGCAACTTTTTATAGAGATTCTTTCGGCTGGATATAAGTCCTTGAATCAAAAGCCGGAGTTGATAACAGCAGAAATTCCTTTTCATCAACTGACAACCCTTTTCCAAAATCCCATTTTTATAGGGGCTAACTCCTAATTTGCATATTTCTAGATGTTTCTCGAATCATCTAGATTTTTCTCGAATATACTAGAATGATCTAGAATCTTCCAGACATTCTATTTCTAATTTCTCTATTTTACAACTACTTCATGAATGAAAACTTTTTTGTAATAACAAGTAGAACTCAATGGAATCTCTTATTATAGAAATGCATCCTCATAACAATATTTTTAACCAAATGCTGTCATAGATGGATTGATCTAGTTTGGATTATTGACTATTGTCATCATCTTTATTGTAATATTCATGATCTTTCAGACATTGTATGCTCAAGCCTTCTACAGGTGATATATGTTGGAATTTTGAACTGGACATTTTATTTAGTCCATGGGAGTAGATTGTTCTAGTTCCACAGGCCATGCCTTTTCTGGATATCAGTTTTCAGTTAATTCCCTTTAGTAACTCAACTCTCTAAGTTTTTGCTCTTTCTGCTGTGACCAGGTATTGATCTTGCTACTCTTTGGGTCAAGTCACGTCATAAATATGGCAATAAAGATGAGGACAACAGTCTGAACAATGTAAATAGTGTAAATAGTTACAATATCTCATCTTGGAGACATAGAGGACTAATCTAGGTTTTGAGCCTTGAAAATTCTTCTCTTAATTTGGTGGATGTCACATAGTCTGTTGTCTTTTTTATTTCTCTGTGCTTCTTTGAAACAATTTTGGTTTTGTTTGTTGTTTGTTTGATTCTGAAGAGATAAACATGTTGACATTGGTCAAGAAATATGCCTCCCTTTGTTTCTTGTTTATTCAACATTTTAAGAATGTTTTTTCTTGAGAATGGCTTCTTTGAAGAATGGTTTTAAAATCTCAAGCCATGTTCTTAAATAGTCTCATCAGATATTGTACATGGTACCAAGCTTGTTCAGAAATATCTAAACCGTCTCATACTTTTTTTTTTAACCTTGGGGACTGGCACTACATAACACCACAGAAAACACTAAAGAACTTCAAATTAAAAGTTAGGAAGGAAGCCTCTATGAGTACAAAAAAGCAGTAACAGTGGGTTTCAGGAACCTATTTTCTTGAAAAAGTTTTAATAGAAAGATTTTATAAATTTCAACCAATGATAGCAATGGAGTATTTATTCAGTAAATGCTGAATGTTTCTTTATAAGGAAACCACTAACATTACCATAAGGGAATAGATACTACACTTTCATCCCAGCCTAATGGCCAGGGAATGAAGCAAAGCTTAACTGGAGTCTGCTTGGTCAATGAATGCTGAATGTTTCCTTATAAGGAAACTGCTAATATTCCCATTACCATAAGAGAACAGATGCTACACAATTTAATCCAAGCCTGATGGCTAGGGAATGAAGCAAAGCTTAACTGGAGTCTGCTTGGTCAATGAATGCTGAATGTTTCCTTATAAGGAAACTGCTAATATTCCCATTACCATAAGAGAACAGATGCTACACAATTTAATCCAAGCCTGATGGCTAGGGAATGAAGCAAAGCTTAACTGGAGTCTGCTTGGTCAATGAATGCTGAATGTTTCCTTATAAAGAAATGGCTAATATTCCCAATTACCATAAGAGAACAGATGCTACACTTTTGATTTAATCCAAGCCTGATGGCTAGGGAATGAAGCAAAGCTTAACTGGAGTCTGCTTGGTCAATGAATGCTGAATGTTTCCTTATAAGGAAACTGCTAATATACCCATTACCAAAAAGAGAACAGATGCTACACAATTTAATCCAAGCCTGATGGACAGGGAATGAAACAAAAGCTTAACTGGAGTCTGCTTGGTCAATGAATAATGACCGAATGTTTCTTATAAGAAAAATGGCTAATATTCCCATTACCATAAGAGAACAGATGCTACAATTTAATCCAAGCCTGATGGCTGGGGAATGAAACAAAGCTTAACTGAGGAGTCTGCTTGGTCAATGAATGCTGAATGTTTCTTTATAAGGAAAATGCTAATATTCCCATTACCAAAAGAGAACAGATGCTACACAATTTAATCCAAGCCTGATGGACAGGGAATGAAACAAAACTTAACTGGAGTCTGCTTGGTCAATGAATGCTGAATGTTTCTAAATAAGGAAATTGCTAATATTCCCATTACCATAAGAGAACAGATGCTACAATTTAATCCAAGCCTGATGGACAGGGAATGAAACAAAACGTAACTGGAGTCTGCTTGGTCAATGAATGCTGAATGTTTCTTTTAAAGAAAAATTGCTAATATTCCCATTACCAGAAAGAGAACAGATGCTACACAATTTAATCCAATCCCTGATGGTGGGAATGAAACAAAAGCTTAACTGGAGTCTGCTTGGTCAATGAATGCTGAATGTTTCCTTAAACAAAAATTGGGTAATATTCCCATTACCATAAGAGAACAGATGCTACACAATTTAATCCTATCCTGATGGACAACGAGAATGAAACAAAACGTCACTCGAACTGGAGTCTGCTTGGTCAATGAATGCTGAATGTTTCTTTATAAGGAAATTGCTAATATTCCCATTACCAAAAGAGAACAGATGCTACACAATTTAATCCCTATCCTGATGACAAGGGAATGAAACAAAACGTCACTGGAGTCTGCTTGGTCAATGAATGCTGAATGTTTCTCTAAAGAAAATGGGTAATATTACCCACTACCATAAGAGAACAGATGCTACACAATTTAATCCTATCCTGATGGACAGGGAATGAAACAAAACGTTAACTGGAGTACACTTGGTCAATGAATGCTGAATGTTTCCTAATAAAAATGGCTAATATTCCCAATTACCATAAGAGAACAGATGCTACACTTTAATCCAATCCTGATGGCTAGGGAATGAAACAAAACGTTAACTGGAGTACACTGGAGGTATGCTTGGTCAATGAATACTGAATGTTTCTTATAAAGAAAAATGGGTAATATTACCATTAACTATTAAAAAGAGAACAGATGCTACACAATTTAATCCAATCCTGATGGTGGGGAATGAAACAAAACGTAACTGGAGTCTGCTTTTGCTCGATCAATGAATGCTGAATGTTTCCTAAAAAAAATGGGTAATAATATTCCAATTATTAAAAAGAGAACAGATGCTACACAATTTAATCCAATCCTGATGACAACGAGGAAACAAAACGCAACTCGAGGCTTAACTGGAGTCTGCTCGGTCAATGAATGCTGAATGTTTCTACTTAAAGAAAAATGGCTAATATTCCCAATTAAAAATGAGAACAGATGCTACACAATTTGATCCTATCCTGATGACAAGGGAATGAAACAAAACGTCACTCGAGGTTAACTGGAGTCTGCTTGGTCAATGAATGCTGAATGTTTCTTTAAAGAAAATGGGTAATACTACCACAACCATAGAAAGAGAACAGATGCTACACAATTTAATCCTATCCTGATGACAAGGGAATGAAACAAAAACTGTCACTGGAGGCTGAATGTTTTTTATGCTGCTAATATTCCCATTGAAAGAGAACAGATGCTATTTAATCCAAGCCTGATGGCTAGGAAGAAAAGTCTGGGTCAATGAATACTGAATGTTTCCTTATAAGGAAACTAATATTCCATTACCATAAGAACAGATGCTACACAATTTAATCCAAGCCTGATAGACAAGGGAATGAAACAAAACGTAACTGGAGTCTGCTTGGTCAATGAATGCTGAATGTTTCCTTATAAGAAAAATGGGTAATATTCCCATTACCATTAGAGAACAGAGAACAGATGCCTACACAATGAAGCAAATCCTGAGGTCCTGATGAACTGAACTTATAGGGAAACTGGGTAAAATTACGTAAGAGAACAGATGCTACAATTTAAGCCCGATAGGAAACTGGAGTCTGCTTGGTCAATGAATACTGAATGTTTCCTTATAAGAAAAATGGCTAATATTACCACAACCATAAAAAGAGAACAGATGCTACACAATTTAATCCTATCCCGATAGACAAGGGAATGAAACAAAACGTAACTCGAGGAGTCTGCTGCTCGGTCAATGAATGCTGAATGTTTCTTTAAAGAAAAATGGGTAATATTACCACAACCATTAAAATGAGAACAGATGCTACATTAAATTTAATCCTATCCCGATAGACTGGGGAATGAAACAAAACGTAACTGGAGTCTGCTTGGTCAATAAATACTGAATGTTTCCTTAAAGAAAATGGGTAATATACCATTACCATAAAAATGAGAACAGATGCTACAATTTGATCCTATCCTGATGGACAAAGGGAATGAAACAAAACGTAACTGGAGTCTGCTTGGTCAATGAATGCTGAATGTTTACCTTAAAGAAAATGTAATATCCCATTACCATAAAGAAAGATGCTACACAATTTAATCCTACCTGAACGGGAACAAAAACGTCAAAAAACTGGAGTCTGAGGTCAATGAATGCTGAATGTTTCTTATGAAATGGGCAAATATCCATTACCAAAATGAGAACAGATGCTACACATTAATTTAACAGCCGATGACTAGGGAATGAAACAAAACGTCACTGGAGTCTGCTCGGTCAATGAATGCTGAATGTTTCTTTAAAAGGAAAATTACCACAACTATTACCATAAGACAACAGATTTATCCAAGCCTGATGGAGAAAACAATGCGTAACTCGAGTCTGCTTGGTCAATGAATACTGAATGTTTCCTGATACCACAACTACAGAAAGAGAACAGATGCTACAAAATTTCATCCTGATAGGGAACGAGTGAAACAAACGTCACTTAACTGGAGTCTGCTCGGTCAATGAATGCTGAATGTTTCTTTAAAGAAAAATGGGTAATACTACCACAATTATTAAAATGAGAACAGATGCTACATAATTTGATCCTATCCTGATAGACAACGAATGAAACAAAACGTAACTCGAGGAGTCTGCTGCTTGGTCAATGAATACTGAATGTTTCTTTAAAGAAAAATGGGTAATATTACCACAACCATTAGAAATGAGAACAGATGCTACACAATTTAATCCTATCCTGATAGACAACGAATGAAGCAAAACGTAACTGGAGGTCTGCTTGGTCAATGAATACCGAATGTATCTTATAAAGAAAATGGCTAATACCACAACCATTAAAAAGAGAACAGATGCTACACAATTTGATCCTATCCTGATAGACAACGAGTGAAACAAAACGTCACTCGAGGGACTTGCTGCTCGGTCAATGAATACTGAATGTTTCTTTAAAGAAAATGGGTAATACTACCACAACCATTACCAAATGAGAACAGATGCTACACTTTAATCCTATCCTGATAGACAACGAGTGAAACAAAACGTCACTCGAGGTACACTTCTGCTTGGTCAATGAATACTGAATGTTTCTTTAAAGAAAAATGGGTAATACTCCCACAACTATTAGAAATGAGAACAGATACACAATTTGATCCTATCCTGATGGACAACGAGTGAAACAAAACGTAACTGAGGTCACTTGGTCAATGAATGAATGAATGTTTCTTTAAAGAAAATGGGTAATATACCCATTACCAGAAAGAGAACAGATGCTACACTTTGATCCTATCCCGATAGACAAGGGAATGAAACAAAACGTTACTCTGGAGTACGAACTGATGGTCAATGAATGCTGAATGTTTCCTTATAAAGAAAATGGGTAATATACCCAACCATAAAAAGAGAACAGATGCTACAACAATTTAATCCAATCCTGATAGACAGGGAATGAAACAAACGTAACTGAGAGTCTGCTTGGTCAATGAATGCTGAATGTTTCTTTATAAGGAAAATGGCTAATATACCACAACTATTAGAAATGAGAACAGATGCTACACAATTTAATCCTATCCTGATAGACTGGGAGTGAAACAAAACGTCCTTGAGGTGGAGTCTGCTCGGTCAATGAATACCGAATGTTTCTTTATAAGAAAATGGGTAATAATATTCAATTATTAGAAATGAGAACAGATGCTACACAATTTGATCCAATCCTGATAGACTGGGAGTGAAACAAAACTTAACTGGAGTCTGCTGCTCGGTCAATGAATATGGTAATACTACCACAACCATTGAATGTTTCTTAAAGAAAATTGGTAATATACCCATTACCGAAAAAGAGAACAGATGCTACAATTTAATCCAGATGCCCTGATCCAAGGGAATGAAACAAAACGTCACTCGAGGTAACTGGAGTCTGCTTGGTCAATGAATGCTGAATGTTTCTTTAAAGAAAAATGGGTAATACTACCATTCCTATTACCAAAAGAGAACAGATGCACAATTTAATCCTATCCTGATAGACAACGAGGAAAAAAACGTCAAGGCTTAACTGGAGTCTGCTCGGTCAATGAATACCGAATGTTTCTTTAAAGAAAAATGCTAATATTCCCACAACCATTAGAAATGAGAACAGATGCTACACAATTTGATCCTATCCCGATAGACAAGGAATGAAACAAAACGTAACTCGAGGAGTCTGCTCGGTCAATGAATGCTGAATGTTTCTTTAAGAAAAATGGGTAATATTACCCCTATTAGAAATGAGAACAGATGCTACACAATTTAATCCTATCCTGATAGACAACGAATGAAACAAAACGTCACTGAGGAGTCTTGCTGCTCGGTCAATGAATACTGAATGTTTCTTTAAAGAAAAATGGGTAATATTACCACAACTATTAAAAATGAGAACAGATGCTACACTTTGATCCTATCCCGATAGACAAGGGAATGAAACAAAACGTCACTTAACTACACTTGCTGCTCGGTCAATGAATACTGAATGTTTCTTTAAAAGAAAAATGGGTAATATACCATACTATTAAAAATGAGAACAGATGAGACAATTTGATCCTATCCCGATTTGAAACAAAACGTCCTGATGCTGCTGGTCGATGATAGACCAACGGAATGAAAAAAACCATCAAATGAGAACAGATGCTACATTTGATCCTATCCCGATAGACTGCTCGATCAATGAATGCTCGATCAATGAATGACCGAATGTATTTCTAAAGAAAAATGGGTAATACTACCACAACTATTAGAAATGAGAACAGATGCTACACTTTGATCCTATCCCGATAGACAACGAGTGAAACAAAACGTCACTCGAGGTACACTTGCTGCTCGGTCAATGAATACCGAATGTTTCTTTAAAGAAAAATGGGTAATACTACCACAACTATTAGAAATGAGAACAGATGCTAAAAGATGTTTTTGATCCTATCCCGATAGACAACGAGTGAAACAAAACGTCACTCGAGGTACACTTGCTGCTCGGTCAATGAATACCGAATGTTTCTTTAAAGAAAAATGGGTAATACTACCACAACTATTAGAAATGAGAACAGATGCTACACTTTGATCCTATCCCGATAGACAACGAGTGAAACAAAACGTCACTCGAGGTACACTTGCTGCTCGGTCAATGAATACCGAATGTATACCTCAACCAAGAAAAAAAAAATAATACTACCACAACCATTAGAAATGAGAACAGATGCTACACTTTGATCCTATTTTGATAGACAACGGTGAAACAAAACGTCACTCGAGGTAAACTTGCTGCTCGGTCAATGAATACCGAAATGTTTCTTTAAAGAAAAATGGGTAATACTACCAAAAACTATTAGAAATAAAGAACAGATGCTACACTTTGATCCTATCCCGATAGACAACGAGTGAAACAAAACGTCACTCGAGGTACACTTGCTGCTCGGTCAATGAATACCGAATGTTTCTTTAAAGAAAAATGGGTAATACTACCACAACTATTAGAAATGAGAACAGATGCTGAAAACTTTGATCCTATCCTGATAGACAACGAGTGAAACAAAACGAAACTCGAGGTAAACTTTTTTTGCTGCTCGGTCAATGAATAAAAATGAATGTTGAAAAAGAAAATGGGTAATACTACCAAGAAATTAGAAATGAGAACAGATGCTAAAATTTGATCCTATCCTGATAGACAACGAGTGAAACAAAACGTCACATCGAGGTACACTTGCTGCTCGGTCAATGAATACCGAATGTTTCTTTAAAGAAAAAATGGGTAATACTACCACAACTATTAGAAATGAGAACAGATGCTTCACTTTGATCCTATCCCGATAGACAACGAGTGAAACAAAACGTCACTCGAGAAAATTCGGTCAATGAATCAATGAATACCATGGAATTCTTTTTAAAGAAAAATGCAAGAATAATGAGAACCATTTCTCTTTGAATAATGGCAATGTCGATAGAAAAGAGATGAAAGATGCGTATCGAAACCACACTTTGATCCTCAATGAAACCGATAGAAAAACGAGGAAACTATTAGAAAAAACAGATGCTACACTCGAGGAAACAAATAATGAAAATTTTCTGCTCGGTCAATGAATACCGAATGTATCTTTAAAGAAAATGGGTTAAATACTACCATAAAGAATTAGAAATGAGAACAGATGCTAAACTTTGATCCTATCCCAAGAAGTGATAGACAAAAAAGGAAACAAAACGTCACTCGAGGTTTAAATGCTCGGTCAATGAATACCGAATGTATCTTCAAAAAGAAAATGGGTAATACTACCACAACTATTAGAAATGAGAACAGATGCTACATTTTGAAAATAATAAAGGAATCTGCAAAAGAGGAAACCAAAACTCTCTTTCCCAAGAAGTCACTGGCAATTCACGATAATAAAGAAAAGAATCTGCAAGAAAAAATGGGAAACCATTAATCTCTTTTCCCAAAAAGTCATGGCATGACAGTAATAAATAAAAGGAATGCAGAGAAAGGCAACAGAAACCATTCCTCTCTTTCCCAAAAGTCATGGCAATTCACAGTAATAAATAAAAGGAATCTGCAGAAGCAATAGGAAACCATTCCTCTCTTTCCCAAGGTCATGGCAATTGGCAGTTATTCACAGTAATAAATAAAAAAAATCTGCAATCTGCAAGGGCAATAGGAAACCATTCCTCTCTTTCCCAGAAAGTCATGGCAATTCACAGTAATAAATAAAGGAATCTGCAGAGAAGGCAATAGAAACCATTCCACTCTCTTTCCCAAGTCCATGGCAATTCAAAGTAATAAAAAAGGAATCTGCAGAGGCAATGAAACCATTCCACTCTCTTTCCCAATGGCAATTCACAGTAATAAATAAAAGGAATCTGCAGAGAAGGCAATGAGAAACCATTCTCTCTTTCCCAAAGTCAATTCACAGTAATAAATAAAGGAATCTGCAGAGAAGGCAATAGAAACCAACCTTTCACTAATTTTAAAAGAATCTCATTGCAATTCTCTTTCCCAAGTCATTGCAATCACAGTAATAAATAAAGGAATCTGCAGAGAAGGCAATGGGAAACCATTCCACTCTCTTTCCCAAGAAGTCATGGCAATTCAGTAATAAATAAAAGGAATCTGCAGAGAAGGCAATGAAACCATTCCTCTCTTTTTCCATGGCAATTCACAGTAATAAATAAAAGGAATCAGAAAGGCAAAATTCCCTCTCTTTCCCAAGTCATGGCAATTGCAGTAATAAATAAAAGGAATCTGCAGGCAAGGCAACGGGAAGACTCTCTTTCCCAAGAAGTCATGGCAATTCACAGTAATAAAATAAAAGGAATCTTTGCAGAGAAGGCAAAGGAATCTGCAGAAACCATTCCTCTCTCTTTCCCAAGAAGTCATGGCAATTCAGATAATAAATAAAAGGAATCTGCAGAGAAGGCAATAGGAAACCATTCCACTCTCTTCCCAAGAAGTCATGGCAATTCACAGTAATAAATAAAGGAATCTGCAGAAGGCAATAGGAAACCATTCCACTCTCTTTCCCAAGAAGTCATGGCAATTCACAGTAATAAATAAAAGGAATCTGCAGAGAAGGCAATAGGAAATCATTCCACTCTCTTTCCCAAGAAGTCATGGCAATTCACAGTAATAAATAAAAGGAATCTGCAGAGAAGGCAATAGGAAACCATTCCACTCTCTTTCCCAAGAAGTCATGGCAATTCACAGTAATAAATAAAAGGAATCTGCAGAGAAGGCAATGGAAACCATTCCACTCTCTTTCCCAAGAAGTCATGGCAATTCACAGTAAAAATAAAAGGAATCTGCAGAGAAGGCAATGCTGGAAACCATTCCCCTCTCTTTGGAAGAAGTCATGGCAATTCACAGTAATAAAGAAAAGGAATCTGAAGAGAAGGCAATAGGAAACCATTCCACTCTCTTTCCCAAGAAGTCATGGCAATTCACAGTAATAAAGAAAAGGAATCTGCAGAGAAGGCAAGAGGGAAACCACTGAACTCCTTTCCAGAAGTCATCAATTCCCAATCTGCAGAAGTCAATGGAAGTCATTCACAGTAATAAAAAAAAGGAATCTGCAGAGAAGGCAATAGGAAACCATTCCTCTTTTTCCCAAGAAGTCATGGCAATTCACAGTAATAAATAAAAAGGAATCTGCAGAGAAGGCAAGAGGAAACCATTCCACTCTTTTTCCCAAGAAGTCATGGCAATTCACAGTAATAAAGAAAAGGAATCTGCAGAGAAGGCAATAGGAAACCATTCCACTCTCTTTCCAAGAAGTCATGGCAATTCACAGTAATAAAGAAAAGGAATCGCAGAGAAGGGCAATAGGAAACCATTCCATTCTCTTTCCCAAGAAGTCATGGCAATTCACAGTAATAAAGAAAAGGAATCTGCAGAGAAGGCAATAGGAAACCATTCCACTCTCTTTCCCAGAAGTCATGGCAATTCACAGTAATAGGAAAAAAGAAAAGGAATCTGCAGAAGGCAATAGGAAACCATTCCACTCTCTTTCCCAAGAAGTCATGGCAATTCACAGTAATAAAAGAAAAGGAATCTGCAGAGAAGGCAATAGGAAACCATTCCCTCTCTTTCCCAAGAAGTCATGGCAATTCACAGTAATAAAGAAAAGGAATCTGCAGAGAAGGCAATAGGAAACCATTCCACTCTCTTTCCCAAGAAGTCATGGCAATTCACAGTAATAAAGAAAAGGAATCTGCAGAGAAGGCAATAGGAAACCATTCCCTCTCTTTCCCAAGAAGTCATGGCAATTCACAGGAATAAGAGAAAGGAATCTGCAGAGAAGGCAATGAAACCACCACTCTCTTTTCCCAAGAAGTCATGGCAATTCACAGTAATAAAGAAAAAGGAATCTGCAGAGAAGGCAATAGGAAACCATTCCACTCTCTTTCCCAAAAGTCATGGCAATTCACAGTAATAAAGAAAAGGAATCTGCAGAGAAGGGCAGGAAACCATTCACTCTCTTTCCCAAGAAGTCATGGCAATTCACAGTAATAAAGAAAAGGAATCTGCAGAGAAGGCAATAGGAAACCATTCCACTCTCTTTCCCTAGAAGTCATGGCAATTCACAGTAATAAAGAAAAGGAATCTGCAGAGAAGGCAATAGAAACCATTCCACTCTCTTTCCCAGAAGTCATGGCAATTCAGTAATAAAGAAAAGGAATCTGCAGAGAAGGCAATAGGAAACCATTCCACTCTCTTTCCCAAGAAGTCATGGCAATTCACAGTAATAAAGAAAAGGAATCTGCAGAGAAGGCAATAGGAAACCATTCCACTCTCTTTCCCAAGAAGTCATGGCAATTCACAGTAATAAAGAAAAGGAATCTGCAGAGAAGGCAATAGGAAACCATTCCACTCTCTTTCCCAAGAAGTCATGGCAATTCCACAGTAATAAAAGAAAAGGAATCTGCAGAGAAGGCAATAGAAACCATTCCACTCTCTTTCCCTAGAAGTCATGGCAATTCACATAGAAAAAAATCTGCAGAAAGGCAATAGGAAACCATTCCTCTCAGAGATAAGGCAATCACAGTTAAGAAAAGGAATCTGCACTCTCAATAAGGAAACCATTCCTCTCTTTCCCAAGAAGTCAGCAATAGTAAAAAGGAATCTGCAGAGAAAGGCAATATAAAACCATTCCACTCCTTTCCCAAGAAGTCATGGCAATTCACAGTAATAAAGAAAAGGAATCTGCAGAGAAGGCAATAGGAAACCATTCCCTCTCTTTCCCAAGAAGTCATGGCAATTCACAGTAATAAAGAAAAGGAATCTGCAGAAGGCAATAGGAAACCATTCCTCTCTTTCCCAAGAAGTCATGCAATTCACAGTAATAAAGAAAAGGAATCTGCAGAGAAGGCAATGGAAACCATTCCTCTCTTTCCCAAGAAGTCATGGCAATTCACAGTAATAAAGAAAAGGAATCTGCAGAGAAGGCAATAGAAAAACCATTCACTCTCTTTCCCAAGAAGTCATGGCAATTCACAGTAATAAAGAAAAGGAATCTGCAGAGAAGGCAATAGGAAACCATTCCTCTCTTTCCCAAGAAGTCATGGCAATTCACAGTAATAAAGAAAAGGAATCTGCAGAGAAGGCAATAGGAAACCATTCCACTCTCTTTCCCAAGAAGTCATGGCAATTCACAGTAATAAAGAAAAGGAATCTGCAGAGAAGGCAATAGGGAAACCATTCCCTCTCTTTCCCAAGAAGTCATGGCAATTCACAGTAATAAAGAAAAGGAATCTGCAGAGAAGGCAATAGGAAACCATTCCACTCTCTTTCCCAAGAAGTCATGGCAATTCACAGTAATAAAGAAAAGGAATCTGCAGAAGGCAATAGGAAACCATTCCCTCTCTTTCCCAAGAAGTCATGGCAATTCACAGTAATAAAGAAAAGGAATCTGCAGAGAAGGCAATAGGAAACCATTCCACTCTCTTTCCCAAGAAGTCATGGCAATTCACAGTAATAAAGAAAAAGGAATCTGCAGAGAAGGCAATAGGAAACCACTCTCTTTCCCAAGAAGTCATGGCAATTCACAGTAATAAAGAAAAGGAATCTGCAGAGAAGGCAATAGGAAACCATTCCACTCTCTTTCCCCAGAAGTCATGGCAATTCACAGTAATAAAGAAAAGGAATCTGCAGAAGAAGGCAATAGGAAACCATTCACTCTCTTTCCCAAGAAGTCATGGCAATTCACAGTAATAAAGAAAAGGAATCTGCAGAGAAGGCAATAGGAAACCATTCCACTCTCTTTCCCAAGAAGTCATGGCAATTCACAGTAATAAAGAAAAGGAATCTGCAGAGAAGGCAATAGGAAACCATTCCACTCTCTTTCCCAAGAAGTCATGGCAATTCACAGTAATAAAGAAAAGGAATCTGCAGAGAAGGCAATAGGGAAACCATTCACTCTCTTTCCCAAGAAGTCATGGCAATTCACAGTAATAAAGAAAAGGAATCTGCAGAGAAGGCAATAGGAAACCATTCCACTCTCTTTCCCAAGAAGTCATGGCAATTCACAGTAATAAAGAAAAGGAATCTGCAGAAGGCAATAGGAAACCATTCCACTCTCTTTCCCAGAAGTCATGCAATTCACAGTAATAAATAAAAAAGGAATCTGCAGATTCAAGGCAATAAGGAAACCATTCCATTCTCTTTCCCAAGAAGTCATGGCAATTCAGATAATAAAATAAAAAGGAATCTGCAGAAGGCAGCAGGAAACCATTCCTCTCTTTCCCAAGAAGTCATGGCAATTCTGAGTAATAAAGAAAAGAATCTGCAGAGAAGGCAATAGGAAACCATTCCTCTCTTTCCCAAGAAGTCATGGCAATTCACAGATAATAAAGAAAAGGAATCTGCAGAGAAGGCAATAGGGAAACCATTCCACTCTCTTTCCCAGAAGTCATGGCAATTCACAGTAATAAAGAAAAGGAATCTGCAGAGAAGGCAATAGGAAACCATTCCACTCTCTTTCCCAAGAAGTCATGGCAATTCACAGTAATAAAGAAAAGGAATCTGCAGAGAAGGCAATAGGAAACCATTCCACTCTCTTTCCCTAGAAGTCATGGCAATTCACAGTAATAAAGAAAAGGAATCTGCAGAGAAGGCAATAGGAAACCATTCCACTCTCTTTCCCAAGAAGTCATGGCAATTCACAGTAATAAAGAAAAGGAATCTGCAGAGAAGGCAACAGGAAACCATTCCACTCTCTTTCCCTAGAAGTCATGGCAATTCACAGAAGGTAATAAAGAAAAGGAATCTGTAATAAAAGAGGAAGGCAACAGGAAACCATTCCACTCTCTTTCCCTAGAAGTCATGGCAATTCACAGTAATAAAGAAAAGGAATCTGCAGAGAAGGCAATGGGAAACCATTCACTCTCTTTCCCAAGAAGTCATGGCAATTCACAGTAATAAAGAAAAGGAATCTGCAGAGAAGGCAATAGGAAACCATTCCACTCTCTTTCCCAAGAAGTCATGGCAATTCACAGTAATAAAGAAAAGGAATCTGCAGAAGGCAATAGGAAACCATTCCACTCTCTTTCCCAAGAAGTCATGGCAATTCACAGTAATAAAGAAAAGGAATCTGCAGAAGGCAATAGGAAACCATTCCTCTCTTTCCCAAGAAGTCATGGCAATTCACAGTAATAAAAGAAAAGGAATCTGCAGAGAGCAAGGCAAACCATTCCACTCTCTTTCCCAAGAAGTCTTGGCAATTCACAGTAATAAAGAAAAGGAATCTGCAGAAAGGCAATAGGAAACCATTCACTCTCTTTCCCTAGAAGTCATGGCAATTCACAGTAATAAAGAAAAGGAATCTGCAGAGAAGGCAATAGGAAACCATTCCCTCTCTTTCCCAAGAAGTCATGGCAATTCACAGTAATAAAGAAAAAGGAATCTTTGCAGAGAAGGCAATAGGAAACCATTCCACTCTCTTTCCCAAGAAGTCATGGCAATTCACAGTAATAAAGAAAAGAATCTGCAGAGAAGGCAATAGGAAACCATTCCCTCCTCTTTCCCAAGAAGTCATGGCAATTCACAGTAATAAAGAAAAAGGAATCTGCAGAGAAGGCAATAGGAAACCATTCCACTCCTCTTTCCCAAGAAGTCATGGCAATTCACAGATAATAAAGAAAAAGGAATCTGCAGAGAAGGCAACAGGAAACCATTCCACTCTCTTTCCCAAGAAGTCATGGCAATTCACAGTAATAAAGAAAAGGAATCTGCAGAGAAGGCAATAGGGAAACCATTCACTGTCTTTCCCAAGAAGTCATGGCAATTCACAGTAATAAAGAAAAGGAATCTGCAGAGAAGGGGCAATAGAAAACCATTCCCTCTCTTTCCCTAGAAGTCATGGCAATTCACAGTAATAAAGAAAAGGAATCTGCAGAGAAGGCAATAGGAAACCATTCCACTCTCTTTCCCAAGAAGTCATGGCAATTCACAGTAATAAAGAAAGGAATCTGCAGAGAAGGCAATAGGAAACCATTCCACTCTCTTTCCCCAAGAAGTCATGGCAATTCACAGTAATAAAGAAAAGGAATCTGCAGAGAAGGCAATGGAAACCATTCCACTCTCTCTTTCCCAAAAGTCATGGCAATTCACAGTTATAGAAAAGGAATCTGCAGAGGCAATAGGAAACCATTCACTCTCTTTCCCAAGAAGTCATGGCAATTCACAGTAATATGAAGAAAAAGAATCTGCAGAGAAGGCAGCCAGGAAACCATTCCACTCTCTTTCCCAAGAAGTCATGGCAATTCCACAGTAATAAAGAAAAGGAATCTGCAGAGAAGGCAATAGGAAACCATTCCACTCTCTTTCCCAAGAAGTCATGGCAATTCACAGTAATAAAGAAAAGGAATCTGCAGAGAAGGCAATAGGAAACCATTCCACTCTCTTTCCCAAGAAGTCATGGCAATTCACAGTAATAAAAAAAGGAATCTGCAGAGAAGGCAACAGGAAACCATTCCTCTCTTTCCCAAGAAGTCATGGCAATTCACAGTAATAAAGAAAAGGAATCTGCAGAGAAGGCAATAGGAAACCATTCCACTCTCTTTCCCAAGAAGTCATGGCAATTCACAGTAATAAAGAAAAGGAATCTGCAGAGAAGGCAATAGAAACCATTCCACCTCTTTTCCAAGAAGTCATGGCAATTCACAGTAATAAAGAAAAGGAATCTGCAGAGAAGGCAATAGGAAACCATTCCACTCTTTCCCAAGAAGTCATGGCAATTCACAGTAATAAAGAAAAGGAATCTGCAGAGAAGGCAATAGGAAACCATTCCACTCTTTCCCAAGAAGTCATGGCAATTCACAGTAATAAAGAAAAGGAATCTGCAGAGAAGGCAATAGGAAACCATTCCTCTCTCTTTCCAAAAGTCATGGCAATTCACAGTAATAAAAGAAAAGGAATCTGCAGAGAAGGCAATAGGAAACCATTCCTCTCTTTCCCAAGAAGTCATGGCAATTCACAGTAATAAAGAAAAGGAATCTGCAGAGAAGGCAATAGGAAACCATTCCCTCTCTTTCCCAAGAAGTCATGGCAATTCACAGTAATAAAGAAAAGGAATCTGCAGAGAAGGCAATAGGAAACCATTCCACTCTCTTTCCCAAGAAGTCATGGCAATTCACAGTAATAAAGAAAAAATAAAAGGACCATCTTTCCCAGAGTCATGGCAATTCAATCTGCAGAGAAGGCAATAGGGAAACCATTCCTCTCTTTCCCAAGAAGTCATGGCAATTCACAGTAATAAAAAGGAATCTGTGGAGAGGCTTAAGGAAACCATTCCACTCTCTTTCCCAAGAAGTCATGGCAATTCACAATAAAAAAAAAGGAATCTGCAGAAGGCAATAGAAACCATTCCACTCTCTTTCCCAAAGTCATGGCAATTCACTGTAATAAAAAGGAATCTGCAGGAAGGCAAAGGAAACCATTCCACTCTCTTTCCCAAGAAGTCATGGCAATTCACAGATAATAAAGAAAAGGAATCTGTGGAGGAAGGCAACAGGAAACCATTCCACTCTCTTTCCCAAGAAGTCATGGCAATTCACAGATAATAAAAAAAAGGAATCTGCAGAAGGCAATAGGAAACCATTCCTCTCTTTCCCAAGAAGTCATGGCAATTCACAGTAATAAAGAAAGGAATCTGCAGAAGGCAATAGGAAACCATTCCACTCTCTTTCCCAAGAAGTTATGGCAATTCACAGATAATAAAGAAAAAGGAATCTGCAGAAGGCAATAGGAAACCATTCCACTCTCTTTCCCAAGAAGTCATGGCAATTCACAGTTATAAAGAAAAGAAAAGGGACCATTTGTGGAGTAATAAATAAAGATCTGCAACGAAACCATTCCACTCTCTTTCCCAAAAAGTCATGGCAATTCACAGTAATAAATAAAAGGAATCTGCAGAAGGCAATGAAACCATTCCACCTTTTCCCAGAAGTCATGGCAATTCACAAGTAATAATAAAAAGAATCTGCAGAGAAAGGCAATAGGAAAACCATTCACTCCTTTTCCAAGAAGTCATGGCAATTCACAATAATAAAAGAAAAGGAATCTGCAGAGAAGGCAACGGAAACCATTCCTCTCTTTCCCAAGAAGTTATGGCAATTCACATTAATAAAGAAAGGAATCTGCAGAGAAGGCAATACAAAACCATTCCACTCTCTTTCCCAAGTCATGGCAATTCACAGTAATAAAGAAAAGGAATCTGCAGAGAGGCAATAGGAAACCATTCCACTCTTTCCCAAGTCATGGCAATTCCACAGTAATAAAGAAAGGGAATCTGCAGAGAAGGCAATAGGAAACCATTCACTCTCTTTCCCAAAAGTCATAGCAATTCCCAGTAATAATAAAAGGAATCTGCAGAGGCAATGAATCTGCAATTCCAGTTATAGAAAGGAATCTGCAGAAGGCAATGAAACCATTCCACTCTCTTTCCCAAGAAGTCATGGCAATTCACAGTAATAAGAAAAAGGAATCTGCAGAGAAGGCAATGGGAAACCATTCCACTCTCTTTCCCAAGAAGTCATGGCAATTCAGGCAGTTACCAAGAAAGTCATGGCAATCTGCAGAAGCAGAAGGCAATGGGAAACCATTCCTGTCTTTCCCAGAAGTCCTTGGCAATTCACAGTAATAAAAGAAAAGGAATCTGCAGAAGGCAATAGGAAACCATTCTCTCTTTCCCAGAAGTCATTGCAATTCACAGTAATAAGAAAGGAATCTGCAGAGAAGGCAATGAAACCATTCCACTCTCTTTCCAAGAAGTCATGGCAATTCAGTAATAAAGAAAAGGAATCTGCAGAGAAGGCAATAGGGAAACCATTCCTCTCTTTCCCAAGAAGTCATGGCAATTCACAGTAATAAAGAAAAGGAATCTGCAGAGAAGGCAATGGAAACCATTCACTCTCTTTCCCAAGAAGTCATGGCAATTCACAGTTATAGAAAAGGAATCTGCAGAGAGAAGGCAATAGGAAACCATTCCACTCTCTTTCCCAAGAAGTCATGGCAATTCACAGTAATAAAGAAAAAGGAATCTGCAGAGAAGGCAATAGGAAACCATTCCTCTCTTTCCCAAAGAAGTCATGGCAATTCACAGTAATAAAAAGGAATCTGCAGAGAAGGCAATAGGGAAACCATTCCACTCTTTCCCAAAGTCATGGCAATTCACAGTTATAAGAAAAGGAATCTGCAGAGAAGGCAATAGAAAACCATTCCACTCTCTTTCCCAAGAAGTCATGGCAATTCACAGTAATAAAAAAAGGAATCTGCAGAGAAGGCAATAGGGAAACCATTCCTCTCTTTTCCCAAGTAATAAAAGTCATGGCAACCTCTCTTTCCCACATGGCAATTCGAGAGTAAAAGGAATCTGCAGAAGGCAATGAAACCATTCTCTCTCTTTCCCAAGTCATGGCAATTCACAGTAATAAAGAAAAGGAATCTGCAGAGAAGGCAATGGAAACCATTCCTCTCTTTCCCAAAGAAGTCATGGCAATTCCACAGTACTCTCTAATAAAGAAAAGGAATCTGCAGAGAAGGCAATGAAACCATTCCCTCTCTCTTTCCCAAGAAGTCATGGCAATTCACAGTAATAAAGAAAAGAATCTGCAGAGAAGGCAATAGGAAACCATTCCACTCCTCTTTCCCAAGAAGTCATGGCAATTCACAGTAATATCTGCAGAGAAAAGGAATCTGCAGAAAAATCTGCAGGCAATGAAACCATTCACTCTCTTTCCCAAGAAGTCATGGCAATTCACAGTTAAGAAAAGGAATCTGCAGAGAGGCAATGGGAAACCATTCCACTCTCTTTCCCAAGAAGTCATGGCAATTCACAGTAATAAAGAAAAGGAATCTGCAGAAGGCATAGGAAACCATTCCACTCTCTTTCCCAAAGTCATGGCAATTCACAGTAATAAAAAAAGGAATCTGCAGAGAGGCAATAGGAAATTCCTCTCTTTCCCAAAGTCATGGCAATTCACAGTTATAAAAGGAATCTGCAGAGAAGGCAATGAGGAAACCATTCCCTCTCTTTCCCAGAAGTCATGGCAATTCAGTAATAAAGAAAGGAATCTGCAGAGAGCAATGAAACCATTCCTCTCTTCCCCAAGAAGTCATGGCAATTCACAGTAATAAAGAAAAGGAATCTGCAGAGGCAATGGAAACCATTCCATTCACTCTTTCCCAAGAAGTTATGGCAATTCACAGTAAAAAGAAAAGGAATCTGCAGAGAAGGCAATGAAACCATTCCCTCTCTTTCCCAAGTCATGGCAATTCACAGTAATAAAAGGAATCTGCAAAGAATCTGCAGAAGAGAGGCAATAGAATCTGAAACCATTCCTCTCTCTTTCCCCAAGAAGTCATGGCAATTCACAGTAATAAAGAAAAGGAATCTGCAGAGAAGGCAATGGAAACCATTCCACTCTCTTTCCCAAGAAGTCATGGCAATTCACAGTAATAAAAAGAAAGGAATCTGCAGAGAAGGCAATAGAAACCATTCCACTCTCTTTCCCAAAGAAGTCATGGCAATTCACAGTAATAAAAGAAAAGGAATCTGCAGAAAGGCAATAGGAAACCATTCCTCCTTTCCTAAGTCATGGCTGATAATTCTGCAGAGAATGAAACCATTCCACTGTCTTTCCAAGTCATGGCAATTCACAGTAAGAAAAAGGAATCTGCAGAAGGCAACAAAACCATTCCTCTCTTTCCAAAGTCTGCAGTAATAAAAGAAAAGAATCTGCAAAAGGGAAACCATTCACTCTCTTTCCCAAAAGTCATGGCAATTCCACTCTCTTTCCCAGTAATAAAATAAAAAGAATCTGCAGAAAGGCAATAGAAACCATTCCTCTCTTTCCCAAGAAGTCATGGCAATTCACAGTAATAAAGAAAAGGAATCTGCAGGCAAGCAAAAGGAAACCATTCCACTCTCTTTTCCCAAAGTCATGGCAATTCCACAGTAATAAAGAAAGAATCTGCAGAGAAAGGCAATAGGAAACCATTCCACTCCCTTTCCCAAGTCATGGCAATTCACAGTAATAAAAAAAGAATCTGCAGAAAGGCAATGAAACCATTCCTCTCTTTCCCAAAGAAGTCATTGCAATTCACAGTTAAAGAAAAGGAATCTGCAGAGAAAGGCAATGAAACCATTCACTCTCTTTCCCAAAAAAGTCATGGCAATTCACAGTAATAAAGAAAAGGAATCTGCAGAGAGGGCAATGAAACCATTCCACTCTTTCCCAGAAGTCATGGCAAATTCACAGTAATAAAAGAAAAGGAATCTGCAGAGAAGGCAATGGAAACCATTCACTATCTTTCCCAAGTCATGGCAATTCACAGTTAAGAAAAGAATCTGCAGAGAAGGCAATAGGAAACCATTCCACTCTCTTTCCCAAGAAGTCATGGCAATTCACAGTAATAAAAGTAATAAAGGAATCTGCAGAAGGCAATAGGAAACCATTCCTCTCTTTCCCAGAAGTCATGCCATTCCACAGTAATAAAGCAAAAGGAATCTGCAGAGAAGGCAATAGGGCTCATTCCACTCTCTTTCCCAAGAAGTCATTGCAATTCACAGTAATAAAGAAAAGGAATCTGCAGAGAAGGCAATAGGAAACCATTCCACTCTCTTTCCCTAGAAGTGTGGCAATTCACAGTAATAAAAGAATCTGCAGAGAAGGCAATAGGAAACCATTCCTCTCTTTCCCAAGTCATGGCAATTCACAGTAATAAAGAAAAGGAATCTGCAGAGAAGGCAATAGGAAAAACCATTCCACTCTCTTTCCCAAGAAGTCATGGCAATTCACAGTAATAAAGAAAAGGAATCTGCAGAGAAGGCAATAGGAAACCATTCCACTCTCTTTCCCAAGAAGTCATGGCAATTCACAGTAATAAAGAAAAGGAATCTGCAGAGAAGGCAATAGGAAAACCATTCCACTCTTTCCCAAGAAGTCATGGCAATTCACAGTAAGAAAAGGAATCTGCAGAGAAGGCACAGGGAAACCATTCCTCTCTTTCCCAAGAAGTCATGGCAATTCACAGTAATAAAAAAAAGGAATCTGCAGAGAAAAGGCAATAGGAAACCATTCCACCCCTTTCCCAAGAAGTCATGGCAATTCACAGTAATAAAGAAAGGAATCTGCAGAGAAGGCAATAGGAAACCATTCCACTCTCTTTCCCAAGAAGTCATGGCAATTCACAGTAATAAAGAAAAAGGAATCTGCAGAAGGGCAAAAGGAAACCATTCCTCTCTTTCCCAGAGAAGTCAATGCAATTCACAGTAATAAAGAAAAGGAATCTGCAGAGAAGGCAATAGGAAACCATTCACTCTCTTTCCCAAGAAGTCATGGCAATTCACAGTAATAAAGAAAAGGAATCTGCAGAGAAGGCAATAGGAAACCATTCCACTCTCTTTCCCAAGAAGTCAAGTTCAGTAATGGCAATTCACAGTAATAAAGAAAAGGAATCTGCAGAGAATCTGGCAATAGGAAACCATTCCACTCTCTTTCCCCAAGAAGTCATGGCAATTCACAGTAATAAAGAAAAAGGAATCTGCAGAGAAGGCAATAGGAAACCATTCACTCTCTTTCCCAAGAAGTCATGGCAATTCACAGTAATAAAGAAAAGGAATCTGCAGAGAAGGCAATAGGAAACCATTCCACTCTCTTTCCCAAGAAGTCATGGCAATTCACAGTAATAAAGAAAAGGAATCTGCAGAGAGAAGGCAATAGGAAACCATTCCACTGTCTTTTCCCAAGAAGTCATGGCAATTCACAGTAATAAAGAAAAGGAATCTGCAGAAAGGCAATAGGAAAAACCATTCCACTCTCTTTCCCAAGAAGTCATGGCAATTCACAGGTAATAAAGAAAAGGAATCTGCAGAGAAGGCAATAGGAAACCATTCCACTGTCTTTCCCAAGAAGTCATGGCATTCACAGTAATAAAGAAAAGGAATCTGCAGAGAAGGCAATAGGAAACCATTCACTGTCTTTCCCTTTAGTCAAGCATGGCAATTCACAGTAATAAAGAAAAGGAATCTGGGTCCAGAGAAGGCATAAAAAGGAAACCATTCCAATCCTCTCTTTCCCAAGAAGTCATGGCAATTCACAGTAATAAAGAAAAAGGAATCTGCAGAGAAGGCAATAGGAAACCATTCCACTGTCTTTCCAAAGAAGTCATAGGCAATTCACAGTAATAAAGAAAAGGAATCTGTGGCAGAGAAGGCAACAGGAAACCATTCCACTGTCTTTCCCAAGAAGTCATGGCAATTCACAGTAATAATAAAGGAAAGAAAAAGGAAACCAACTCTCTTTGCTAGAGTCATGGCAATTCACAGGAAAGGAATCTGCAGAAGGCAATGAGGAAACCATTCCTTTCCCAAGAAGTCATGGCAATTCACAGTAATAAAAGGAATCTGCAGAGAAGGCAATAGGAAACCATTCCACTCTCTTTCCCTAGAAGTCATGGCAATCACAGATAATAAAGAAAAGGAATCTGCAGGAAGGCAATAGGAAACCATTCCACTCTTTTTCCCCTAGAAGTCATGGCAATTCACAGTTATAAAGAAAAGGAATCTGCAGAGAAGGCACAGGGAAACCATTCCACTCATACTTTCCCTAGAAGACATGGCAATTCACAAATAATGAAAAGGAATCTGCAGAGAAGGCAACAGGAAACCATTCCTCTCTTTCCCAAGAAGTCATGGCAATTCAGTAATAAAGAAAAAGGAATCTGTGGAGAGAAGGCAATAGGAAACCATTCCACTCCTCTTTTTTCCCAAAAGAAGTCATGGCAATTCACAGATAATCTAAAGAAAAAGGAATTTGAAAAGAGAAGGCAATAGGAAACCATTCCACTCTCTTTCCCAAGAAGTCATGGCAATTCACAGTAATAAAGAAAAAAGGAATTTGCAGAGAAGGCAATAGGAAACCATTCCACTCTCTTTCCTAGAAGTCATGGGCAATTCAAAGTATAGAGAAAAAGGAATCTGCAGAGAAGGCAATAGGAAACCATTCCTCTCTTTCCCAGAAGTCATGGCATTACAGTAATAAAGAAAAGGAATCTGCAGAGAAGGCAACTAGGAAACCATTCCACTCTTTTCCCTAGAAGTCATGGCAATTCCAGTTATAGAGAAAAAGGAATCTGCAGGGAAACCATTCACTCTCTTTTCCCAAGAAGTCAGCAATTCACAGTTAAAGAAAAGGAATCTGCAGAGAAGGCAACAGGAAACCATTCACTCTCTTTCCCAAGAAGTCATGGCAATTCACAGTAATAAAGAAAAAGGAATCTGCAGAGAAGGCAATAGGAAACCATTCCACTGTCTTTCCCAAGAAGTCATGGCAATTCACAGTAATAAAGAAAAGGAATCTGCAGAGAAGGCAATAGGGAACAAATTCCACTCTCTTTCCCCAAGAAGATGGCAATAATAAAGAAAAGGAAAATCTGCAGAGAAGGCAATAGGAAACCATTCACTGTCTTTCCCAAGAAGTCATGGCAATTCTGATAATAACAGTAATAAAGAAAAGGAATCTGCAATTCAGTAATAAAGAAATTAGGAAACCATTCCACTCTTTTCCCAAGAAGTCATGGCAATTCCACAGTTAAAGAAAAGGAATCTGCAGAAGGCAATAGGAAACCATTCCAATCTCTTTCCCAAGAAGTCATGGCAATTCACAGTAATAAAGAAAGGAATCTGCAGAGAAGGCAATAGAAAACCATTCCCTCTCTTTCCCAAGAAGTCATAATTCACAGTTAAATAAAGGAATCTGCAGAGAAGGCAGCAAGGGAAACCATTCCACTCCTCTTTTCCCAGAAGTCATGGCATTCACAGTAATAAAGAAAAGAAAAGGAATTCCACTCTCTTTAAGAGAAGGAATCTGCAGAGGAAACCATTCCACTCTCTTTCCCAAGAAGTCATGGCAATTCACAGTAATAAAAAAGAAAAGGAATCTACAGAGAAGGCAACCAAAACCATTCCACTCCTTTCCCAAGAAGTCATGGCAATTCACAGTAATAAGAAAAGGAATCTGCAGAGAAAGGCAACCAAAACCATTCCTCTCTTTCCCTAGGAAGTCAGTGGCAATTCACAGTAATAAAAAGAAAAGGAATCTGCAGAGAAGGCAATAGGAAACCATTCCACTCTCTTTCCCTAGAAGTCAGCAATTCACAGTAATAAGAAAAGGAATCTGCAGAGAAGGCAATAGGAACCATTCCACTCTCTTTCCCTTTAGAAGTCATGGCAATTCACAGTATAGAAAAAGGAATCTGCAGAGAAGGCAATGAAACCATTCCCTTCTCTTTCCCAAGAAGTCAAATGGCAATCTACAGTAATAAAGAAAAGGAATCTGCAGAGAAGGCAATAGAAACCATTCCACTCCTCTTTCCTGAAAGTCATAGCAGTTCAGTTATGAAAAAGAATCTGCACAGTAATAAAGAAAAAGGAATCTGCAGAGAAGGCAAAAGGAAACCATTCCACTCTCTTTCCCAAGAAGTCATGGCAATTCACAGTAATAAAAGAAAGGAATCTGCAGAGAAGGCAATAGGAAACCATTCCACTCTGCCTTTTCCCTAGAAGTCATGGCAATTCACAGTTATAGAGAAAAGGTGGGTGAGAAGGCAAGAAACCATTCCACTCTCTTTCCCTAGAAGTCAGGCAATTCCACAGTTGTAGAGAAAAGGAATCTGCAGAGAAGGCAATAGAAACCATTCCACTCTCTTTCCCAAGAAGTCATGGCAGTACAGTAATAAATAAGAAAAGGAATCTGCAGAGAAGGGCAATAGAACCATTCCAACTCCTCTTTCCTAGAAGTCATTGCAATTCTGTTATAGAGAAAAGGAATCTGCAGAGAAGGCAAGGGAAACCATTCCACTCCTCTTTCCCAAAAGTCATGGCAATTCACAGTAATAAAGAAAAGGAATCTGCAGAAGGCAATGAGAAACCATTCCTCTCTTTCCCAAGAAGTCATGGCAATTCACAGTAATAAAGAAAGGAATCTGCAGAGAAGGCAATGGGGAAACCATTCCACTCTCTTTCCCTAGAAGTCATGGCAATTCACAGTAATAAAAAAAGGAATCTGCAGAGAAGGCAATAGAAAGTCCATTCCTCTCTTTCCCTAGAAGTCATGGCAATTCACAGTTATAGAAAAAGAATCTGCAGATAAAGAAAAACCATTCCACTCTCTTTCCCAAGAAGTCATGGCAAAGAGAAGGGAATCTGCAGAAAACCAAACCATTCCTCTCTTTCCCAAGTCATGGCAATTCACATTAATAAATAAAAGGAATCTGTAGAGAAAGGCAATAAAAACCATTCCACTCTCTTTCCCCAGTTAGAAAAGTCATGGCATTCCACTCTCTTTCAAAGTAATTAAAGAAAAGGAATCTGCAGAAAGGCAATGGGAAACCATTCACTCTCTTTCCCAAGAAGTCATGGCAATTACAGTAAACAAAAGAAAAAGGAATCTGCAGAGAAGGCAATAGGAAACCATTCCACTCTCTTTCCCAAAGTCATGGCAATTCCCAGTAATAAAAAGGAATCTGCAGAGAAGGCAACCATTCCACTCTCTTTCCAAAGTCATGGCAATTCACAGTAATAAAGAAAAGGAATCTGCAGAGAAGGCAATAGGAAACCATTCCACTCTCTTTCCCTAAGTCATGGCAATTCACAGTAATAAAGGAATCTGCCAGGAGAAGGCAATAGGAAACCATTCCACTGTCTTTCCCAAGAAGTCATGGCAAGCGTTCAATAAAGAAAAGGAATCTGCAGAGAAGGCAATAGGAAACCATTCCACTGTCTTTCCCAAGAAGTCATGGCAATTCACAGTAATAAAGAAAAAGGAATCTGCAGAGAAGGCAATAGGAAACCATTCCTCTCTTTCCCTAAGTCATGGTAGTGTCAATGTGAAAAGAATCTGCAAAAGAAAAGGAATCATGGCAATTCACAGTAATAAGAAAAGGAATCTGCAGAAGGCAATAGGAAACCATTCGCTCTCTTTCCCAAGAAGTCATGGCAATTACAGTAATAAAGAAAAGGAATCTGCAGAGAAGGTAATAGGAAAAACCATTCCTCTCTTTCCCAAGAAGTCATGGCAAGTAATAAAAGAAAGAATCTGCAGAGAAGCATAAATAACCAGGAATCATGCAGAGAGAAAAGGCAGACAGGAAACCATTCCACTCTCTTCCCTAGAAGTCATTGCAATTCACAGTAATAATAAAGAAAAAGGAATCTTTGCAGAGAGTCAGGCAATAGGAATCTGCCATTCCTCTCTTTCCCAAGAAGTCATGGCAATTCACAGTAATAAAGAAAAGGAATCTGCAGAGAAGGCAATAGGAAACCATTCCTCTTTCCCAAAAAGTCATGGCACCAATGGCAAAGAAAAGGAATCTGCAGAGAGAAGGCAATAGGAAACCATTCCACTCTCTTTCCCAAGAAGTCATGGCAATTCACAGTAATAAAGAAAAGGAATCTTTTTGCAGAGAAGGCAATAGGAAACCATTCCACTCCCCTTTCCCAAGAAGTCATGGCAATTCACAGTTATAAAGAAAAGGAATCTGCAGAGAAGGCAATAGAAACCATTCCCTCTCTTTCCCAAGAAGTCATGGCAATTCACAGTAATAAAAAAGGAATCTGCAGAGAAGGGCAATAGGAAACCATTCCACTCTCTTTCCCAAGAAGTCATGGCAACCACAGTAATAAAGAAAAGGAATCTGCAGAGAAGGCAATAGGAAACCATTCCACTCTCTTCCCAAGAAGTCATGGCAATTCCACAGTAATAAAGAAAAGGAATCTACAGAGAAAATAGGAAACCATTCACTCTCTTTCCCAAGAAGTCATGGCACCACAGTAATAAATAAAAGGAAACCTGCAGAGAAGGCAATAGGAAATCATTCCACTCTCTTTCCCAAGAAGTCATGGCAATTCACAGTAATAAATAAAAGGAATCTGCAGAGAAGGCAATAGGAAACCATTCACTCTCTTTCCCTTGTGGTCATGGCAATTCACAGTTATAAAGAAAAGGAATCTGCAGAGGAAGGCACAGGGAAACCATTCCACTCTCTTTCCCTAGAAGTCATGGCAATTCACATTAAAGAAAAGGAATCTGCAGAGAAGGCAATAGGAAACCATTCCACTCTCTTTCCCAAGAAGTCATGGCAATTCACAGTAATAAAGAAAAGGAATCTGCAGAGAAGGCAATAGGAAACCATTCCTCTTTTTTCCCCAAGAAGTCATGGCAATTACAGTAATAAAGAAAAGGAATCTGCAGAGAAGGCAATAGGAAACCATTCCACTCTTTTCCCAAGAAGTCATGGCAACCACAGTAATAAAAAGGAAAGAAAATAGGAAACCAACTCTCTTCCCAAGAAGATGGCAATTCACAGTTATAGAGAAAGGAATCTGCAGAGAAGGCAATAGGAAACCATTCCTCTTCTTTCCTAAGAAGTCATGGCAATTCACAGTTATAGAGAAAAGGAATCTGCAGAGAAGGCACAGGGAAACCATTCCACTCTCTTTCCCAAGAAGTCATGGCAATTCACAGTAATAAAGAAAAGGAATCTGCAGAGAAGGCAATAGGAAACCATTCCACTCTCTTCCCCAAGAAGTCATGGCAATTCACAATTATAGAAAAAGGAATCTGGCAGAGAAGGCAATAGGAAACCATTCCACTCTCTTTCCCAAAGAAGTCATGTAAATTCACAGTAATAAAAAAAAGGAATCTGCAGAGAAGGCAATAGGAAACCATTCCACTCCTCTTCCCAAGAAGTCATGGGTAATTCACAGTAATAAAGAAAAGGAATCTGCAGAGAAGGCAATAGGAAACCATTCCACTGTCTTTCCCAAGAAGTCATGGCAATTCACAGTAATAGAGAAAGGAATCTGCAGAGAAGGCAATAGGAAACCATTCCATTTCTCTCCCAAGAAGTCATGGCATTCACAGTAATAAAGAAAAAAGCAGAAAGGAATCTTTGCAGGTATTAAAGAAAAGGCATTAGGAAACCATTCCACTCTCTTTCCCAAGAAGTCATGGCGAATTCTTGATAATATGCAAAAGGAATCTGCAGAGAAGGCAATAGGAAACCATTCCACTCTCTTTCCCAAGAAGTCATGGCAATTCACAGTAATAAAGAAAAGGAATCTGCAGAGAAGGCAATAGGAAACCATTCCACTTTCTTTCCCAAGAAGTCATGGCAATTCACAGTAATAAAGAAAAGGAATCTGCAGAGAAGGCAATAGGAAACCATTCCAATCTTTTCCCAAGAAGTCATGGCAATTCACAGTAATAAATAAAAGGAATCTGCAGAGAAGGCAATAGGAAACCATTCCACTCTCTTTCCCAAGAAGTCATGGCAATTCAGTAATAAAGAAAAGGAATCTGCAGAGAAGGCAATAGGAAACCATTCCTCTCTTTCCCAGGAAACCATCTGCAGAGAAGGCCAATGAAAACCATTCCTCCTTTCCCAAGAAGTCATGGCATTCCACAGTAATAAAAGAAAGGAATCTGCAGAGAAGGCAATAGGAACCATTCCACTCTCTCTTTTCCCAAGAAGTCATGGCAATTCAGTAATAAAGAAAAGGATCTGCAAGGGGTACAGGAAACCATTCCACTCTCTCTTTCCCAAGAAGTCATGGCAATTCACAGTAATAAAGAAAAGGAATCTGCAGAGAAGGTAATAGGAAACCATTCCACTCTCTTTTCATGGCTTGAAGTTATGGTAATTGCAGGCAATAATAAAGAAGTCATGGCAATTCACAGTAATAAAGAGAATCTGCAGAAGGCAGAAACCATTCCACTCTCTTTCCCAAGAAGCCATGGCAATTCCACAGTAATAAAGAAAAAGGAATCTGCAGAGAAGGCAACAGGAAAAACCATTCCACTCTTTCCCAAGAAGTCATGGCAATTCACAGTTAAAGAAAAGGAATGCAAGAGAAGGCAATAGGAAACCATTCCACTGTCTTTTCAAAGAAGTGGAATTGCAGTAATAAAGAAAAGGAATTCAGAGAGAAGGCAATAGGAAACCATTCCACTCTCTGAGATAAGGAAAAGGCGGTTTGGAGTAATAAGAAAAGGAATCTGCAGTGCAAGGAAACCCATTCAAAACCTTTCCCAATAGTCATGGCAATTCACAGTAATAAAAAAGAAAAGGAATCTGCAGAGCAATGGGAAACCATTCCACTCTTGGAAGTCAGGAATTATTCTGGAAAGGAATCAGTGGAGAAAGGCAACCAAAACCATTCCTCTTTTTTCCAAAAGTCATAAAGAATTCAAGGCAATAATAAAAGAAAAAGGAATTCTGGATTCAGTAATAAACGAATCTGCAGAGTAACGAAAACCATTCCACTATCTTTCCCAAGTCATGGCAATTCACAGATGGGGAAAAGGAATCTGCTTGAGAGAGGGACAATTACTCTGGTTCAAAGGCAATTCACAGTAATGGATCTGCAGAGAAGGCAATGAAACCATTCCTCTCTTTCCAAGAAGTCATGGCAGTTCACAGTAATAAAGAAAAGGAATCTTTGAAGGCAATGGGAAACCATTCTCCTCTTTCCCAAGAAGTCATGGCAATTCACAGTAATAAAGAAAAGGAATCTGCAGAGAAGGCAATAGGAAACCATTCCACTCTCTTTCCCAAGAAGTCATGGCAATTCACAGTAATAAAGAAAAGGAATCTGCAGAGAAGGCAATAGAAACCATTCCCTCTCTTTCCCAAGAAGTCATGCAATTCACAGTAATAAAGAAAAGGAATCTGCAGAGAAGGCAATGGAAACCATTCCACTCTCTTTCCCAAGAAGTCATGGCAATTCACAGTAATAAAGAAAAGGAATCTGCAGAGAAGGCAATAGGAAACCATTCCACTCTCTTTCCAAGAAGTCATGGCAATTCACAGTAATAAAAAGAAAAGGAATCTACAGAAGGCAATAGAAACCATTCCTCTCTTTCCCAAGAAGTCATATGGCAATTCACAGTAATAAAGAAGAGAATCTGCAGAGAGAAGACGTGAGAGCATTCACTCCCTTTCCAAAGTCATGGCAATTCACAGTAATGAAAGAATCTGCAGAAGGCAATAGGAAGTATTCCACTCTTTCCAAGTCACATGGCAATTCTGATAATAAAAGAAAGGAATCTGCAGAAGGCAATGAAACCATTCCACTCTTTTTCCCAAGAAGTCATGGCAATTCACAGGTAATAAAGAAAAGGAATCTGCAGAGAAGGAATAGGAAACCATTCCTCCTCTTTCCCCTAGAGAAAAAGGGATCTGCAGAAACCAATTCCACTCTTCTTTCCTAGAAGTCAAGAATAAAAGGAATCTGCAGAGAAGGCAATAAAGAATTCCAATCTTTTGGAAGGAAAACAGTAATTTCGAATTCTGCAGAGAAGGCAACGGAAACCATTCCCTCTCTTCCCATGAGGTCATGGCAATTCCACAGTAATAATAAAGAAAAGGAATCTAAGGAAGGACCATTCCTCTCTGATTTCGAAAGTTAGAGCAATTCAGTTGACGGAATCTGAAACCATTGACCTCCCTTTCCCAAGAAGTCATGGCAGTCACAGTAATAAAAAGGAAAGGAATCTTACAGATGGAAGGACTACTCTGATTTCGAAATCTCTAGGAGAAAAGTCATGCCGCAAACCATTCCAAAAGGAATCTGAAGTCATGGCAATTTACACCATTCCAATCTCTTTCCCAGGAATCATGGCAAGACTAATCTGATTGAAATCCTAGAGAAGGCGTCGGAAACCATTCCACTTTCTTTCCCAAGAGTCATGGCACCACCGGCAGTAATAAAGAAAAGAATCTTAGGCAAAGGACCATCTACTCCCTGATGGCAATTCACAGTAATAAATAAAGGAATCTGCGACGGAACCATTCCACCTCTTTTCCCATGAGGTCATGGCAATTCACAGTAATAATAATAAAGAAAGGAATCTTATGGCAAGGAACCCATTGGATCTCTTTCCCTAGAAGGCGACGGAATTCATTCCACTAATAAAGAAAAGGAGGCTGCATGAGAAGGCACAGGGAAACCATTCCACTCTCTTTCCCAAGAAGTCATGATTCACAGTTATAGAGAAAAGGAATCTGCAGAGAAGGCAATAGGGAAACCATTCCCTCTCTTTCCCAAGAAGTCATGGCAATTCACAGTAATAAAGAAAAAAGGAATCTGCAGAGAAGGCAATAGAAAACCATTCACTCTCTTTCCCTAAGAAGTCATGGCAATTCACGTAAGTCATAATAAAGAAAAGGAATCTGCAGAGAAGGGCACAGGGAAGAAATTCCACTCTCTTCCCAAGAAGTCATGGCAATTCAGTAATAAAGAAAAAGGAATCTGCAGAGAAGGCAATAGAAAAACCATTCCACTCTCTTTCCCAAGAAGTCATGGCAACCACATTTATAGAGAAAAGGAATCTGCAGAGAAGGCAATGAAACCATTCCACTCTCTTTCCCAAGAAGTCATGGCAATTCACAAAGTTATAGAGAAAAGGAATCTGCAGAGAAGGCAATAGAAACCATTCCACTCTCTTTCCCAAGAAGTCATGGCAATTCACAGTAATAAAGAAAAAGGAATCTGCAGAAGGCAATAGGAAACCATTCCTCTCTTTCCAAGAAGTCATGGCAATTCACAGTTATAAGAGAAAAAGGAATCTGCAGAGAAGGCAATAGGAAACCATTCCACTTTCTTTCCCAAGAAATCATGGCAATTCACAGTAATAAAAAGGAATCTTGGAAAGGAATAAATTCTGGATTCTCCTTCTTTCCCTAGAAGTCATGGCAAGCCGTAATAAAGGAATCTGCATCAGCAAAACCTTCCTCCTTTCCCAAGAAGTCAGCAATTCACAAATAATAAAAATCTGCAGAGAAGTTCCTCTTGGTGAAGCAGTTATTCTGGATTCAAAACAGTGCAGAGAGAAGGCAGAAAACATTCCACTATCCTTTCCCAGAAGTCATGGCAATTCACAGATAATAAAGAAAAGGAATCTGCAGAGAAGGCAATAGGTAACAATTCCATTCCTCTTTCCCTAGAAGTCATTGCAATTCTGAGATAAGGAAAGAGAAATCTTGGAAGGACTATTCTGAAGTCATGGCAAAAGTAATGGAAAGAATCTGCACAGAAAGCCAATAAAACATTCCACTCTCTTTCCCAAGAAGTCATAGCAATTCAGTAATAAAGAAAAGGAATCTCAGAGAAAATAATAAAAAAAATGTATCTTGAAGGACTATTCATGGCAATTCAAGTAATAAAGAAAAGGAATCTACAGAGTAACAAAACCATTCACTATTCTTTCCCAAGAAGTCATGGCAATTCACAGTAATAAAGAAAAGGAATCTGCAGAGAAGGCAATAGGGAAACCATTCCACTCTCTTTCCCAAAGTCATGGCAATTCACAGTTATAGAGAAAAGGAATCTGCAGAGAAGGCAATAGGAAACCATTCCCTCTCTTCCCAAGAAGTCATGGCAATTCACAGTTAAAGAAAAGGAATCTGCAGAGAAGGCAATAGGAAACCATTCCACTCTCTTTTTCCCAAGAAGTCATGGCAATTCACAGTAATAAAGAAAAAAAGGAATCTGCAGAGAAGGCAATAGGAAACCATTCCACTCTCTTTCCTAAAGAAGTGTCACAGAATTCACAGTAATAAAGAAAAAAAGGAATCTGCAGAGAAGGCAATCAGGGGAAACCATTCCTCTCTTCCCAAGAAGTCATGGCAATTCACAAAGAGAGAAAGTGAATCTGCAGAAAGGCAATAGGGAAACCATTCACTCTCTTTCCTAGAAAGTCATGGCAATTCACAGTTGTAGAGAAAAGGAATCTGCAGAGAAGGGCAATAGGAAACCATTCCACCTCTTTCCCAAGAAGTCTGGCACAGAAAAGGAATGCAGAGAACCAGGAAACCATTCCACCTTTTCCCAAGAAGTCATGGCAATTCACAAAAGAAAAGGGAATCTGCAGAGAAGGCACAGGAAAACCATTCCACTGTCTTTCCCAGAAGTCATGGCAATTACAGTTAATAGAGAAAAAGGAATCTGGGTAGAGAAGGCAATAGGAAACCATTCTCCCACTGTCTTTCCCAAGAAGTCACATGGCACCACAGTAATAAAGAAAAGGAATCTGCAGAGAAGGCAATAGGAACCATTCCACCTCTCTTCTTCCCAAGAAGTCGCGGTAATTCACAGTAATAAAGAAAAAAGGAATCTGCAGAGAAGGCACAGGGAAACCATTCCACTCTCTTTCCCTAGAAGTCATGGCACTACTAAAGGAAAGAATCTGCAGAGAAGGCACAGGGAAACCATTCCAATTCTAAAGAAAATGTATCTTGGCAAGGACTAGTAATAAATTCAAAATCTGCAGAGAAGGCAATAGAAAACCATTACTCCTTTCCCAAGAAGTCTTGGCAATTCTACAAGTAATAAATAAAAGGAATCTGCAGAAGCAATAGGACTATTCTCTCTTTCCCAAGAAATGGCAAGTGTATAATAAAAGAAAAGAATCTGCAGACTAGGCAATATCCTTCCCCCCAAGTCATGGCAATTCCACAGTAATAATAAAAAGAAATGCATCTTGGAGAAATGAAAACCATTCCTGGATTCAAAACAAGTCACAATTCCACAGTAATAAAGAAAAGGATTCTTAGAGAGGCAATAGAAACCATTCCACTCTTCTTTAAGAAGTCATGGCAATTAATAAAGAAAAGATCTGCAGAGAAAGGAAACCATTCCACTCTCTCTTTCCCTAGGAGTCAAGGCAATTCACAGTAATAAAAAGAAAGGAATCTGGAGAAAGGCAATAAAACCATTCCACCTTCTTCCCAAGTCATGGCAATTCTAGTTAAGGAAAAGGAAACTGGCAAGAAAACCACTGTCTTTCCCCAAGAAGTCATTCAAAACAGTAATAAAGAAAGAATCTGCAGAAGGCACAAAAAACCATTCACTATCCTTCCCAAGAAGTCATGGCAATTCCACAGATAATAAAGAAAAGGAATCTGCAGAAGCAATAGCCATTCACTCTCTTTCCTGAAGAGAGACATGGCAAAACAGCAATTAATAAAGAAAAGGAATCTGCAGAGAAGGCAATAGGAAACCATTCCATCTCATTCTGAAGAAGACATGTGATTCACAGATAATAAAGAAAAGGAATCCAGGAAGGCAATGAGGCGACCATTCCTCTCTTTCTGAAGAGTCATGGCAATTCAGTTAGAAAAGATAATAAAGAAACAGTAATAATAAAAATCCATGGAGAGAAACCATTCTCTTTCTGAAGACATGGCAATTTACAGATTATACAAAAAAATCTGTGGAGGCAATAAGGAAACCATTCCATTCTTTGAAGAACATGGCAATTCACAGATAATAAAAGAAAAAGGAATCTGCAGGAGCAATACGAAACCATTTCTCTTTCCTGAAGAGACATGGCAATTCACAGATAATAAAAGAAAAGGAATCTGCAGGAAGGCCACCACCATCGATACACTCTTTCCCTAGAAGTCATAGCAATTCTGAATGGAGAAAAAAGGAATCTTGGAGAAGGCAGGACCATTCCTCTCTTTCAAAATGGCAATTCAGTAATGGAAAGAGAAGGCAAAGCCATTCCTCTATCCCAAAGAAGTTCCCCAAGTGCTGTATTCTGGATAGGAATAGGAAACCATTGGAGAGGACAAATTCTGGATTCAAAACAGTGAAATAAAGAAAAGGAATCTCCTTCTAGCAGTGTGGCAATTCACTCCCTTTCCCAAGAAATTATGGCAATTCACAGTAATAAAACAGTGAATCTGGTAACAAAGGAAACCATTTCTCTATCTTTCCCAAGAAGTCATGGCAATTCAGTAATAAAGAAAATAATCCTGCAGAAAATGCAATAGGAAACCATTCTATTCCCTTTCCCAAAGAAGTCACAGCAATTCAAAACAAGGAATCTGTAAGCAGCCAAGAAAACCATTCCTCTCTTTCCCAAGAGTCATGGCATTTCAGTAATAAGAAAAGATCTGCAGAGGGAAGGAGGCAATGAAACCATTCTGGATTCAAAACATGGCAATTCCACAGTAATAAATAACAGAAGGCAATTCCACCACAGTAATAAAGAAAAAAGGAATCAGAGAAGGCAATAGGAAACCAATTCCCTAGAATAATAAAGTAATAAAGAAAAGAATCTGTGGAGAGGCAATAGGAAACCATTCCACTATCTTTCCCTAGAAGTCGGCACCACAGTAATAAAGAAAAGGAATCTGCAGATTCTGAATCCCTAGAACAACCAAGAAAGAAAAGGAATCTGCAGAGACAGCAATGAAACCATTCCACCTCTTTCCCAAGAAGTCATGGCAATTCACAGATAATAAAAGAAAAAGGAATCTGCAGAGAAGGGCAACAGGGAAACCATTCCACTATCTATCCCAAGAAGTCATGGCACCACAGGCTGAAAGAAAAGGAAATTCACAGATAACAAAGAAAAGGAATCTGTGGAGAAGCAATAGAAACCATTCCACTATCTTTCCCAGAAGTCATGGCAATTCACAGATAATAAAAGAAAAAGGAATCTGTGGAGAAGGCAATAGGAATCATTCCACTCTTTCCCAGAAGTCATGGCAATTCCACAGTAATAAAGAAAAGAATCTGCAGAGAAGGCAATGAAACCATTCCCTCTCTTCCCAAGAAGTCATGGCAATTCCACAGTAATAAAGAAAAGAAAAAAAGGAAAATGTAACAAATACATTCCTCTCTTTTCCATGATGAAAGATGACAACCTGCAGTAATAAAAAAATTTGCAAAACCTTAAATGAAATCAGCCCTTTCCCAAAATTGAACAAGTAATAAAAACAAGATCTCAGATGGAATTGTAATAGAAATATTGACTCTCTTTAAAAGTTTTAGCAATTGACAAAATAAAGAAATGATAATCTGCAGAGAGAAGACAGTGACAATACATTCATAAACTCTAAGTAGAAGTCATGGCAAAGCTCCTTCCACAAAAAATCAGATGCTGAATTCAGATGACTACTGTCCCAGTTGATGGCAATTGTGCAGTTGATAAACTGAATCTGCAGAGAGGCAATAGTCCATTCAGGAAGTGCATTATTTTTCACAGAACACCAGAAAACTCTCTTTGAAAGAGCCACATGATTCAGAAAAGGAATCTGCAGAGAAGGCACAGGGAAACCATTCCACTTTTCCCAAGAAGAAGTCATGGCACTGCTGGTAATAAAGAAAAGGAATCTGCAGAGAAGGCAATAGGAAACCATTCCACCTCTTTCCCTAGAAGTCAGTAAGGCAATTCACAGATAATAAAAGAAAAAGGAATCTGCAATAGGAAACCATGATTTCTTTTCACCAACATCCTGAAGAGAAGGCAATAGGGTATTCCCTAGAACAAAAAGTAACAGTAATAAAGAAAAGGAATTGCAGAGAAGGGCATAGGGAAACCCCCTGGACATTTAATAAAGAAAAGGAATCGCAGAGAAGGCAATAGGGAAAACTCACTCTCTTTCCCAAGAAGTCATGGCAAAGTAATAAAGAAAAAGGTGTTGTCAGGAAACCATTTAGAGTTCCAATTGTGGCCACACAGGTAATAAAGAAAGAAATTGCAGAGAATATTTTAGGAAACCATTCATTAGAAGTTTTTTGAAGAAAAGGAATCTGCAGAGAAGGCAATAGGAAACCATTCCACTTTCCCTAGAATTTTTAAGAGAAAAGGACCCTGCAGAGAATTTAGGGAAAAATTTCCTTTTACTATTTAATTTAAAAATATATATATAAGGTTGCAGAGAAGGCAATAGGAAACCTAATATGTCACCATGGCAATTAAGGCAATTTCTTAATGTTTGTGATCATTTTTATTTTGAAATGATGTTCACTCTGTTTTCCCTAGAAGTCATGGCAATTCACAGAGTGGGAAAAGAAAAGTGGATATGCAGAGAAGATAATAGAAACCATTAGACTTTCCCCTAGAAGTCATTGTAATTCACAGTAATAAAGAAAAGGAATCTGCAGAGTACCACAAAGAAACCATTCCACCTCGAATTGTCAAAAGAGTAATAAAGAAAAGAATCTGCAGAGAAGGCAGCAATAGGAAACCACTCCACTCTCTCTTTTCAGAAGTATTGCAATTAAGTAAAATTAACAAGGAACAGAATCATTTTCACTTTCAGATTGAATAGTAATAAATAAAAGCTGAAAAGGAACTCCTTAACAATAGCTTTGAAAACTGTTTATTAAGTAATAAAAAAAGGAATCTGGTAATGAACAAACAAATTTCAATCAACATTCACAGTAATGAAAATCAATATGTCCAATTTGGAAACAAATTTCCCTCTCTCCAAGTCATGATCTCAAGGAATCTGCAGAAGGCAATTGATATTCCTTGTCTTTAATCATTGCAATTGTAATACTCTTTCACAAGAAAGGCAATTATAAATTTTTCCAAAGAGCTGTTTTATTATCTGCACTGTCTGAAAACATTCACTCTCTTTCCCAAACAAATTCACAGTTATGAGAAAGGAATCTTTTTACAGGTTTTGAGTGTCTGGCAATTCCACAGTTACAGTTTTTGACATTTGTCTTGAATCAACATTATTCATTAACTCTTTTTAACATCCACATCAGTTTTTTAACTCTGGTCTTAATCAAAACCATCTTTACCTGTCTGCAAGCCTTTTATAGAAATTTAAATAAGGCAATAGAAACCATTCCTCTCTTTAAGTTCCATGGAAGACAAAAAGAAAAGATGCAAATATCAATGTGGTGCTGTCTCTTTCCCAAATTTTGGAACAAAAATTATGGCCTTCAAAGATAATTGGTGTTGAACTAATTTTTTTGCAATTTAATAAAAGAAAAGTCTGCAGAAGGCAATGTGGTTTTCTTTCCCAAGTCATGGCAATTCTATTTTCAAAGGCCTTCTCTTGCAAGAGCAAAAGAAATCCATACAGTCTTGATTTAGATATTTTTTGGCTGCTTCCTTTATTTTCTAACCTGGTGGTGTTATTCTGTATTCTTTGGATTCATTCAGATGTTGAATGATTTTCTAAAAGGATCTCTTTTAGCAAATGTAAATTAAGACTGTTTTTCTAAACTCTTATCAGACTCGGGTCATTTGTAATTGTTAGGATTTTTAGATTAAGACAGATCGTGGAGTCATGAGTACATTCTAACCTATAGAACAAAGCCTCAGAACTAATTCAAGCCTCACAGATGTGATTTCTGAATTAATATCTGCCTAACTGATGTAACTTCAACATTTTAAAGAAATTGTTTAAATAAATGAGAAGGCAATGTTAAACCATATAAAAACATATTTTATAATAGAAGACATAAGTTTTCTGTCTATCATAAAGAAAATTATATGTAGATATAGGCATAGGGAAATAATTCCTTTACTATCTTTGGCTCAAAAGAAACTGAATAATGCAGAGAAGGGCAATAGGAAAACCATTCCATCTGTGACATCTTAAATGATAAAGAAAAAAATCCTGCAGAGAATTCATAAAAACAAAAAAGTAACTTATCATTGAAACACTTGCAGGTCGCCATTCTATAACATAAAATGGTATCAGTAAAAAGGATCATTTATATTTCTTATTCATTCTATTAGAAGAGAGTGGATTCTGAGAGGCAGTGGGAGGAATGACGTCTCAGGAACAGGTTGGGCTTGGCATCCCTCCACAAGTGGTTGTAGCAGGTCGCTAACCTGGGTGTGGAAGGCATATCAACAGAACATATCAGAATTCTTACAACACTCTGTTGAATTTATGCTGTTTTGGACTTATATCCAAAGCGCAGACAAAGGCAATCGATCACTGTCAGAATATCATGCCCATGAGGCACTCCAGCCAATCACTGACCATTCTGGCCTTGGCCTTTTCATTCTGTAACAAAACTTATACAAGTTTTCTTTCTTGATTAATAAATGTAGTCTGTATTCACAGATACTATCAAAATAAACTTTGATCCATACATAAATGAAAACAAACTTATTTGGCATTTCCAGGCTCAAGTAGGGATTGTAAAACTTTACCATTTTCTGAATTGTTTAAATAAATGAAAAACAGAAAGTGTTAATATTTCCATATAAAAAACATATTTTATAATAAAAAAGACATAAGTTTTCTGTCTATCATCATGAAAATTATATCATATATATATATATATGTATATATAAAATTATATCTCAGAAATACTGAATATAACTTTTATGAGTGAAATCTGATTGACATCTTAAATGATAATAAACTTTTAAATTCATAAAATCAAAGTTAGTAGCTTACAGCCATTGAAACACTGGTTGCTGTATGATCATCAAAGTTAAGCAATGTTGGACCAAGATGGGTGACTACTTAGGAATACCAAGTGCTGTAAGATGGAATGTGTGGGTAGTGTAATTAATAATTGCTCGGAATTGTTAATCGGAGATCTGAGTTCCAATTCCAGTCAGGTTCATTATTTTCACTTATGTGCAAATAACATTGGAGAGGGTATAAATCCACCTCTTCTCCCCATATCTAAAATTTGTATCAGTAAAAAATCATTAGTACCTCAAAAGCATTCTTACGATCTAAAAATATTTTCTGGCTTTAAATAAACTGAAAAAGGTTGATAAGTGTGGTGAACAGTCTTGTAGAAGCAAGCGAGCCAGGGTGGCTTGCACCTGGTGCAAAGGAAAATAAAGGTCTTACCTCAACATGCTGCACATGACATCGGCAATTTTGCTCCTTGAAAATGGCATTACTCTCCTGTCTAGCCATTCCAGCAGTATGTGCGGTAACGAGGGTTTTTGTACAGTTTGGCATGCTTCGACCAAAAGCAAGTTGTGTGCTGATTGGTCAAACTGGAGGAGGCTATTTACCTGGCTAACTGAGAATAAAAGCAAAGAATGTTGATTGGTTGGTCAACCGTGGTGTTGGCCTGATAAAAGAGGACTGAAGCAGTGAAGAGGCAAAAAAAAGACGGATTTACGTTTTGAAGTGTGCTGAATGCAAGAACGGTGGATTGAACCAGTGGTATCTTGAATTGCACAAGTGACGTCCAAGTAATAGAGACTCATTTAAGCTACAATAAGATATGAAATACAGATCAATCACTCAATCAAAATTATTTTTTATCTTAAAGGATGTGTGTGTCACACATTGGTTATCAGCATAGAAAATGGAATTTTTAATATGAGTTCAAGTTCTGGACTAATTTCTTGCATTCACTAATGCCCTTGGGAAAGGGCATTAGTGAGTTTTTTCTACTCATCATCCACTAGCTATGGGTTAAATAACAAAGTAGATTGAGCTCTCCAACCTTGTGTGGATTCAAAAAGAAACAACTGCATTATCTTTCTCAAGAAGACATGATAATTTACAGAAAATAAAGAAAAGGTATCTGTGGAGAGCCATGATTGTCTATGTTCAGAAGGACCATAGCAGTTAAAACAAAAAATCACTTAATACATTGCATCAGGAAATAATTACGACATTTATAATTTGTATGTTTTATCATGTTTATCAAAAAGTATTTCTTAGTAATTTTGGTGTCATTAATAGAAAAGTAACCACATATTTTTATAAGTTTATTAGTAGTTTTTCAGGGTGGGACAAAATCTTTTGTAAAATGAGTTTTCTTTTGAAGATGTGGATATGAATATATTATACTCTTTGTCCATAAACTCTAAGAGATAAGACTTTTATAGTTGTGTGTGTGTGATTCATGCCTTGGGAAAAGTATAGATCATTTCTCTCCTCCAACCAGCAGTTACGGTTAAATAGTAGAATAGACTGGGCACTCTAGCTTTGAGTGACAGCTACTCTAAGAGAACAACAACTCTGAATTCAAAACCATAAAGAAGGCAATGAAACCACTCTTACTATTTTCCCAAGAAGTCATGGCAATTCCCAGATAATAAAGAAAAGGAATCTGTGGAGAGTTGTGATTGCCTATATTCTGAAGGGAGAAAGACAATTCTGAATTGAAATCTGTGGAAAAAAAAACCACTGTTATCTTTCTCAAAATGTCATAGTAATCAAAAAAATCTAAAAAAGGAATCTTGGAGAGCCATTTCTATATAGTCAACTCTGAACTGAAATCATAGGAAACCACTCTAATTTTTCCTAAGAAAATTTCCCAGATAATAAAAGAAAAAGAATCTGTGGAGAGCCATGATTGCCTATATCCTGAAGGAGAAAAACAACTCTGAATTGAAATCTGTGGAGAGGGCAATAGGAAACCACTCTACTATTTTTCCTAAGAAGTCATGTCATTTCCTAGATAATAAAAAAAAAAGCTGTGGAGAGCCATGATTGCCTATATCCTGAAGGGAAAAACAACTCTGAATTGAAATCTGTGGAGAGGCAATAGGAAACCACTCTACTATTTTCCTAAGAAGTCATGTCATTTCCTAGATAATAAAAAAAAGAAGCTGTGGAGAGCCATGATTGCCTATATACTGAAGGAGAAAAAACAACTCTGAATTGAAATCTGTGGAGAGGGCAATAGGAAACCACTCTACTATTTTTCCTAAGAAGTCATGTCATTTCCTAGATAATAAAAAAAAAGAATGTCATTTGCCTATATATGAAAGAAAAAAAATTGAAATCTGTGGAGAGGGCAATAGGAAACCACTCTACTATTTTCCTAAGAAGTATACTCCTAGATAATAAAAAAAGAAGCTGTGGAGAGCCATGATTGCCTATATACTGAAGGAGAAAAACAATCTGAAATTGAAATTGTGGAGAGGCAATAGGAAACCACTCTACTATTTTTCCTAAGAAGTCATGTCATTTCCTAGATAATAAAAAAAAAGAAGCTGTGGAGAGCCATGATTGCCTATATACTGAAGGGAGAAAAACAACTCTGAATTGAAATCTGTGGAGAGGGCAATAGGAAACCACTCTACTATTTTTCCTAAGAAGTCATGTCATTTCCTAGATAATAAAGAAAAAGAAGCTGTGGAGAGCCATGATTGCCTATATCCTGAAGGAGAAAAAACAACTCTGAATTGAAATCTGTGGAGAGGGCAATAAAACCACTCTACTATTTTCCTAAGAAGTCATGTCATTTCCTAGATAAGGGAAAAAAAAGAAAGCTGTGGAGAGCCATGATTGCCTATATCCTGAAGGGAAAAACAACTCTGAATTGAAAAAATCTGTGGAGAGGCAATAGGAAACCACTCTACTATTTTTCCTAAGAAGTCATGTCATTTCCTAGATAATAAAAAAAAAAGAAGCTGTGGAGAGCCATGATTGCCTATATACTGAAGGGAGAAAAACAACTCTGAATTGAAATCTGTGGAGGGCAATAGGAAACCACTCTACTATTTTTCCTAAGAAGTCATGTCATTTCCTAGATAATAAAAAAAAGAAGCTGTGGAGAGCCATGATTGCCTATATACTGAAGGAGAAAAAACAACTCTGAATTGAAATCTGTGGGAGGGCAATAGGGAAACCACTCTACTATTTTTCCTAAGAAGTCATGTCATTTCTAGATAATAAAAAAAAAAGAAGCTGTGGAGAGCCATGATTGCCTATATACTGAAGGGAGAAAAACAACTCTGAATTGAAATCTGTGGAGAGGGCAATAGGAAACCACTCTACTATTTTTCCTAAGAAGTCATGTCATTTCCTAGATAATAAAAAAAAAGAAGCTGTGGAGAGCCATGATTGCCTATATACTGAAGGGAGAAAACAACTCTGAATTGAAATCTGTGGAGAGGGCAATAGGAAACCACTCTACTATTTTTCCTAAGAAGTCATGTCATTTCCTAGATAATAAAGAAAAAGAAGCTGTGGAGAGCCATGATTGCCTATATCCTGAAGGGAGAAAGACAACTCTGAATTGAAATCTGTGGAGAGGGCAATAGGAAACCACTCTACTATTTTTCCTAAGAAGTCATGTCATTTCCTAGATAATAAAAAAAAAGAAGCTGTGGAGAGCCATGATTGCCTATATCCTGAAGGAGAAAAAACAACCTGAATTGAAATCTGTGGAGAGGGCAATAGGAAACCACTCTACTATTTTTCCTAAGAAGTCATGTCATTTCCCAGATAATAAAAAAAAAAAAAAGAAGCTGTGGAGAGCCATGATTGCCTATGAAGGATCCTGAAGGAGAAAACCACAACTATTTTTCCTGAATTGAAATCTGTGGAGAGGATTGCCTATATCCTGAAGGGGAAACCACTCTACTGAAATTTTTGGAGAGGGAAGTCATGTCATTTTTCCTAGATAATAATAAAAAAAAGAAGCTGTGGAGAGCCATGATTGCCTATATCCTGAAGGAGAAAAACAACTCTGAATTGAAATCTGTGGAGAGGGCAATAGGAAACCACTCTACTATTTTTCCTAAGAAGTCATGTCATTTCCTAGATAATAAAAAAAAGAAGCTGTGGAGAGCCATGATTGCCTATATACTGAAGGAGAAAAACAACTCTGAATTGAAATCTGTGGAGAGGGCAATAGGAAACCACTCTACTATTTTCCTAAGAAGTCATGTCATTTCCCTAGATAATAAAAAAGAAGCTGTGGAGAGCCAGGATTGCCTATATACTGAAGGGAGAAAAACAACTCTGAATTGAAATCTGTGGAGAGGGCAATAGGAAACCACTCTACTATTTTTCCTAAGAAGTCATGTCATTTCCTAGATAATAAAAAAAAAAGAAGCTGTGGAGAGCCAGGAAAAAGGATTGCCTATATACTGAAGGAGAAAACAAGGGAGAAAACAACCTGAATTGAAATCTGTGGAGAGGGCAATAGGAAACCACCCTACATTTTTTTCCTAAGAAGGTCATCTCAGATAATAAAAAAAGAAGCTGTGGAGAGCCATGATTGCCTATATACTGAAGGGAGAAAACAACTCTGAATTGAAATCTGTGGAGAGGGCAACAGGAAAACCACTCTACTATTTTCCTAAGAAGTCATGTCATTTCCTAGATAATAAAAAAAAAGAAGTGGAGAGCCATGATTGCCTGTATCCTGAAGGGAGAAAACAACTCTGAATTGAAATCTGTGGAGAGGGCAATAGGAAACCACTCTACTATTTTTCCTAAAAGTCATGTCATTTCCTAGATAATAAAAAAAAAAAGAAGCTGTGGAGAGCCATGATTGCCTATATACTGAAGGAGAAAAACAACTCTGAATTGAAATCTGTGGAGAGGGCAATAGGAAACCACTCTACTATTTTTCCTAAGAAGTCATGTCATTTCCTAGATAATAAAAAAAAAGAAGCTGTGGAGAGCCATGATTGCCTATATACTGAAGGGAGAAAAACAACTCTGAATTGAAATCTGTGGAGAGGGCAATAGGAAACCACTCTACTATTTTTCCTAAGAAGTCATGTCATTTCCTAGATAATAAAAAAAAAGAAGCTGTGGAGAGCCATGATTGCCTATATACTGAAGGAGAAAACAACTCTGAATTGAAATCTGTGGAGAGGGCAATAGGAAACCACTTACTATTTTTCCTAAGAAGTCATGTCATTTCCCAGATAATAAAAAAAAAAGAAGCTGTGGAGAGCCCTTTCCAAGATTTCCGATCTGTGGAAATCTGCAAAAGAATGAAACCATTCCTCTTTTCCTAGAAGTCATGAGATAATAAAAAAAGGAATCTGCAGGAGGCCATGATATACCTGAAGGAGAAAAACAACTCTGAATTGAAATCTGTGGAGAGGGCAATAGGAAACCATTCCACTCTCTCTTTCCCAAGAGATCATAACTGATTCACAGTTATGAAAAGGAATCTGCAGAAGGCAATGGAAACCATTCCACTCTCTTTCCCTAGAAGTCGTAATGATTCACAGTAATAAAAGAAAGATCTGCAGAGAGGCAATGGGAAACCATTCCCTCTCTTTCCTAGAAGTCATGGCAATTCTGATGTCTAAAGAAAGAATCTGCAGAGAAGGCAATAAAACCGTCCACTCTCTTTCCCAAGAAGTCATGTGATTCACAGTAATAAAGAAAAGGAATCTGCAGAGAAGGCAATGGAAACCATTCCACTCTCTTTCCCTAGAGGGTCATGGCAATTCACAGTAATAAGAAAAGGAATCTGCAGAGAATGAGAAACCATTCCTCTCTTTCCCAAGAAGTCATGGCAATTCACAGTAATAAAGAAAAGAATCTGCAGAAGGCAATGAAACCATTCCCACTCTTTCCCTAGAAGTCATGGCAATTCACAGTAATAAAGAAAGGAATCTGCAGAGAAGGCAATGGAAATCATTCCAGAGACTTTCCCAAAGTCATCCCCAATTCATGGTAATAAAGAAAAGGAATCTGCAGAGAAGGCAATAGGAAACCATTCCACTCTCTTTCCCAAGAAGTCATGGCAATTCACAGTAAAGAAAGGAATCTGCAGAGAAGGCAAAACCATTCTCTCTTTCCCAAGTCATAGCAATTCACAGTTATAAAGTAAAAAGGAATCTGCAGAGAAGGCAATAGGAAACCATTCCACTCTCTTTCCCAAGAAGTCATGAAGTTTTCACAGTAATAAAGAAAAGGAATCTACAGAGAAGGCAATAGGAAACCATTCCACTCTTTTCCCAAGAAGTCATGGCAATTCACAGTAATAAAGAAAAGGAATCTAAAGAAAACCATTCCACTCTCATAAGTCATGGCAATTCACAGTAATAAAGAAAAGGAATCTGCAGAGAAGGCAATAAAAAACCATTCCACTGTCTTTCTGAAGAAATAATGGAAATTCCACTCTTTTAAAGTTAATAAAAAAAGGAATCTGCAGAAGGCAATAGGAAACCATTCCTCTCTTTCCCAAGAAGTCATGGCAATTCACAGTAATAAAGAAAAGGAATCTGCAGAGAAGGCAATAGGAAACCATTCCACTCTCTTTCCCAAGAAGTCATGGCAATTCACAGTAATAATAAAAGAAAAGGAATCTCAGAGAAGGAAATAGAAACCATTCCAATCTGATTTTCCCAAGAAGTCATGAAAATTCAAATTAATAAAATCAAAGGAATCTGCAGAGAAGGCAATAGGAAACACTGGTTTCCTAAGAAGTCATGGCAATTCACAGTAATAAAAAAAGGAATCTGCAAGATGGGGCATGAAGGGAAACCATTCCACTGTCTTTCCCAAGAAGTCATTGCAATTCACAGTACAAAAGAAAAGGAATCTGCAGAAGGCAATAGGGAAACCATTCCCTCTCTTTCCCAAGAAGTCATGGCAATTCACAGTAATAAAGAAAGGAATCTGCAGAGAAGGCAATAGGAAACCATTCCAATTCTTTCCCAAGTCATGGCAATTCACAGTAATAAAAAAATAACATCTGCAGAGAAGGCAATGAAACCATTCCTCTCTTTTCATGGCAATTCCAGTAATAAGAAAGGAATCTGCAGAGAAGGCAATTGAAACCATTCCTCTCTTTCCCAAAGTCATTGCAATTCATTAGTAATCAAAGGAATTGCAGAGAAGGCAATAAAAACCATTTTCTCTTTCCCAAGAAACTGGCAATTCACAGTAATAAGTGAAAAGGAATCTGCAGAGAAGGCAATAGGGAAACCATTCCACTGTCTTTCCCAAGAAGTCATGGCAATTCACAGTAATAAAGAAAAGGAATCTGCACAAGAGAAGGCAATAGAAACCATTCAATCTCTTTCCCAAGAAGTCATGGCAATTCCAGTAATAAAAAAAAAAAAGAAAAGGAATCTGCAGAGAAGGCAATAGGAAACCATTCCACTAAGGCGGCGAGAGCCGTTCCTCTCTTCCCAAGAAGTCATGGCAATTCACAATGTGTGAAAAGGAATCTAAATGGAAAAAAAGTGTGGCAATTCACAGTAATAAGGAATCTGCAGAGGCAATGGAAACCATTCCTCTCTTTCCTGAATTCACAGTAACCGTGGAGAAGGCAACAGAAAACCATTCCACTCCTTTCCCAAGAAGTCATGGTAATTCACAGATAATAAAGAAAAGGAATCTGCAGAGAGGCAATAGGAAACCATTCCTGTCTTTCCCACTCATGGCAATTCTGTAATGAAAATCTGCAGAGAAAGCAATAGAAAACCATTCAACTCTCTTTCCCAAGACCTCATTGCAATTCACAGATAGCGAAAAGGAATCAGCAGAGAGGCCATGAGCCACCCTCCAAGAAGTCATGGCAATTCAGAAGCGTGGAGAAGGCAACAAAACCAATCCTCTCTTTCCCAAAATCTTTACAATTCACAGTTATAGAAAGGAAAAGGCAATGTGGAAGCCATTCATGATCACCCAAGAATTCAAAGCGTAATAAGAAAGGAATCTGCCAGAAGGCAAACCATTCTACGACCTTTCCCAAGTCATGGCAATTCACAGTAATAAAGAAAAGGAATCTGGAATGTGTGAAGCCATTCCACTCCCTTACTGAAGTCATAAATTCACAGTAATAAAGAAAGAATCAGCAGAAAGGCAATAGGAAACCATTCCACTGACCTTTCCAGTAATAAAGAAAAGTCTGCAGAGAAGGCAATAGGAAACCATTCCATTCCCAGTCATTGCAATTCACAGTTAAAGAAAGGAATCTGCAGAAATAGAAACATTCCACTCTCTTTCTAAGAAGTCATGGCAATTCACTCTAATGAATTCAAAAGAAACCATTCCTCTCTTTCCCCCAGAAAAGCAATTCAACGAAAAAACCAATCCACTCCCTTTCCCAAGAAGTCCTGGCAATTCACAGTACGAAAGAATCTGCAGAGGCAATGAAACCATTCAAGAGAAGGGCAATAGGTCTTTCCCAAGATAATTCTACAAAGAAAAAGGAATCTGCAGAGAAGGCAATAGGAACCATTCCACTCTCTTTCCCAAGAAGTCATGGTAATTCACAGTAAGCCAAAAAAGGAATTTCCAGAGAAGGGCAATGAAACCATTCACTCTAAAGAAAAAGAAGTTTTGGCAATTCACAGTAATAAAAGAAAAGGAATCTGCAGAGAAGGCAAAGAAACCATTCACTCTCTTTCCCAAGAAGTCAGCAATACAGTAATAAAGAAAAGGAATCTGCAGGCAATGAAAAACCACTATCTTTCCCAAGACCTCATGGTAATTCACAGTAATAAGAAAAGGAATCTGCAGAGAAGGGCAATAGGAAACCATCCATCACCTTCCCAAGAAGTCATGGCAATTCCGTTATGGAGAAAAGGAATCTGCAGAGAAGGCAAAGGGAAACCATTCCACTTTTTCCCAAGAAGTCATGGCAATTCACAGTAATAAAGAAAAAGGAATCTGCAGAGAAGGCAATAGGAAACCATTCCACTCTCTTTCCTGAGAATCATTGCAATTCCACAGTTATAAAGAAAAGAATCTGCAGAGAAGGCAATGGAAACCATTCCTCTCTTTCCCAAGAAGTCATGGCAATTCACAGTAATAAAGAAAAGGAATGTGTGAAGGCAATAGGAAACCATTCACTCTCTTTCCCAAGAAGTCATGGCAAGCAACAGAAAATAAAAGAAAAGGAATCTGCAGAAGGCAATAGGAAACCATTCCTCTCTTTCCCAAGAAGTCATGGCCAATTCACAGTAATAAAAAAGGGGCAATAGAAACCATTCCACTCTCTTTTGCAGAAGGCAATTACAGAAAACAGAGAAGGCATTCCATCTCTTTCCCAAGAAGTCATGGCAATTCACAGTAATAAAGAAAAGGAATCTGCAGCAGAGAAGGCAATAGAAAACCATTCCACTCTTTCCCAAGAAGTCATGGCAATCTACAGATAATAAATAAAGGAATCTGCAGAGTAAGGTGTGGAAACCATTCACCTCTCTTTTCCCAAGAAGTCATGGCAATTCAAAATAAAAGAAAGGAATCTGCAGAGAAGGCACAGGAAACCATTCCACTTTCCTTTCCCAAGAGTCCTTGGCAATTCACAGTAATAAAGAAAAGGAATCTGCAGAGAAGGCAATAGGAAACCATTCCACTCTCTTTCCCAAAAGCGTAGGGTCAACAGTAATAAATAAAAGGAATCTGAGAAGGCAATCACTGAACCATTCCACTCTCTTTTCCCAAGCCATGATCACCTAATGTGAAACAAATCTGTAGAAAGGCAACGGGAAACCATTCCAATGTCTTTCCCAAGAAGTCATGGCAATTACAGTAATAAAGAAAAAGGAATCTGCAGAGAAGGCAATAGGAAACCATTCCACTCTTTCCCAAGAAGTCATGGCAATTAGTAATAAATAAAAGGAATCTGCAGAGAAGGCAATAGGGAAACCATTCCTCTCTTTCCAAGAAGTCATGGCAATTCAGTAATAAAGAAAGGAATCTGCAGAGAGAAGGCAATAGGAAACTATTCCACTCTCTTTCCCAAGAAGTCATGGCAATTCACAGTAATAAGAAAAGGAATCTGCAGAGAAGGCAATAGGAAACCATTCCTCTCTTTCCAAGAAGTCATGGCAATTCACAATTAAAGAAAAGGAATCTGCAGAAGGCAATAGGAAACCATTCCACTCTCTTTCCCCAAGAAGTCATGGCAATTCACAGTTAAAGAGAAAAGGAATCTGCAGAGAAGGCAATAGGAAACCATTCCTCCCTTTCCCTAGAAGTCATTGCAATTCACAGTTATAAAAGAAAAAGGAATCTGCAGAGAAGGCAACAGGAAACCATTCCACTCTGTCTTTCCAAGAAGTCATTGCAATTCACAGTTAAAGAAAAGGAATCTGAAGAGAAGGCAATAGGAAACCATTCCACTATCTTTCCCAAGAAGTCATGGCAATTCAAAGGTAAGAAAGAAAAGGACCATTCCACTCCCCTTTTCCCAGAGAAGGCAAAGAATAGGAAAAGAAGGCAAAAAATTCCACTGTCTTTCCCAAGAAGTCATGGCAATTCACAGTAATAAAGAAAAGGAATCTGCAGAGAAGGCAATAGGAAACCATTCCACTGTCTTTCCCAAGAAGTCATGGCAATTCCACAGTAATAAGAAAAGGAATCTGCAGAGAAGGCAATAGGAAACCATTCCACTCTCTTTCCCAAGAAGTCATGGCAATTCAATAAAGAAATGGAATCTGCAGAGAAGGCAATAGGAAACCATTCCACTCTTTTCCCAAGAAGTCATGGCAATTCACAGTAATAAAGAAAGGAATCTGCAGAGAAGGACAGGAAACCATTCCACCTCTTCCCAAGAAGTCATGGCAATTCACAGTAATAAAAGAAAGAATCTGCAGAGAAGGCAATAGGAAACCATTCCACTGTTCTTTCCCAAAGAAGTCATGGTAAATTCACAGTAATAAAAAAGGAATCTGCAGAGAAGGCAATAGGAAACCATTCTCCCTTTCAAGAAGTCATGGCAATTCCAGTTATAGAGAAAAAGGAATCTGCAGAGAAGGCAATAGAACCATTCCATCCCTTTCCCAAGAAGTCATGGCAATTCAGTTATAAAAGGAATAAACAGAAGGCAATAGGAAACCATTCCACTGTCTTTCCTAGAAGTCATGGCAATTCCACAGTAATAAAGAAAAATCTAGAAGGGGCAATAGGAAACCATTCCACTTTCTTTCTTAGAAGTCATGGCAATTCACAGTAATAAAGAAAAGGGAATCTGCAGAGAAAGGCAATAGGGAAACCATTCCACTCTCTTTCCCAAGAAGTCATGGCAGTGCAGTAATAAGAAAAGGAATCTGCGTAGAAGGCAATAGGAAACCATTCACTCCCTTTCCTAAGAAAGGCAATTCCACAGTAATAAGAAAAAGGAATCTGCAGAGAAGGCAAGGGAAAACCATTCCACTGTCTTTTCCCAAGAAGTCATGGCAATTCACAGTAATAAAGAAAAAGGAATCTGCAGAGAAATAGGAACCATTCCACTCTTCCCAAGAAGTCATGGCAATTCACAGTTAAGAAAAGAATCTGCAGAGAAAAGGCAAGGAAACCATTCTCTCTTTCCCAAGAAGTCATGGCATTCACAGTAATAAAGAAAAAGGAAAGAGAAGGCAATAGGAAACCATTCCACTCTCTTTCCCAAGAAGTCATGGCAATTCACAATAAAGAAAAGGAATCTGCAGAGAGGCAACAGGAAACCATTCACTCTCTTTCCCAAGAAGTCATGGCAATTCACAGTAATAAAGAAAAGGAATCTGCAGAGAAGGCACAGGAAACCATTCCACTCTCTTTCCCAAGAAGTCATTTCACAGTAATAAAGAAAAGGAATCTGCAGAGAAGGCAATAGGAAAACCATTCACTCTCTTTAATCATGGCACCACAGTAATAAAGAAAAGGAATCTGCAGAGAAGGCAATAGGAAACCATTCCACTGTCTTTCCCAGTAATAAAGAAAAGTCATGGCAATTCCAGTCAGTAAAGAAAAAGAAAATCTGCAGAGAAGGCAATAGGAAACCATTCCACTCTCTTTCCCAAGAAGTCATGGCAATTACAGTAATAAAGAAAAGGAATTCTGCAGAAGGCAATAGGAAACTATTCCACTGTCTTCCCAAGAAGCCTGCACCACAGTAATAAAGAAAAAGGAATCTCAGAGAAGGCACATAGGAACCATTCCACTCCCCTTTCCCAAGAAGTCATGGCACCACAGTAATAAAGAAAAGGAATCTGCAGAGAAGGCAATAGGAAACCATTCCAATTGTTCCAAGAAGTTTCATGGCACCACAGTAATAAAGAAAAGGAATTGCAGAGAAGGTAATAGGAAACCATTCCACTCCCTTTTCCCAAGAAGTCATGGCAATTCACAGTAATAAAGAAAAGGAATCTGCAGAGAAGGCAATAGGAAACCATTCCAATTTCTTCCCAAGAAGTCATGGCAATTACACAGTAACAAGAAAAGGAATCTGCAGAAGGCAATAGGAAACCATTCCACTCTCTTTCCTAGAAGTCATTGCACTACAGTTATAGAGAAAGGAATTCGTAGAGGGCAATAGGGAAACTATTCTAATTTCTCTTTCCTAGAAGTCATGGCACTACAGTAATAAAGAAAAGGAATCTGCAGAGAAAGTAATAGGAAACCATTCCACCCCTTTCCCAAGAAGTCATGGCAACGCGCAATAAAGAAAAAAAAGGAACCTGCAGAGAAGGCATAGGAAACCATTCCACTCTCTTTTCCCAAGAAGTCATGGCAAATTCACAGTAATAAAGAAAAGGAATCTGCAGAGAAGGCAAGGAAACCATTCCACTCTCTTTCCCAAGAAGTCATGGCAATTCACAGTAATAAAGAAAGGAATCTGCAGAGAAGGCAATAGGAAACCATTCCAATTTCTTTTCCCCTTCATGCACCACAGTAATAAAGAAAAGGAATCCAGAGAAGGCAATGGAAACCATTCCACTCTCTTTTCCTAGAATTCCACAGTTATAGAGAAAAAGGAATCTGCAGAGAAAGGCACAGGGAAACCATTCCTCTCTTTCCCTAGAAGTCATGGCACCACAGTAATAAAGAAAAGGAATCTGCAGAGAGGCAATAGGGAAACCATTCCCCTCTCTTTCCCAAGAAGTCATGGCAATTCACAGTAATAAAAAAAGGAATTGCAGAAGGAACAGAAACCATTCCACTGTCTTTCCCAAGAAGTCATGGCACCACAGTAATAAAGAAAAGAATCTGCAGAGAAGGCAATAGGAAACCATTCACCTCTCTTTCCCAAGAAGTCATGGCAATTCAGTAATAAAGAAAAGGAATCTGCAGAGAAGGCAATAGGAAACCATTCCACTCTCTTCCCAAGAAGTCATGGCAATTCCACAGTAATAAAGAAAAGGAATCTGCAGAGAAGGCAATAGGGAAACCATTCCACTGTCTTTCCCAAGAAGTCATGGCAATTCACAGTAATAAAGAAAAGGAATCTGCAGAGAAGGCAATAGGAAAACCATTCCACTGTCTTTCCCAAGAAGTCATATAATTCACAGTAATAAGAAAGGAATCTGCAGAGAAGGGTAATAGGGAAACCATTCCCTGTCTTTCCAAGTAGTCATGGCAATTCAAGTAATAAAGAAAAAGGAATCTGTAGAGAAGGCAATAGGAAACCATTCCACTCCCCCTTCCCAAGAAGTCATGGCAATTCACAGTAATAAAGAAAAGGAATCTGCAGAGAAGGCAGAAACCATTCACCCTTTCCCAAGAAGTCATGGCAACCACAGTAATAAAGAAAGGAATCTGCAGAGAAGGCAATAGGGAAACCATTCCACTCTCTTTCCCAAGAAGTCATGGCAATTCACAGTTAAAGAAAGGAAAAAGGAATCTCCCAGAAGATGGCAATTCACAGTAATAAGAAAGGAATTCCACTGTCTTTCCCAAGAAGTCACAGCAATTCACAGTAATAAAATAAAGGAATCTGCAGAGAAGGCAATAGGAAACCATTCCACTGTCTTTCCCAAGAAGTCATGGCAATTCACAGTAATAAAGAAAGGGAATCTGCAGAGAAGCAATAGAAACCATTCCACTGTCTTTTTCCCAAGAAGTCATGGCAATTCACAGTAATAAAGAAAAAGGAATCTGCAGAGAAGGCAATAAGGAAACCATTCCACTCTTTTCCCAAGAAGTCATGGCAATTCCACAGTAATAAAGAAAAGGAATCTGCAGAGAAGGCAATAGGAAACCATTCCACTGTCTTTCCCAAGAAGTCATATAACCACAGTAATAAAGAAAAGGAATCTGCAGAGAAGGCAATAGGAAACCATTCCACTGTCTTTCCCAAGAAGTCATGGCAATTACAGTAATAAAGAAAAGGAATCTGCAGAGAAGGCACAGGAAACCATTCCACTGTCTTTCCCAAGAAGTCATGGCAATTCACAGTAATAAAGAAAAGGAATCTGCAGAGAAGGCAATAGGAAACCATTCCTCTTTTCCCTAGAAGTCATGGCAATTCACAGTTATAGAGAAAAGGGGAATCTGCAGAGAAGGCAATAGGAAACCATTCCACTGTCTTTCCAAGAAGTCATGGCAATTCACAGTAATAGAGAAAAGGAATCTGTAGAGAAGGCAATAGGAAACCATTCCACTGTCTTTCCCAAGAAGTCATGGCACCACAGTAATAAGAAAAAGGAATCTGCAGAGAAGGCAATAGGAAAACCATTCCACTCTCTTTTCCCAAGAAGTCATGGCAATTCAGTTATAGAGAAAGGAATGCAGAGAAGGCAAGGGAAAACCATTCCACCTCTTTTCCCAAGAAGTCATGGCAATTCACAGTAATAAAGAAAAGGAATCTGCAGAGAAGGCAATAGGAAACCATTCCACTCTTTCCCAAGAAGTCATGGCAATTCACAGTAATAAAGAAAAGGAATCTGCAGAGAAGGCAATGGGAAACCATTCCACTCCCTTCCCAAGAAGTCATGGCATTCACAGTAATAAAGAAAAGGAATCTGCAGAGAAGGCAATAGGGAAACCATTCCACTGTCTTTCCCAAGAAGTCATGGCAATTCACAGTAATAAAGAAAAGGAATTGCAGAGAAGGCAATAGGAAACCATTCCAATTCTCTTTCCCTAGAAGTCATGGTAATTCACAGTTATAAAGAAAGGAATTGCAGAGAAGGCAATAGGAAACCATTCCACTCTCTTTCCCAAGAAGTCATGGCAATTCACAGTAATAAATAAAAGGAATCTGCAGAGAAGGCAATGGAAACCATTCCTCTCTCTTTTCCCAAGAAGTCATGCAATTCACAGTAATAAAGAAAAGGAATCTGCAGAGAAGGCAATAGAAACCATTCACTCTCTTTCCCAAGAAGTCATGGCAATTCCACAGTAATAAAGAAAAAAGGAATCTGCAGAGAAGGCAGGGAAAACCATTCCACTCTCTTTCCTAAGAAGTCATGGCAATTCACAGTAATAAAAGAAAAGGAATCTGCAGAGAAGGCAATAGGAAACCATTCCACTCTCCTTTCCAGTAATAAAGAAAGGAATCTAGAGGCAATAGAAAAGTCATGGCAATTCACAGTAATAAAAAAAGGAATCTGCAGAGAAGGCAATAGAAACCATTCCACTCTCTTTCCCAAGAAGTCATGGCAATTCACAAAGAAAAGGAAAGAAAAAAGGGAAACCATTCCACTTCTGCAAGAAGTCAAGGCAATAGGGAAAACCATTCCAATAATAGAAACTATTCCACTTTCCCAAGAAGTCATGGCATTCACAGTTATAGAGAAAAGGAATCTGCAGAGAAGGCAATAGAAACCATTCCTAATCTTCCCAAGAAGTCATGGCAATTCACAGTAATAAAGAAAGGAATCTGCAGAGAAGGCAATAGGAAAACCATTCCACTCTCTTCCCTAGAAGTCATGGCAATTCACAGTGCAATAAAGTGGAATCTGCAGAGAAGGCAATAGGAAACCATTCCACTCTCTTTCCCAAGAAGTCATGGCAATTCACAGTAATAAAGAAAAAGGAATCTGCAGAGAAGGCAATAGGAAACCATTCACTCCCTTTCCTAAGAAGTCTGGCAATTCACAGTAATAAAGAAGGTTGAATCTGCAGAGAAGGCAATAGGAAACCATTCCACTGTCTTTCCCAAGAAGTCATGGCAATTGCACAGTAATAAATAAAAGGAATCTGCAGAGAAGGCAATAGAAAGTTCATTCACTCTCTTTCCCAAGAAGTCATGGCAATTCCAGTAATAAAGAAAAGGAATCTGCAGAGAAGGCAATAGGAAACCATTCCACTCTCTTTCCTAAGAAGTCATGGCAATTCACAGTAATAAGAAAGGAATCTGCAGAGAAGGCAATAGAAAACCATTCCACTGTCTTTCCCAAGAAGTCATGGCAATTCCACAGTAATAAAGAAAAGGAATCTGCAGAGAAGGCAATAGGAAACCAACCCTTTCCCAAGAAGTCATGGCAATTCAGTAAAGAAAAGGAATCTGCAGAGGGCAATAGGAAAACCAACTCTCTTTCCTAAGAAGTGGCAATTCCACAATAAAGAAAAGGAATCTGCAGAGAAGGCACAGGGAAACCATTCCACTCTCTTTCCCAAGAAGTCATGGCAACCACAGTAATAAAGAAAAGGAATCTGCAGAAGGCAATAGGAAACCATTCCACTCTCTTTCCCAAGAAGTCATGGCAATTCACAGTAATAAAGAAAAGGAATCTGCAGAGAAGGCAATAGGAAACCATTCCCTCTCTTTTCCCAAGAAGTCATGGTCACAGTAATAAAGAAAAGGAATCTGCAGAGAAGGTTAGGAACCATTCCAAAAGGCAATTCACAGTATAAAAGAAAAGAACGCAGCAATAGGAAACCATTCCACTCTCTTTCCCAAGAAGTCATGGCAATTCACAGTTATAAAGAAAAGGAATCCAGAGAAGGGCAATAGGAACCATTCCACTCTCTTTCCCAAGAAGTCATGGCACCACAGTAATAAAGAAAAGGAATCTGCAGAGAAGGCAATAGAAACCATTCCACTGTCTTTCCCTAGAAGTCATGGCAACCACAGTAATAAAGAAAAGGAATCTGTAGAGAAGGGGCAATAGGAAACCATTCCACTCTCTTTCCCAAGAAGTCATGGCAATTCCACAGTACAAAAGAAAGGAATCTGCAGAGAAGGCAATAGGAAACCATTCCACTCTCTTTCCTAAGAAGTCATGGCAATTCACAGTAATAAAGAAAAGGAACGGCAGAGAAGGCAATAGAAAACCATTCCACTCTCTTTCCCAAGAAGTCATTGGCAATTCACAGTAATAAAAAGAAAAGGAATCTGCAGAGAAGGCATTAGGGAAACCATTCCACTCTCTTTCCCAAGAAGTCATGGCAATTCACAGTTATAAAGAAAAGGAATCTGTAGAGAAGGCAATAGGAAACCATTCCACCTTTCCCTAGAAGTCATGGCAATTCACAGTAATAAAGAAAAGGAATCTGCAGAGAAGGCAATAGAAAACCATTCCCTCTCTTTCCTAAGAAGTATGGCAATTCACAGTAATAAAAAGAAAAGGAATCTGCAGAGAAGGCAATAGGAAAACCATTCCTCTCTTTCCCAAGAAGTCATGGCAATTCACAGTAATAAAAGAAAGGAATCTGCAGAGAAGGCAATAGGAAACCATTCCACTCTCTTTCCTAAGAAGTCATGGCAATTCACAGTTAAAGAAAGGAATCTGCAGAGAAGGCAATAGGAAAACCATTCCACTCTCTTTTCCAAGAAGTCATGGCAATTCACAGTAATAAAAGAAAAGGAATCTGCAGAAGGCAAGAAAAGAAACCCTCCTCTTTCCCCAAGAAGTCATGGCAATTCACAGTAATAAAGAAAAGGAATCTGCAGAGAAGGCAATAGGAAACCATTCCACTCCTTTTCCCAAGAAGTCATGGCAATTCACAGTAATAAAGAAAAGGAATCTGCAGAGAAGGCAATAGGAAACCATTCCTAAGAACATGTCTTTCCAGTAATAAAGAAAGGTGCAGAGAAGGCAATAGGAAACCATTCCATTCTCTTCCCAAGAAGTCATGGCAATTCCACAGTAATAAAGAAAAGGAATCTGCAGAGAAGGCAATAGGAAACCATTCCTCTCTTTCCCAAGAAGTCATGGCAATTCACAGTAATAAAAGAAAAGGAATCTGCAGAGAAGGCAATAGGAAACCATTCCACTCTCTTTCCCAAGAAGTCATGGCAATTCACAGTAATAAAGAAAAGGAATCTGCAGAGAAGGCAATGAAACCATTCCACTCTCTTTCCCAAGAAGTCAGTGGCAATTCACAGTAATAAAGAAAAGGAATCTGCAGAGAAGGCAATAGGAAACTATTCCACTCTCTTTCCTAAAGTCATGGCAATTCACAGTAATAAGAAAAGGAATCTGCAGAGAAGGCAATAGAAAACCATTCACTCTCTTTTCCTAAGAAGTCATGGCAATTCACAGTAATAAAGAAAAGGAATCTGCAGAGAAGGCAATAGGAAACCATTCCACTCTCTTTCCCAAGAAGTCATGGCAATTACAGTAATAAGAAAAGGAATCTGTAGAGAAGGCAATAGGGAAACCACCTCTCTTTCCCAAGAAGTCATGGCAACCACAGTAATAAAGAAAAGGAATCTGCAGAGAAGGCAATAGGAAACCATTCCACTCTTTCCCAAGAAGTCATGGCACTACAGTAATAAAGAAAAGGAATTGCAGAGAAGGCAATAGGAAACCATTCCCCTTTCCCAAAGAAGTCATGGCATTCACAGTAATAAAGAAAAGGAATCTGTAGAGAAGGCAATAGGAAACCATTCCATTCTCTTTCCCAAGAAGTCATGGCAATTCACAGTAATAAAGAAAAGGAATCTGCAGAGAAGGCAGAAACCATTCCACTGTCTTCTTCCAAGAACCCTTGGCAATTCACAGTAATAAAGAAAAGGAATCTGCAGAGAAGGCAATAGGAAACCATTCACTCTCTTTTCCTAAGAAGTCATGGCAATTACAGTAATAAAGAAAGGAATCTGCAGAAGGCAATAGGAAACCATTCCACTCTCTTTCCCAAGAATGGCAATTCACAGTAATAAAGAAAAGAATCTGCAGAGAAGGCACAGGAAACCATTCCACTCTTTCCCAAGAAGTCATGGTAATTCACAGTAATAAAGAAAAGGAATCTGCAGAGAAGGCAATAGGAAAACCATTCACTGTCTTTCCCAAGAAGTCATGGCAATTCCACAGTAATAAAAGAAAAGGATCTGCAGAGAAGGCACAGGAAACCATTCCACCTCTTTCCCAAGAAGTCATGGCAATTCACAGTAATAAAGAAAAGGAATCTGCAGAGAAGGCAATAGAAAAACCATTCCACTCCTCTTTCCCAAGAAGTCATGGCACCGCTATAAAGAAAGGAATCTGCAGAGAAGGCAATAGGAAACCATTCCTCTCTTTCCAAGAAGTCATGGCAATTCACAGTAATAAAGAAAAGGAATGCTGCAGAGAAGGCAATAGGAACCATTCCACTCTCTTTCCTAAGAAGTCATGGCAATTCACAGTAATAAAGAAAAGGAATCTGCAGAGAAGGCAATAGGAAACCATTCCACTCTTTCCCTAGAAGTCATGGGCAATTCACAGTAATAAAGAAAAGGAATCTGCAGAGAAGGCAATAGGAAACCATTCCACTCTTTCCCAAGAAGTCATGGCAATTCACAGTTATAGAGAAAAGGAATCTGCAGAGAGGCAATAGGAAACCATTCACTCTCTTTCCCAAGAAGTCATGGCAATTCACAGTAATAAAGAAAAGGAATTGCAGAGAAGGCAATAGGGAAACCATTCACTCTCTTTCCCAAGAAGTCATGGCAATTCCACAGTAATAAAGAAAGGAATCTGCAGAGAAGGTAATAGGGAAACCATTCCTTCTTTCCCAAGAAGTCATGGCAATTCCAGTTATAAAGAAAAGGAATCTGCAGAGAAGGCAATAGGAAACCATTCCACTCTCTTTCCCAAGAAGTCATGGCAATTCACAGTAATAAAAAGAAAAGGAATCTGCAGAAGGCAATAGAAACCATTCCACCCCTCTTTCCCAAGAAGTCATGGCAATTCACAGTAATAAAGAAAAGGAATTGCAGAGAAGGCAATAGGAAACCATTCCACTTCTTCCCAAGAAGTCATGGCACCACAGTAATAAAGAAAAGGAATTGCAGAGAAGGCAATAGGAAACCATTCCACCTCTTTCCCAAGAAGTCATGCAATTCACAGTAATAAAAGGAATCTGCAGAGAAGGCAATAGGAAACCATTCCACTCCCCTTCCCAAGAAGTCATGGCAATTGCAGTAATAAAGAAAAGGAATCTGCAGAGAAGGCAATAGGGAAACCATTCCACTTTCTTTCCCAAGAAGTCATGGCAATTCACAGTATAGAGAAAAGGAATCTGCAGAGAAGGCAATAGGAAAACCATTCCCTCTCTTTCCCTAGAAGTCATGGCAATTCACAGTAATAAAGAAAAAGGAATTGCAGAGAAGGCAATAGGAAACCATTCCTCTCTTTCCAAGAAGTCATGGCACCACAGTAATAAAGAAAAGGAATCTGCAGAGAAGGCATAGGAAAACCATTCCCTCTCTTCCCCAAGAAGTCATGGCAATTCACAGTTATAGAGAAAAGGAATCTGCAGAGAAGGCAATAGAAACCATTCACTCTCCTTTCCTAAGAAGTCATGGCAATTCAGTTAATAAAGAAAAGGAATCTGCAGAGAAGGCAATAGGAAACCATTCCACCTCTTTCCCCAAGAAGTCATGGCAATTCACAGTAATAAAGAAAAAGGAATCTGCAGAGAAGGCAATAGGAAACCATTCCACTCTCTTTCCTAAAGAAGTCATGGCAATTCACAGTAATAAAGAAAGGAATCTGCAGAGAAGGCAATAGGAAACCATTCCTCTCTTTCCCAAGAAGTCATGGCAATTCCACAGTAATAAAGAAAGGAATCTGCAGAGAAGGCAAGGAAACCATTCCCTCTCTTTCCAAGAAGTCATGGCACCACAGTTAAAGAAAATCTGCAGAGAAAAAGGAAACCATTCCACTCTCTTTCCAAGAAGTCATGGCACCACAGTTATAAAGAAAAAGGCAATAGGAAGAACCATTCCACTCTCTTTCCCAAGAAGTCATGGCAATTGTAATAAAGAAAAGGAATCTGCAGAGAAGGCAATAGAACCATTCCACTCCTCTTCCCAAGAAGTCATGGCAATTTATAGTTATGAAAGGAATCTGCAGAGAAGGCAATAGGAAACCATTCCCTCTCTTTCCCAAGAAGTCATGGCAATTCACAGTAATAAAGAAAGGGAATCTGCAGAGAAGGCAATAGGAAACCATTCCACTGTCTTTCCCAAGAAGTCTTGGCAATTCACAGTAATAAAGAAAAGGAATCTAGAGAAGGCAATAGGAAACCATTCCACTGTCTTTCCCAAGAAGTCATGTTCCAAGTAATGGCACAGTAATAAAGAAAAGGAATCTTTGCAGAGAAGGCAGTAATAGGGAAAACCATTCCACTCTCTTTCCCTAGAAGTCATGGCACCACAGTAATAAAAAGGGAATCTGCAGAGAAGGCAATAGGGAAACCATTCCACTCTTTTTCCCAAGAAGTCATGGCATTCACAGTAATAAAGAAAAGGAATCTGCAGAGAAGGCAATAGGAAACCATTCCACTCTCTTTCCCAAGAAGTCATGGCAATTCCCACAGTAATAAAGAAAAGGAATCTGCAGAGAAGGCAATAGGAAACCATTCCACTCCTTTCCCAAGAAGTCATGGCAATTCACAGTAATAAATAAAAAGGGAATCTGCAGAGAAGGCAATAGGAAACCATTCCACTGTCTTTCCCAAGAAGTCATGGCAATTCCACAGTAATAAAGAAAGGAATCTGCAGAGAAGGCAATAGGAAAACCTTTCTACTGTAATTTCTGCCAAGAAGTCCATGGCAATTCAGTAATAAAAAGAAAAGGAATCTGCAGAAGGCAATAGGGAAACCATTCCACTCTCTTTCCAAGAAGTCATGGCAATTCCACAGTAATAAAGAAAAGGAATCTGCAGAGAAGGCAATAGGAAACCATTATCTCTTTCCCTAGAAGTCATGGCATTCACAGTAATAAAGAAAAGGATCTGCAGAGAAGGGGCAATAGGAACTATTCCACTCTCTTTTCCCAAGAAGTCATGGCAATTACAGTTATAAAGAAAGGAATTCTGCAGAGAAGGCAATAGAAACCATTCACTGTCTTTCCCAAGAAGTCATGGCAATTCACAGTAATAAAGAAAAGGAATCTGCAGAGAAGGCATAGGGAAACCATTCCCTCTCTTTCCCAAGAAGTCATGGCATTCACAGTAATAAAGAAAAGGAATCTGCAGAGAAGGCAAGGGAAACTATTCCTCTCTTTCCCAAGAAGTCATGGTGCAATTACAGTAATAAAGAAAAGGAATCTGCAGAGAAGGCAATAGGGAAACCATTCCACTCTCTTTCCTAAGAAGTCATGGCAATTCACAGTAATAAAGAAAAGGAATCTGCAGAGAAGGCAATAGGGAAACCATTCCACTGTCTTTCCCAAGAAGTCATGGTAATTCACAGTAATAAAGAAAGGAATCTGCAGAGAAGGCAATAGGAAACCATTCCACTCTCTTTCCCTAAGAAGTCATGGCAATTCACAGTAATAAAGAAAAGGAATCTGCAGAGAAGGCAATAGGAAACCATTCCTCTCTCTTTCCCAAGAAGTCATGGCAATTCACAGTAATAAAGAAAAGGAATCTGCAGAAGGCAATAGGGAAACCATTCCACTCTCTTTCCCAAGAAGTCATGGCATTCACAGTAATAAAAAGAAAAGGAATCTGCAGAGAAGGCACAGGAAACCATTCCACTCTCTTTCCCAAGAAGTCATGGCACCACAGTTAATAAAGAAAGGAATCTGCAGAGAAGGCAATAGGAAACCATTCCACTCTCTTTCTGAAAGAAGTGGCAATTCACAGTAATAGAGAAAAAGGAATCTGCAGAGAAGGCAAGGAAACCATTCCACTCTCTTTCCCAAGAAGTCATGGCAATTCACAGTAATAAAGAAAAAGGAATCTGCAGAGAAGGCAATAGGAAACCATTCCATTCTCTTTCCCAAGAAGTCATGGCACCACAGTAATAAAGAAAAGGAATCTGCAGAGAAGGCAATAGGAACCATTCCATTCCCTTTTCCCAAGAAACCAACTTCTTTCAGAAGTCATGGCAATTCACAGTTATAAAGAAAAGGAATCTGCAGAGAAGGCAATAGAAACCATTCACTCCCTTTCCAAGAAGTCATGGCAATTCACAGTTAATAAGAAAGGAATCTGCAGAGAAGGCAGGAAACCATTCACTCTCTTTCCCAAGAAGTCATGGCAATTCACAGTAATAAAGAAAAGGAATCTGCAGAGAAGGCAATAGGAAACCATTCCACTCCCTTTCCCAAGAAGTCATGGCAATTCACAGTAATAAAGAAAAGGAATCTGCAGAGAAGGCACAGGGAAACCATTCCCTCTCTTTCCCAAGAAGTCATGGCAATTCACAGTAATAAAGAAAAAGGAATCTGCAGAGAAGGCAATAGGAAACCATTCCACCTTCTTTCCCAAGAAGTCATGGCAATTCACAGTAATAAAGAAAAGGAATCTGCAGAGAAGGCAATAGGAAACCATTCCACTCTTTCCCAAGAAGTCATGGCAATTCACAGTAATAAAGAAAAGGAATCTGCAGAGAAGGCAATAGGGAAACCATTCCACTCCCTTTCCCAAGAAGTCATGGCATTCACATTATCTGCAGAAAGAAATAACTCTTTTCCTGTAGTCAATTGCCAGTAATAAAGAAAAGGAATCTGCAGAGAAGGCAAGGGAAACCATTCCAGTCCTCACTTTCCCTAAGAAGTCATGGCACTTCTTCCCTAGAAGTCATGGCATAAAAGAAAAGGAATCTGCAGAGAAGGCAATAGGAAACCACTCTCTTTCCAAGAAGTCATCAGAATAAAGAAAAAGGAATCTTTCCCAGAGAAGTCAGAGAATGGCAGTCATTCACAGTAATAAAGAAAAGGAATCTGCAGAGAAGGCAATAGGAAACCATTCCACTCCTCTTTTTCCCAAGAAGAAGTCATGAAAAAAGGAATTCAGAGAAGGCAATAGGAAACCAAAAGGAATCTGCAGTAATAAAGAAAAGAAGGCAATAGGAAACCATTCCACTTTTCTTTCCTAGAAGTCATGGCAATTCATGTAATAAAGAAAGGAATCTGAGAAGGCAATAGGAAACCATTCCACTCTCTTTCCCAAGAAGTCATGGCACCACAGTAATAAAGAAAAGGAATCTGCAGAGAAGGCAATAGGAAACCATTCCACTCTCTTTCCCAAGAAGTCATGGCACACAGTAATAAAGAAAAGGAATCTGCAGAGAGAAGGCAATAGGAAACCATTCCCTTTCTTTCCCAAGAAGTCATGGCAATTCACAGTAATAAAGAAAAGGAATCTGCAGAGAAGGCAATAGGGAAACCATTCCACTCTTCTTTCCCAAGAAGTCATGGCAATTCACAGTAATAGAGAAAGGAATCTGCAGAGAAGGCAATAGGAAAAACCTTTCAAGAAGTCATGGCAATTCCACAGTAATAAAGAAAAGGAATCTGCAAGAAGCAAGGAAACCATTCCTCCTCTTTCCTAGAAGTCATTCACAGTAATAAAGAAAAGGAATCTGCAGAGAAGGCAATAGGGAAACCATTCCACTCTCTTTCCCAAGAAGTCATGGCAATTCACAGTAATAAAGAAAAGGAATCTGCAGAGAAGGCAATAGGCAATAGGAACCATTCCACCATTTCTTTCCCAAGAAGTCATGGCAATTCACAGTAATAAAGAAAAGGAATCTGCAGAGAAGGCAATAGAAACCATTCCACCTCTCTTTCCCAAGAAGTCATGGCAATTCACAGTAATAAAGAAAAGGAATCTAGAGAAGGCAATAGGAAACCATTCCACTCTCTCTTTCCCAAGAAGTCATGGCAATTCACAGTAATAAAAAAGAAAAGGAATCTGCAGCACCACAGTAATAAAGAGGAAAGGCAACAGGAAACCATTCCAATCTCTTTTCCCAAGAAGTCATGGCAATTCACAGTAATAAAGAAAAGGAATCTGCAGAGAAGGCAATAGGAAACCATTCCACTCTCTTTCCCAAGTAATAAAAGAAGTCATGGCAATTCACAGTTAAAGAAAAGGAATCTGCAGAGAAGGCAATAGGAAACCATTCCACTCTCTTTCCCAAGAAGTCATTCACAGTAATTAAAAGGAATCTGCAGAAAGAAATAGGATTCCTCTCTTTCCCTAGAAGTCATGTGCAATTCACAGTTGTAAGAAAAAGGAATCTGCAGAGAAGGCACAGAAACCATTCCTTTCTTTCCCAAGAAGTCATGGCAATTCACAGTAATAAAGAAAAGGAATCTGCAGAGAAGGCAATAGGGAAACCATTCCACTCTCTTTCCCAAGAAGTCATGGCATTCACAGTTATAAAGAAAAAGGAATCTGCAGAGAAGGCAATAGGAAACCATCCACTCCTTTCCCAAGAAGTCATGGCAATTCACAGTAATAAAGAAAAGGAATCTGCAGAGAAGGCAATAGGAAACCATTCCACTCTCTTTCCCAAGAAGTCATGGCAATTCACAGTTAAAGAAAAGGAATCTGCAGAGAAGGCAATAGGAAACCATTCCACTCTTTCCAAGAAGTCATGGTCTTTCCCAAGAAAGGAATCTGCAGAGAAGGGGCACAGGGAAACCATTCCACTCTCTTTCCCAAGAAGTCATGGCAATTCCAAGTAATAAAAAAGGAATCTGCAGAGAAGGCAATAGGAAACCATTCCACTCTTTTCCCAAGAAGTCATGGCAATTCACAGTAATAAAGAAAAGGAATCTGCAGAGAGAAGGAAACCAATCCTAAGAAGTCATGGCACCACAGGAAACCAATTCCATTCCACTTTTCCCCAAGAAGTCATGGCAACCACAGTAATAAAAAAAAGAATCTGCAGAGAAGGCAATAGGGAAACCATTCCACTGTCTTTTCCCAAGAAGTCATGGCACCACACAGTATTAAAGAAAAGGAATCTGCAGAGAAGGCAATAGAAACCATTCCATTTCCTCCCAAGAAGTCATTTTCCCAAGAAGTCATGGCACTCCCTTCCTAAGAAGTCATAGTAGTAAAAAAAAGGAATCTGCAGAGAAGGCAATAGGAAACCATTCCACTGTTCTTCCCAAGAAGTTCCCAAGAAGAATTGCAGAGAAGGCACAGAAACCATTCCATGGCAATTCACAGTAATAAAGAAAAAGGAATTGCAGAGAAGGCATAGGAAACCATTCCACTGTTCTTCCCAAGAAGTCATGGCAATTACAGTAATAAAGAAAAGGAATCTGCAGAGAAGGCAATAGGGAAACCATTCCCTTTGGTTCATTCCCAGTTATAAGAAGTCATGGCAATTCACAGTAATAAAAAAAAGAGAAAAAAGGATTCCAATCCTTTTCCCAAGAAGTCATGGCACCACAGTTATAGAGAAAGGGCAGAGAAGGCAATAGGAAACCATTCTGTCTTTCCCAAGAAGTCATGGCAATTCCCTAGAAGTCAGTGAGAAAAAATGCAGAGAAAAAGGAATCTTTTCCCAAGAAGCAAGTAATAAAGAAAAGGAATCTGCAGAGGCAATAGGAAACCATTCCCCTCTCAATTTTCCCAAGAAGTCATAGGCACTCCCTTCACAATAATAAGAGTACAAAAAAGGAATCTGCAGAGAAGGCAATAGGAAACCATTCCACTCTCTTTCCTAAGAAGTCATGGCAATTCACAGTTATAAGAAAAGGAATTGCAGAGAAGGCAATAGGAAACCATTCCACTTTCTTTTCCCAAGAAGTCATGGTAATTTAAGAGAAAAGGAATCTGCAGAGAAGGCAATAGGAAACCATTCCACTGTCTTTCCCAAGAAGTCATGGCAATTCACAGTAATAAAGAAAAGGAATCTGCAGAGAAGGCAATAGGAAACCATTCATAACTGTCTTTCCCAAGAAGTCATGGCAGTGCAGTAATAAAGAAAAGGAATCTTTTGCAGAGAAGGCAATAGGGAAAGGATTCCAGATCTCTTTCTAAGAAGTCATGGTAATTCACAGTAATAAAGAAAAGGAATCTGCAGAGAAGGCAATAGGAAACCATTCCACTGTCTCTTTCCCAAGAAGTCATGGCAATTCACAGTAATAAAGAAAAGGAATTGCAGAGAAGGCAATAGGAAACCATTCCACTCTCTTTCCCAAGAAGTCATGGCAATTCACAGTAATAAAAGAAAAGGAATCTGCAGAGAAGGCAATAGGAAAACCATTCCACTCTCTTTCCCAAGAAGTCATGGCAATTCACAGTAATAAAGAGAAAGGAATCAGAGAAGGCACAGGAAACCATTCCTCTCTTTCCCAAGAAGTCATGGCACCACAGTTATAAAGAAAAGGAATCTGCAGAGAAGGCAATAGGAAACCATTCCACTCTCTTTCCCAAGAAGTCATGGTAATTCACAGTAATAATAAAAGGGAAAACCATTGGGGAAACCATTCTACTTTTTCCCAAGAAGTCATGGAATCTGCAGAGAAGTCTGGCAATTCACAGAGAAAATAGAAGGAAAAACCATTCCACTCTCTTTTTCCCAAGAAGTCATGGCAATTCCCAAGAAGTCATGGTACAGTAAAGAAAAGGAATCTGCAGAGAAGGCAATAGGAAACCATTCCTCTCTTTCCCAAGAAGTCATGGCACACAGTTACAAAGAAAAGGAATCTGCAGAGAAGGCACAGAAACTATTCCACTCCCCTTCCAAGAAGTCATGGCACTACAGTAAAAAGAAAAGGAATCTGCAGAGAAGGCAATAGGAAACCATTCCACTGTCTTCTTCCCAAGAAGTCATGGCAATGTCACAGTAATAAAGAAAAGGAATCTGCAGAGAAGGCAATAGAAACCATTCCACTTCTTTCCCAAGAAGTCATGGCAACACAGTAATAAAGAAAAGGAATCTGCAGAGAAGGCAATAGGAAACCATTCCACTGTCTCTTTCCCAAGAAGTCATGGTAATTCACAGTAATAAAGAAAAGGAATCTGCAGAGAAGGCAATAGGAAACCATTCCAACCTTTCCCAAGAAGTCATGGCAATATAGAGACAGTAAGAGAAGGAAAAGGAATCATGGCACACAGCAATAAAGAAAGGGCAAGAAGGGAAACCATTCCACTGTCTTTCCCAAGAAGTCATGGCACTCACAGTAATAAAGAAAAGGAATCTAAGAGAAGGCAAAGGAAACCATTCCACTCCCTTCCCTTCTGCAGAGAAGGCATTGGGGATTCCATTGTCTTTTCATGGCACCACAGTAATAAAGAAAAGGAAAAGAAAAAGGAATCCCTAGGAAGCAATAGAGAAAAGAATCTGCATTAGGAAACCATTCCACTCTCTTTCCCAAGAAGTCATGGCAATCACAGTAATAAAGAAAAGGAATCTGCAGAGAAGGCAATAGGAAACCATTCCACTCTCTTTCCTAAGAAGTCATGGCACTCACAGTAATAAAGAAAAGGAATCTGCAGAGAAGGCAATAGAAACCATTCCACTCCCTTTCCCAAGAAGTCATGGCAATTGTTGTAATAAAGAAAAGTCTTCCCAAGAATCTGGCAGAGAAGGCAATAGGAAACCATTCCATCTGTCTTTCCTAAGAAGTTATGGCAGTAATAAGGTTAGAAAAAGGAATCTGTAGAGAAGGGCAATAGGAAACCATTCCACCTCTTTTCCCAAGAATCTGCACCACAGGAAGAAAAAAAGGAATTGCAGAGAAGGCAATAGGGAAACCATTCCACTTTCTTCCCAAGAAGTCATGGCAATTCACAGTAATAAAGAAAGGAATCTGCAGAGAAGGCAATAGGAAACCATTCCACCCTCTTCCCAAGAAGTCATGGCACCACAGTAATAAAGAAAAGGAATCTGCAGAGAAGGCAATAGGAAACCATTCCACTCTTTCCCAAGAAGTCATGGCAATTCACAGTAATAAAGAAAGGAACCTGTAGAGAAGGCAATAGGAAACCATTCCACTCCCTTTCCCAAGAAGTCATGGTAATTCAAGTTATAGAGAAAAAGTTGCAGAGAAGAAAAAAAGGAAATGGCTTCACAGTAGAGAAGGCAATAGGAAACCATTCCATTCCACATTGTCCACAGTTTAGAAAAGGAATAAGAAGATGGAAACCAAAATGGCACCACAGAATAACAAAGAAAAGGAATCTGCAGAGAAGGCAATAGGAAACCATTCACCTTTCTTCCCCAAGAAGTCATGGCAATCTCAGAGAACAGAAAATAAAGAAAAGGAAAGGAATTGCAGAGAAGGCAATAGGAAACCATTCCCAAGAAGTCATGGCACCACAGTAATAAAGAAAGGAATCTGCAGAAGGCTTTCCCAAGAAGTCATGGTAATTCACAGTAATAAAAGAAAGGAATCTGCAGAGAAGGCAATAGGGAAATCCATTCCTTTCCCAAGAAGTCATGGCACTTCAGTAATAAAGAAAAGTGCAGAGAAGGTAATAGAAAACCATTCCACTGTCTTTCCCAAGAAGTCATGGCAATTGTTATAAAGAAAGAAAAGGAATTTGCAGTTATAGAGAAAAAGGAATCTGCAGAGAAGGAAACCAACTCCTTTCCCAAGGAAATTCACAGTATTAAATAAAAGGAATTCCAGAGAAGGCAATAGGAAACCTTTCCTTTCCCAAGAAATGGCACAGCACAAAGAAAAGGTAATAGAGAAAAGGAATCTGCAGAGAAGGGCATAGGGAAACCATTCCACCCTTCCCAAGAAGTCATGGCAATTCACAGTAATAAAGAAAAGGAATCTGCAGAGAAGGGCAATAGGGAAACCATTCCTCTCTTCCCAAGAAGTCATGGCAATTCACAGTTAATAAAGAAAAGGAATCTGCAGAGAAGGCAATAGGAAACCATTCTCCACTCTTTCCCAAGAAGTCATGGCAATTCACAGTAATAAAGAAAAGGAATCTGCAGAGAAGGCAATAGGAAACCATTCCACTCTCTTTCCCAAGAAGTCATGGCAACCACAGTTTAAAGAAAAGGAATCTGCAGAGAAGGCAATAGGAAAATTCCATTCCCCTAGAAGTCATTTCCACAGTAATAAAGAAAAGGAATCTGCAGAGAAGGCAATAGGAAACCATTCCACTGTCTTTCCCAAGAAGTCATGGCATTCACAGTAATAAAGAAAAGGAATCTGCAGAGAAGGCAATAGGAAACCATTCCACTCTCTTTCCCAAGAAGTCATGGCAATTCACAGTAATAGAGAAAAGGAATTGCAGAGAAGGCAATAGGAAACCATTCCACTCTCTTTTCCCAAGAAGTCATGGCAATTCACAGTAATAAGAAAGGAATCTGCAGAGAAATGGAACCATTCACTGTCTTCCCAAGAAGTCAGGCACAGTAATAAAGAAAAAATGCAGAGGAAACCATTCCACTCTTTCCTGAAGTCATCAATTACAGTAATAAAAAGAAAAGGAATCTGCAGAGAAAAGGTCCCCCAAGAAGTCATGGAAACCAATTCACAGTAATAAGAGAAAAGGAATCTGCAGAGAAGGCGCAGTCTTTCCCTAAGAAGTCATTGCATTCACAGTAGAGAAAAGGAATCTGCAGAAAGGCAATAGGAAACCATTCCACTCTCTTTCCCAAGAAGTCATGGCATTCACAGTAATAAAGAAAAGGAATCTGCAGAGAAGGCAATAGGAAACCATTCCACTTTCTCTTTCCCAAGAAGTCATGGCAATTCCACTGTCTTCCCAAGAAGTAATAACAGTTAAGAAAAGGAATTGCAGAGAAGGCAATAGGAAACCATTCCACTCTCTTTCCCTTAGAAGTCATGGCAATTCACAGTAAAGAAAGGAATCTGCAGAGAAGGCATATGGAAACCATTCCACTCTCTTTCCTAAGAAGTCATGGCACCACAGTAATAAAGAAAGGAATCTGCAGAAGGCAATAGGAAACCATTCCACTCTCTTTCCCTAGAAGTCATGGCAATTCACAGTTATAGATAAAGGAATCTGCAGAGAAGGCAATAGGAAACCATTCCTTTGTCTTTCCCAAGAAGTCATGGCAATTTCACAGTAATAAAGAAAAGGAATCTGCAGAGAAGGCATAGGAAACCATTCCACTCCCTTTCCCAAGAAGTCATGGCAATTCACAGTAATTTCCCATTCCATTCCACTCTTTCCCAAGAAGTCATGGCAATTCACAGTAATAAAGAAAAGGAATCTGCAGAGAAGGCAATAGGAAACCATTCCATTCCACTCTCTTTCCCAAGAAGTCATGGCAATTCACAGTAATAAGAGAAAAGGAATCTGCAGAGAAGGCAATAGGGAAACCATTCCACTCTTTCCTAAGAAGTCATGGCAATTCACAGTCCCCAAGAAATAAAGAAAAGGAATCTGCAGAGAAGGCAATAGGAAACCATTCCACTCTCTTTTCCCAGTTATAAGAAAAGTGCAGAGAAGGTAATAGGAAACCAATTCAGTAGAAGTCATGAAGTAATAAAAGGAATCTGCAGAGAAGGCAATAGGAAACCATTCCACTGTCTTTTTTCCACAGTAATAAAGAAAAGGAATCTCAATGGAAAACCATTCCACTTTCTTTTTCCCAAGAAGTCATGGCACTACAGTAATAAAGAAAAAGGAATCTGCAGAGAAGGCAATAGGAGAAGTCATGGCACCACAGTAATAAAGAAAAGGAATGCAGAGAAGGCATTAGAAACCATTCCACTGTCTTTCCCAAGAAGTCATGGCAATTCACAGTAATAAAGAAAAGGAATCTGCAGAGAAGGCAATAGAAACCATTCCACTGTCTTTCCCAAGAAGTCATGGCAATTCACAGTAATAAAAGAAAAGGAATCTGCAGAGAAGGCAAGGAAACCATTCCACTCTCTTTCCCAAGAAGTCATGGCAATTCACAGTAATAAAAGAAAAGGAATCTGCAGAGAAGGCAATAGGAAACCATTCCACCTCTCTTTCCCAAGAAGTCATGGCAATTCACAGTAATAAAGAAAAGGAATCTGCAGAGAAGGCAATAGGAAACCATTCCATTTCTTCTCAAGAAGTCATTTCCCAAGAAGTCATGGCATCCCCAAGAAGTCATCACAGTAATAAAGAAAAGGAATCTGCAGAGAAGGCAATGGAAACCATTCCACTCTCTTTCCCAAGAAGTCATGGCAATTCACAGTAATAAAGAAAAGGAATCTGCAGAGAAGGCAATAGGAAACCATTCCACTGTCTTCTTTCCCAAGAAGTCATGGCAATTCACAGTAATAAGAGAAAAGGAATCATGGCAATTCACAGAGAGGAATCTGCAGAGAATAATAGGAAACCATTCCCACTCTCTTTCCCAAGAAGTCATGGCAATTCACAGTAATAAAGAAAAGGAATCTGCAGAGAAGGCAATAGGAAACCATTCACTTTCTTTTCCCAAGAAGTCCAAGAGAAGGCAATAGGAAACCAATTCCCAAGAAGTCATGGCACTACAGTTATAGAGAAAAGGAATCTGCAGAGAAGGCAATAGGAAACCATTCCACTCTCTTTCCCAAGAAGTCATGGCAATTCACAGTAATAGAGAAAAGGAATCTGCAGAGAAACAGGAAACCAACTCTCTTTCCCAAGAAGTCATGGCACCACAGTAATAAAGGGAATGCAGAGAAAATAGGAAACATTCCACTCTCTTTCCCAAGAAGTCATGGCAATTCACAGAAGGCAATAGAAAACCATTCCACTCTCTCTTTTCCCAAAGAAATGGCAAAGTTATAAAGAAAAAGGAATCTGCAGAGAAGGCAATAGGAAACCATTCCACTTTCTTTCCCAAGAAGTCATGGCAATTCACAGTAATAAAGAAAAGGAATCTGCAGAGAAGGAAGGAAACCAACTTTCTTTCCCAAGAAGGGAAACAGTAATAAAGAAAAGGAATCTGCAGAGAAGGCAATAGGGAAACCATTCCCTTCTTTTCCAAGAAGTCATGGCAATTCACAGTAATAAAGAAAAGGAATCTGCAGAGAAGGCAATAGGAAACCATTCCACTCTCTTCCCCAAGAAGTCATGGCAATTCACAGTAATAAAGAAAAGGAATTCTGCAGAGAAGGCAATAGGAAAACCATTCCTCTTTCCCAAGAAGTCATGGCAATTCACAGTAATAAAGAAAAGGAATCTGCAGAGAAGGCAATAGGGAAACCATTCCACTCTCTTTCCCAAGAAGTCATGGCAATTCACAGTAATAAAGAAAAGGAATCTGCAGAGAAGGCAATAGGAAACCATTCCACTCTTTTCTTTCCCAAGAAGTCATGAAACCAATTCACAGTAATAAAGAAAAGGAAAAGAAAAAGGGGAATCATGCAGAGAAGGCAATAGGAAACCATTCCCACTCTTTTCCCTTTCCACAGTAATAAAGAAAAGGTCAGAGATGGCAATAGGAAACCATTCCACTTCTTTCCCAAGAAGTCATAACCACAGTAATAAAGAAAAGGAATCTGCAGAGAAGGGAAACCAATAGAAGAAACCATTCCACTCTCTTTCCCAAGAAGTCATGGCATAAAGAAAAGGAATCTGGAAACCAATTCAAGAAGTTTCTACAGTATTAAAGAAAAGGAATCTGCAGAGAACATAGGGTAATACCAAAATAAAAAAAGGAATCTGCAGAGAAGAGAAACCATTCCACTCTCTTTCCCAAGAAAGGCAATAGGAAACCATTCCTCTCTTTCCCAAGAAGTCATGGCAATTCACAGTAATAAAGAAAAGGAATCTGCAGAGAAGGCAATAGGAAACCATTCCACTCTCTTTCCCAAGAAGTCATGGCATTCACAGTAATAAAGAAAAGGAATCTGCAGAGAAGGCAAGGAAACCATTCCACTGTTTTCCCAAGAAGTCATGGCACCACAGTAATAAAGAAAAGGAATCTGCAGAGAAGGCAATAGGAAACCATTCCACTCTCTTTCCCAAGAAGTCAGTTATAGAGAAAAAGGAATTCAATAGGAAACCATTATTCTTCTTTCCCTAGAAAAGAAAAGGAATCTGCAGAGAAGGCAATAGGAAACCATTCCACTCTCTTTCCCAAGAAGTCATGGCATTCACAGTCATAAAGAAAGGAATTGCAGAGAAGGCAAAGGAAACCATTCCACTTTCTTTTCCCAAGAAGTCATGGCACCAGTAATAAAGAAAAGGAATCTGCAGAGAAGGCAATAGGAAACCATTCCACTCTCTTTCCCAAGAAGTCATGGCATTCACAGTAATAAAGAAAAGGAATCTGCAGAGAAGGCAATAGGAAACCATTCCACTCTTTTTCCCAAGAAGTCATGGCAATTCACAGTAATAAAGAAAAGGAATCTGCAGAGAAGGCAATAGGAAACCATTCCACTCTCTTTCCCAAGAAGTCCACAGTTAAAAAGGAATCTGCAGAGAAGGCAATAGAAACCATTCCACTCTCTTTTCCTAGAAGTCATGGCAATTCACAGTAATAAAGAAAAGGAATCTGCAGAGAAGGCAGGAAAATAGGAAACATTCATTCCCCTCTCTTTGCCCAGAAACCATTCATGTCTTTCCCAAGAATTCACAGTAATAAAGAAAAGGAATCTGCAGAGAAGGCAATAGGAAACCAACCTCTTTCCCAAGAAGTCATGGCAATTCACAGTAATAAAGAAAAGGAATTGCAGAGAAGGCAATAGGAAACCATTCCACTCTCTTTCCCAAGAAGTCATGGCAATTCACAGTTATAGAGAAAAGGAATCTGCAGAGAAGGCAATAGGAAACCATTCCTCTCTTCTTTCCCAGAAGTCATGGCAATTCACAGTAATAAAGAAAAGGAATCTGCAGAGAAGGCAATAGGAAACCATTCCACTCCCTTTCCCAAGAAGTCATGGCAATTCACAGTAATAAAGAAAAGGAATCTGCAGAGAAGGCAATAGGAAACCATTCCACTGTCTTTCCCAAGAAGTCATGGCAATTCACAGTAATAAAGAAAAGGAATCTGCAGAGAAGGCAATAGGAAACCATTCCACTCTCTTTCCCAAGAAGTCATGGCAATTCACAGTAATAAAGAAAAGGAATCTGCAGAGAAGGCAATAGGAAACCATTCCACTCTCTTTCCCAAGAAGTCATGGCAATTCACAGTAATAAAGAAAAGGAATCTGCAGAGAAGGCAATAGGAAACCATTCCACTCTTTTCCCAAGAAGTCATGGCCCACAGTAATAGAGAAAGTCAGAGAAGGCAATAGGGAAACCATTCCACTCTCTTTCCCAAGAAGTCATGGTAATTCACAGTAATAAAGAAAAGGAATCTGCAGAGAATAATAGGAAATTCCACTCTCTTTCCCAAGAATCTCACAGTAATAAAGAAAAAGGAATTGCAGAGAAGGCAATAGGAAACCATTCCACTCTCTTTCCCAAGAAGTCATGGCAATTCACAGTAATAAAGAAAAAGGAATCTGCAGAGAAGGCAATAGGAAACCATTCCTCTTTCCCAAGAAGTCATGGCAATTCACAGTAATAAAGAAAAGGAATCTGCAGAGAAAAAGGAAAATCTTTGCAAGAGAGTCATGGCAATCACAGAAAAAAACCATAGGAAACCACTGTCTTTCCCAAGAAGTCATGGCAATTCACAGTAATAAAGAAAAGGAATCTGCAGGCAATAGGAAACCATTCCACTCTCTTTCCCAAGAAGAAACAGTAATAAAGAAAAGGAATCTGCAGAGAAGGCAATAGGAAACCATTCACCTCTTTTCTTTCCCAAGAAGTCATGGCAATTCACAGTAATAAAGAAAAGGAATCTGCAGAGAAGGCAATAGGGAAACCATTCCACTGTCTTTCCCAAGAAGTCATGGCAATTCACAGTAATAAAGAAAAGGAATCTGCAGAGAAGGCAATAGGAAACCATTCCACTCTCTTTCCCAAGAAGTCATGGCAATTCACAGTAATAAAGAAAAGGAATCTGCAGAGAAGGCAATAGGAAACCATTCCACTCTCTTTCCCAAGAAGTCATGGCAATTCACAGTAATAAAGGCAATAGGAAAAAGGAAGTCATGGCAATTCACAGTTATAGAGAAAAGAATCTGCAGAGAAGGCAATAGGAAACCATTTCCTCTCTTTCCCAAGAAGTCATGGCAATTCACAGTAATAAAGAAAAGGAATCTTCCAGAGAAGTCATGGCAATAGGAAACCATTCCACTCTCTTTCCCAAGAAGTCATGGCAATTCACAGTAATAAAGAAAAGGAATCTGCAGAGAAGGCAATAGGAAACCATTCCACTCTTTCTTTCCCAGTAATAAAGAAAAGGTCATGGCAATTCACAGTAATAATAAAGAAAAGGAATCTGCAGAGAAGGCAATAGGAAACCATTCCACTCTCTTTCCCAAGAAGTCATGGCAATTCACAGTAATAAAGAAAAGGAATCTGCAGAGAAGGCAGGAAACCATTCCACTCTCTCTTTCCCAAGAAGTCATGGCAATTCACAGTAATAAAGAAAAGGAATCTGCAGAGAAGGCAATAGGAAACCATTCCACTCTCTTTCCCAAGAAGTCATGGCAATTCACAGTAATAAAGAAAAGGAATCTGCAGAGAAGGCAATAGGAAACCATTCCACTCTCTTCCCAAGAAGTCATGGCAATTCACAGTAAAAGAAAAAGGAATGCAGAGAAAAGGAATCTGCAGAAAAGAATCTGCAGAGAAATAGAAACCATTCCACTCTCTTCCCAAGAAGTCATGGCAATTCACAGTAATAAAGAAAAGGAATCTGCAGAGAAGGCAATAGGAAACCATTCCACTCTCTTTCCCAAGAAGTCATGGCAATTCACAGTAATAAAGAAAAGGAATCTGCAGAGAAGGCAATAGGAAACCATTCCACTCTCTTTTCCCAAGAAGTCATGGCAATTCACAGTAATAAAGAAAAGGAATCTGCAGAGAAGGCAATAGGAAACCATTCCACTCTCTTTCCCAAGAAGTCATGGCAATTCACAGTAATAAAGAAAAGGAATCTGCAGAGAAGGCAATAGGAAACCATTCCACTCTTTTCCCAAGAAGTCATGGCAATTCACAGTAATAGAAAAGAAAAAGGAATCTGCAGAGAAGGCAATAGGGAAACCATTCCACTCTCTTTTCACAGTTAAAGAGAAAAGGAATCTGCCAAGAAGTCATGGCAATTCACAGTAATAAAGAAAAGGAATCTGCAGAGAAGGCAACAGGAAACCATTCCACTCTCTTTCCCAAGAAGTCATGGCAATTCACAGTAATAAAGAAAAGGAATCTGCAGAGAAGGCAATAGGAAACCATTCCACTCTTTCCCAAGAAGTCATGGCAATTCACAGTAATAAAGAAAAGGAATCTGCAGAGAAGGCAATAGGAAAAACCATTCCACTCTTTTCCCAAGAAGTCATGGCAATTCACAGTTATAAAGAAAAGGAATCTGCAGAGAAGGCAATAGGAAACCATTCCACTCTCTTTCCCAAGAAGTCATGGCAATTCACAGTAATAAAGAAAAGGTGCAGAGAAGGCAATAGGAAACCAAATCTCTTTCCCAAGAAGTCATGGCAATTCACAGTAATAAAGAAAAGGAATCTGCAGAGAAGGCAATAGGAAACCATTCCACTCTCTTTCCCAAGAAGTCATGGCAATTCACAGTAATAAAGAAAAGGAATCTGCAGAGAAGGCAATAGGAAACCATTCCACTCTCTTTCCCTAGAAGTCATGGCAATTCACAGTTATAGAGAAAAGGAATCTGCAGAGAAGGCAATAGGAAACCATTCCACTGTCTTTCCCAAGAAGTCATGGCAGTAATAAAGAAAAGGAATCTGCAGAGAAGGCAATAGGAAACCATTCCACTCTCTTTCCCAAGAAGTCATGGCAATTCACAGTAATAAAGAAAAGGAATCTGCAGAGAAGGCAATAGGAAACCATTCCACTCTCTTTCCCAAGAAGTCATGGCAACCACAGTAATAAAGAAAAGGAATCTGCAGAGAAGGCAATAGGAAACCATTCCACTCTCTTTCCCAAGAAGTCATGGCAATTCACAGTAATAAAGAAAAGGAATCTGCAGAGAAGGCAATAGGAAACCATTCCACTCTCTTTCCCAAGAAGTCATGGCAATTCACAGTAATAAAGAAAAGGAATCTGCAGAGAAGGCAATAGGAAACCATTCCACTCTCTTTCCCAAGAAGTCATGGCAATTCACAGTAATAAAGAAAAGGAATCTGCAGAGAAGGCAATAGGAAACCATTCCACTTTCTTTCCCAAGAAGTCATGGGAATTCACAGTAATAAAGAAAAGGAATCTGCAGAGAAGGCAATAGGAAACCATTCCACTCTCTTTCCCAAGAAGTCATGGCAATTCACAGTAATAAAGAAAAGGAATCTGCAGAGAAGGCAATAGGAAACCATTCCACTCTCTTTCCCAAGAAGTCATGGCAATTCACAGTAATAAAGAAAAGGAATCTGCAGAGAAGGCAATAGGAAACCATTCCACTCTCTTTCCCAAGAAGTCATGGCAATTCACAGTAATAAAGAAAAGGAATCTGCAGAGAAGGCAATAGGAAACCATTCCACTCTCTTTCCCAAGAAGTCATGGCAATTCACAGTAATAAAGAAAAGGAATCTGCAGAGAAGGCAATAGGAAACCATTCCACTCTCTTTCCCAAGAAGTCATGGCAATTCACAGTAATAAAGAAAAGGAATCTGCAGAGAAGGCAATAGGAAACCATTCCACTCTCTTTCCCAAGAAGTCATGGCAATTCACAGTTATAGAGAAAAGGAATCTGCAGAGAAGGCAATAGGAAACCATTCCACTCTCTTTCCCAAGAAGTCATGGCAACCACAGTAATAAAGAAAAGGAATCTGCAGAGAAGGCAATAGGAAACCATTCCACTCTCTTTCCCAAGAAGTCATGGCAATTCACAGTAATAAAGAAAAGGAATCTGCAGAGAAGGCAATAGGAAACCATTCCACTCTCTTTCCCAAGAAGTCATGGCAATTCACAGTAATAAAGAAAAGGAATCTGCAGAGAAGGCAATAGGAAACCATTCCACTCTCTTTCCCAAGAAGTCATGGCACCACACAGTAATAAAGAAAAGGAATCTGCAGAGAAGGCAATAGGAAACCATTCCACTCTCTTTCCCAAGAAGTCATGGCAATACAGTAATAAAGAAAAGGAATCTGCAGAGAAGGCAATAGGAAACCATTCCACTCTTTTTCCCAAGAAGTCATGGCAATTCACAGTTAAAGAAAAAGGAATCTGCAGAGAAGGCAATAGGAAACCATTCCACTCTCTTTCCCAAGAAGTCATGGCAATCACAGTAATAAAGAAAAGGAATCTGCAGAGAAGGCAATAGGAAACCATTCCACTCTCTTTCCCAAGAAGTCATGGCAATTCACAGTAATAAAGAAAAGGAATCTGCAGAGAAGGCAATAGGAAACCATTCCCTTTCCCAAGAAGTCATGGCACCACAGTAATAAAGAAAAGGAATCCCAACTCTCTTTTCCCAAGAAGTCATGGCAATTCACAGTAATAAAGAAAAGGAATCTGCAGAAGGCATGGAAACCATTCCACTCTCTTTCCCAAGAAGTCATGGCAAACAGTAAAAGAGAAAAGGAATCTGCAGAGAAGGCAATAGGAAACCATTCCACTCTCTTTCCCAAGAAGTCATGGCAATTCACAGTAATAAAGAGAAAAGGAATCTGCAGAGAAGGCAATAGGGAAACCATTCCACTCTCTTTCCCAAGAAGTCATGGCAATTCACAGTAATAAAGAAAAAGGAATCTGCAGAGAAGGCAATAGGAAACCATTCCACTCTCTTTTTCCCAAGAAGTCATGGCAATTCACAGTAATAAAGAAAAGGAATCTGCAGAGAAGGCAATAGGAAACCATTCCACTCTCTTTCCCAAGAAGTCATGGCAATTCACAGTAATAAAGAAAAGGAATCTGCAGAGAAGGCAATAGGAAACCATTCTTTTCCCAAGAAGTCATGCAATTCCACAGTAATAAAGAAAAGGAATCTCAGAGATGGCAAAGGAAACCATTCCACTCTTTCCCAAGAAGTCATGGCAATAAAGAAAAGGAATCTGCAGAGAAGGCAATAGGGAAACCATTCCACTCTCTTTCCCAAGAAGTCATGGCACCACAGTAATAAAGAAAAGGAATCTGCAGAGAAGGCAATAGGAAACCATTCCACTCTCTTTTTCCCAAGAAGTCATGGCAATTCACAGTAATAAAGAAAAGGAATCTGCAGAGAAGGCAATAGGAAACCATTCCACTCTCTTTCCCAAGAAGTCATGGCAATTCACAGTAATAAAGAAAAGGAATCTGCAGAGAAGGCAATAGGAAACCATTCCACTCTCTTTCCCAAGAAGTCATCCACAGTAATAAAGAAAAGGAATCTCAGAGAAGGCAATGGCAATTCAGAAGTGGCATTCACAGTAAAAAAGAAAAGGAATCTGCAGAGAAGGCAATAGGAAACCATTCCACTCTCTTTCCCAAGAAGTCATGGCAATTCACAGTTATAGAGAAAAGGAATCTGCAGAGAAGGCAATAGGAAACCATTCCACTCTCTTTCCCAAGAAGTCATGGCAATTCACAGTAATAAAGAAAAGGAATCTGCAGAGAAGGCAAAGGGAAACCATTCCACTCTTTCCCAAGAAGTCATGGAAACAGTTATAGAGAAAAGGATCTGCCAATAGGAAACCATTCCCTCTCTTTCCCAAGAAGTCATGGCAATTCACAGTAATAAAGAAAAGGAATCTGCAGAGAAGGCAATAGGAAACCATTCCACTTTTTCCCAAGAAGTCTCTCTTTCCCAAGAAGTCATGAAAATTCACTTCCTTAATAAAGAAAAGGAATCTGCAGAGAAGGCAATAGGAAACCATTCCACTCTCTTTCCCAAGAAGTCATGGCACCACAGTAATAAAGAAAAGGAATCTGCAGAGAAGGCAATAGGAAACCATTCCACTCTCTTTCCCAAGAAGTCATGGCAATTCACAGTAATAAAGAAAAGGAATCTGCAGAGAAAATAGGGATTCCACTCTCTTTCCCAAGAAGTCATGGCAATTCACAGTAATAAAGAAAAGGAATCTGCATGGAGAAGTAATAAAGAAAAGGAATCTGCAGAAACCAGGAAACCATTCTTTTTCCCAAGAAGTCATGGCAATTCACAGTAATAAAGAAAAGGAATCTGCAGAGAAGGCAATAGGAAACCATTCCACTCTCTTTCCCAAGAAGTCATGGCAATTCACAGTAATAAAGAAAAAGGAATCTGCAGAGAAGGCAATAGGAAACCATTCCACTTCTCTTTTCCCAAGAAGTCATGGCAATTCACAGTAATAAAGAAAAGGAATCTGCAGAGAAGGCAATAGGGAAACCATTCCACTCTCTTTCCCAAGAAGTCATGGCAATTCCACAGTTATAGAGAAAAGGAATCTGCAGAGAAGGCATAGGAAACCATTCCACTCTCTTTCCCAAGAAGTCATGGCAATTCACAGTAATAAAGAAAAGGAATCTGCAGAGAAGGCAATAGGAAACCATTCCACTCTCTTTCCCAAGAAGTCATGGCAATTCACAGTAATAAAGAAAAGGAATCTGCAGAGAAGGCAATAGGAAACCATTCCACTCTCTTTCCCAAGAAGTCATGGCAATTCACAGTAATAAAGAAAAGGAATCTGCAGAGAAGGCAATAGGGAAACCATTCCACTCTCTTTCCCAAGAAGTCATGGCAATTCACAGTAATAAAGAAAAGGAATCTGCAGAGAAGGCAATAGGAAACCATTCCACTCTCTTTCCCAAGAAGTCATGGCAATTCACAGTAATAAAGAAAAGGAAACTGCAGAGAAGGCAAAGGGAAACCATTCCACTCTCTTTCCCAAGAAGTCATGGAATCTGCATAAAGAAAAGGAATCTGCAGAGAAGGCAATAGGAAACCATTCCACTCTCTTTCCCAAGAAGTCATGGCAATTCACAGTAATAAATAAAAGGAATCTGCAGAGAAGGCAATAGGAAACCATTCCACTCTCTTTCCCTAGAAGTCATTGCAATTCACAGTAATAAAGAAAGGAATCTGCAGAGAAGGCAATAGGAAACCATTCCACTCTCTTTCCCAAGAAGTCATGGCACCACAGTAATAAAGAAAAGGAATCTGCAGAGAAGGCAAGGAAACCATTCCACTCTCTTTCCCAAGAAGTCATGGCAATTCACAGTAATAAAGAAAAGGAATCTGCAGAGAAGGCAATAGGAAACCATTCCACTCTCTTTCCCTTTCCCACAGTAATAAAGAAAAGGAATCTGCATGGCAATAGGAAAATTCACAGTAATTCACAGTAAAGAAAAGGAATCTGCAGAGAAGGCAATAGGAAACCATTCCTTTCCCAAGAAGTCATGGCAATTCACAGTAATAAAGAAAAGGAAGTGCAGAGAAGGCAATGGCAATTCCCAAGAACATGTAATAAAGAAAAGGAATCTGCAGAGAAGGCAATAGGAAACCATTCCACTTTCCCTTTCCCAAGAAGTCATGGCAATTCAAGAACAGTAATAAAGAAAAGGAATCTGCAGAGAAGGCAATAGGGAAACCATTCCACTCTCTTTCCCAAGAAGTCATGGCAATTCACAGTAATAAAGAAAAGGAATCTGCAGAGAAGGCAATAGGAAACCATTCCACTCTCTTTCCCAAGAAGTCATGGCAATTCACAGTAATAAAGAAAAAGGAATCTGCAGAGAAGGCAATAGGAAACCATTCCACTCTTTCCCTTTCCCAAGAAGTCATGGCAATTCACAGTAATAAAGAAAAGGAATCTGCAGAGAAGGCAATAGGAAACCATTCCACTCTCTTTTCCCAAGAAGTCATGGCAATTCACAGTAATAAAGAAAAGGAATCTGCAGAGAAGGCAATAGGAAACCATTCCTCTCTTTCCCAAGAAGTCATGGCAATTCACAGTAATAAAGAAAAGGAATCTGCAGAGAAGGCAATAGGGAAACCATTCCACTCTCTTTTCCCAAGAAGTCATGGCAATTCACAGTAATAAATAAAAGGAATCTGCAGAGAAGGCAATAGGAAACCATTCCACTCTCTTAATAAAGAAGTCATGGCAATTCACAGTAATAAAGAAAAGGAATCTGCAGAGAAGGCAATAGGAAACCATTCCACTCTCTTTCCCAAGAAGTCATGGCAATTCACAGTAATAAAGAAAAGGAATCTGCAGAGAAGGCAATAGGAAACCATTCCACTCTCTTTCCCAAGAAGTCATGGCAATTCACAGTTATAGAGAAAAGGAATCTGCAGAGAAGGCAATAGAAACCAACCATTGCAGAGAAGGCAATAGGAAACCATTCCACTCTCTTTCCCAAGAAGTCATGGCAATTCACAGTTATAGAGAAAAGGAATCTGCAGAGAAGGCAATAGGAAACCATTCCACTCTCTTTCCCAAGAAGTCATGGCAATTCACAGTTATAGAGAAAAGGAATCTGCAGAGAAGGCAATAGGAAACCATTCCACTCTCTTTCCCAAGAAGTCATGGCACCACAGTTAAAGAAAAGGAAAGAGAAAAGGAATCTGCAGAGAAGGCAGGCATAGGAAACCATTCCACTCTCTTTCCCAAGAAGTCATGGCAATTCACAGTAATATAGAAAAGGAATCTGCAGAGAAGGCAATAGGAAACCATTCCACTCTCTTTCCCTAGAAGTCATGGCAATTCACAGTAATAGAGAAAAGGAAAGAGAAAAGGAATCTGCAGAGAAGGCAGAGAATATAGGAAACCATTCCCTCTCTTTCCCAAGAAGTCATGGCAATTCACAGTAATAAAGAAAAGGAATCTGCAGAGAAGGCAATAGGAAACCATTCCACTCTCTTTCCCAAGAAGTCATGGCAATTCACAGTAATAAAGAAAAAGGAATCTGCAGAGAAGGCAGGAAACCATTCCTCTCTTTCCCAAGAAGTCATGGCAATTCACAGTAATAAAGAAAAGGAATCTGCAGAGAAGGCAATAGGAAACCATTCCACTCTCTTTCCCAAGAAGTCATGGCAATTCACAGTAATAAAGAAAAGGAATCTGCAGAGAAGGCAATAGGAAACCATTCCACTCTCTTTCCCAAGAAGTCATGGCAATTCACAGTAATAAAGAAAAGGAATCTGCAGAGAAGGCAATAGGAAACCATTCCACTCTCTTTCCCAAGAAGTCATGGCAATTCACAGTTATAGAGAAAAGGAATCTGCAGAGAAGGCAATAGGAAACCATTCCACTCTCTTTCCCAAGAAGTCATGGCAATTCACAGTAATAAAGAAAAGGAATCTGCAGAGAAGGCAATAGGAAACCATTCCACTCTCTTTCCCAAGAAGTCATGGCAATTCACAGTTAAAGAAAAGGAATCTGCAGAGAAGGCAATAGGAAACCATTCCACTCTCTCTTTCCCAAGAAGTCATTCACAGTTATAAAGAAAAAGGAATCTGCAGAGAAGGCAATAGGAAACCATTCACTCTCTTTCCCAAGAAGTCATGGCAATTCACAGTAATAAAGAAAAGGAATCTGCAGAGAAGGCAATAGGAAACCATTCCACTCTTTTTCCCAAGAAAAGTCATGGCAATTCACAGTTATAAAGAAAAGGAATCTGCAGAGAAGGCAATAGGAAACCATTCCACTCTCTTTCCCAAGAAGTCATGGCAATTCAGTTATAAAGAAAAGGAATCTGCAGAGAAGGCAATAGGAAACCATTCCACTCTCTTTCCCAAGAAGTCATGGCAATTCAGTAATAAAGAAAAGGAATCTGCAGAGAAGGCAATAGGAAACCATTCCACCTCTCTTTCCCAAGAAGTCATGGCAATTCACAGTAATAAAGAAAAGGAATCTGCAGAAGGCAATAGGAAACCATTCCACTCTCTTTCCCAAGAAGTCATGGCAATTCACAGTAATAAAGAAAAGGAATCTGCAGAGAAGGCAAGGAAACCATTCCTCTCTTTCCCAAGAAGTCATGGCAATTCACAGTAATAAAGAAAAGGAATCTGCAGAGAAGGCAATAGGAAACCATTCCACTGTCTTTCCCAAGAAGTCATGGCAATTCACAGTAATAAAGAAAAGGAATCTGCAGAGAAGGCAATAGGAAACCATTCCACTCTCTTTCCCAAGAAGTCATGGCAATTCACAGTAATAAAGAAAAGGAATCTGCAGAGAAGGCAATAGGAAACCATTCCACTCCCTTTCCCAAGAAGTCATGGCAATTCACAGTAATAAAGAAAAAGGAATCTGCAGAGAAGGCAATAGGAAACCATTCCACTCTCTTTCCCAAGAAGTCATGGCAATTCACAGTAATAAAGAAAAGGAATCTGCAGAAGGCAAAGGAAACCAATGCAGAGAAGGGAAACCATTAAAGAAAAGGAATCTCTCATTTTCCCAAGAAGTCATGGCAATTCACAGTAATAAAGAAAAGGAATCTGCAGAGAAGGCAATAGGAAACCATTCCACTCTCTTTCCCAAGAAGTCATGGCACTCTTTTCCCAAGAAGATGGCAGTAATAAAGAAAAGGAAACCAGAGAATTAGGAAACCATTCCTCTTTCTTTCCCAAGAAGTCATGGCAATTCACAGTAATAAAAAAAAAGGAATCTGCAGAGAAGGCAATAGGAAAACCATTCACTCTCTTCCCAAGAAGTCATGGCAATTCACAGTAATAAAGAAAAGGAATCTGCAGAGAAGGCAATAGGAAACCATTCCACTCTCTTTCCCAAGAAGTCATGGCAATTCACAGTAATAAAGAAAAGGAATCTGCAGAGAAGGCAATAGGAAACCATTCCACTCTCTTTCCCAAGAAGTCATGGCAATTCACAGTTATAGAGAAAAAGAATCTGTGGAGAAGAGAAGAAGAACTCAAGAAGTCATGGCAGTTCACGATAAAAGGAATCTGTAGAACGCAATGGAAAATCACTCCATCATCTTTCTCAAGAAGTTATGCTAATTCACTGATAATGTAGAAAATGAGTTTGTGGAGAAAGCATTTGGGAACTACTCCACTATCTTTCCCAAGAAATGATGGCAATTCACAGATAATAAAGAAAAGGAATCTGTGGAGAACCATGATTGCCTACATCCAGAAGAGACAGCATTCTTAAGAATGGTTGTATTAATTCTTAATCACCGACAGTGTGTTTTTTCTTATTCTCAAAATAAGATACACTTTTTTGTTCTAATGCATAGAGAATCTTCTTTGTTGAGACAACATTCTATTTTTATTTTCTGCAGATATTGATTCTAGTTCCCTATTTATTTTCTCATTTGAAAATTTTTTTTTTTAAATATATTTCACCCCAAGCAAAGCAGTAAAGCCATTATGATACAGCTTTTATTTTAATTCCAGATTTTAGTTTCTGTTTCTGAAAGTTTAATCCAAAGTCCTATTTCTTGGAACACTTTGTAGATAATGTTGATTTAAGTCAGGTCAGAGTTTGGAAGGTGTTTGTTTTTTGTTCGATGAGAAGAGAAATTCTCCTTTGATTTAGTCAAGATTAGTAAGATCAATGTAGTAGGTATACAACTTTCTGTCCGAACTTGTGTATTATGGTCGTGTGTCAGAGAGGTGAATCAGGAACATTCATGATATAAAATGTGGCAGCTAACTGTTGAGCACAAAAGATAGGGGATAAATTTGTAACTTGATAATAATATAAACTACTTCCTCTTCTCCTGCTTTATGTATATCCGAACGACTTGAATTATATCCTCTTCCTCTTCTTTACGTATATCCGAACGACTTGAATTATATCCTGTAATGCATATAAATTATTATAAATGCATATAATTATTTTTTTAATTGAGTTCACCCCAAGCAAGGCAGTAAAGCCACTGAGTTGCAAGGGGTTACTGGTTGTGGAAGAGTTAGAAATAGAAACATTGCTAAGGAGCAGGAACAAAAGAAGAGTAATCTGGGGGACAGCAGATAGTGATTGACATTTAAATTTTTGCTGATCAAAGTTGGCTTGAAAGTATGGAGCCAGAAGAGTGTTCCAGCAGTGAGAAGTGTGAGAAAAGAAACTGTTAGCAGAGAATTTATGGTTACATCTTGCCAGTTCAACCGTAAATTTGTGAAACCTCATCACCAGTCTAGTATTGCATTTAGAGTCTAGGCACCATAGTGAAAAGCTCATTTGAACAATTACCATGAAAGTATTTATAAAAAAGGCAAAGGGATGCAATGTTATGGTGGTGGGGAAAGTGATTCAAGCTGAGGTGCTAGATTGGGAACAATAATATTGCTGATTCTTCTTTGGATTTTATCAAGGTGCTTTACTTGAATAGTAATGTGCGGCAGCAACATTCAAAGCCTGGATGAATGGTAGACTTATAGATATGAAAGATAGATGCTGGAGAGAAAAACCGTCTAGCATGACACAGTGAACCAAACTGCCTAGCAGCTGACCTTGCAATGGATTCAATATAGTCTTTCCACTTCATGTCAACTGACAATGTTAACCCAAGAAGGAACAGCAAGTCACTCTCCTAGAGATTATCAGCAGCCATGCTGACGGAAGGCAGAGTGGGACCTCTTAGATGATTAAAAGGGAGCGGTTTAGTTTTGGCAGTGTTAAAAATGAATTAGCCATTCTTTGTGTATTTTGGCATGCCTCCTACATAGCCCGGTAAATTTGCTGCCTATGTGCTAATATTACAATGTGATTATTTTTTTCATGCTCTCTGAATTTGCACAAAAGTAAACTCTGTATCCTAACTTTCCAATCATGTGTGTCATATAAAACCTCCACCTCCTCTTTAATCAATGCATCTTCTGCATCTATTGACCAGTCAGTTGCTTCTAATATTGCAAATCTTTGGGGCTTTTTTTATCCTTTTTTAATTACATTACATTTTATTTATGTGATGGCTTTGTGGTCAAAGTGTCAGATTAGAAGCTATAAGGTATTCAGTTTCATGCATTTTGCTTGATTAAATTGTCATCAGGGATTTAGTAAACAGATAAAATGTTTATAATTCCAATTTAGTAAAAATTTTATTTTATTTTATTTTATTTTTTTTGTAGATATACCTTTATGTTAATGCTTTGTGGCTAAAGCATCAGATTAGAAGCTTCAAGGTATTCAGTTCCACACCTGTAAGCCAATTAAATAGTAAATTAGCATGAAAGTATATATAGAAAAGGCACAGTGAAACAAATTTTACAGTAGCAGGAAAGTGACTGAAGCCAAGATGCCAGATCATGACCAATAATATTGCTGATCCTTCTTTGGATTTTATCAAGGGTCTCTAAATATATAGCAAGAGCACTAGACCATGCATGGCAGCAATATTCTAAGCATGAATGAATGGTAGACTTATAGATATGTCAGATAGATTCTGGAGAGAAAAACTGTTTAGCATGACACAGTGAACCAACTTTCTTAGCAGCAAACCTAGTAATGGATCCAATATAGTCATTCCACTTCATGTCAGGCAAGAACGTTAAGCAGAGAAGGTATACAAGTAGCTTCCCTGAACGTTGTCAATCCCCATCTTTTGTCTTTGTGAAGCCTATTCCTTTATTATCTTTTCTACTCACTAAAGCTTTCTCATTCTCTTTCACTCCCAGTAACCTGTTGCATCTTAAAGGTTTTATTACCTTTCTTGGGTTGAAATGATTAAAAAAAAAGAAGACAAACTGAAAATCCATAATAAAGGTGAAATTATCGGTTTTTTTTCTTATTTGTTTTTCATCCTCGGTAAGACGTTAAACTATGTCCTCTGATCAGGAGGTTTTGAGGAGCGTGGAACCACCTCTTAATTGCTGGTGTTCCCAGGTCCACCCTGACCTGGGGTGGTAGCACCTGTTAGGGTCCCAGCTATGGGCAAATAGTTGACTATTACCAGCAATACTTTTTTGAAAAAAATTATTACCAGCAATACAATTTTGAAGGAAATATATTACCAGAAACAGATTTTGACAAAACAAAATATTACCAGCAATAAAGTTTTTGTCAGAATTAAATAACCCATTGAGGTGTTGATATGCCGTAAAACAAAATAAACCAAACTAAAGTTCTTATTCATTTTCATTTTTTCTTTTCTTTTTCCAATTTGATTGTAATATCTTCCCTGGCTCATGGACATGATTTTTTAAGTCAACATTACAAAAAAACAAGAAAAGAATTTGGCACAGTGGTCATTCACTTGTTCAATTTAGAAATGGATTCATTGAAGATAATTTCTTATGGAGTACAGTTTCCACTTGTCTTTAGTTCTTGTATCCTTTATGGCTTTTGTTGATTGTCCAGACAATCTTGTGGCCACTTTCTTTAGAAACTAGTCTACCAATTTGGCCAATGTCTACTGCTATCATCAATATTCAAATTGACTGTATCTCTTTCACTTCTGCTGACATATTTACTTGACTTTACAGAATTTATATTGTCTGCTGTTGACATATAGATACATTTTCAAGACATACCAATATGTTTTTTCAAAAATTACATTGCTGCTTGAAGATATATGTGTGTATGTTTTTAAAAAGCTTACATTGCCTGCTGTTGACATAGATATGTTTTCAAGACATACTTATAAATCTTTCTTTCTTTTTATGTCCCATGTCCTTTCAGGACATATGCGATCATGGCTCTCCACCTCCTCCTATCCCTTGCAGCTCTCAACAAGTTCCTTCCCTCTGCCATCTCCCCAGACTACGTTTTGTCATCCACTTGCTTAAAGCCACTAGGTATGTCATGTGTTGTTTTCTCTTGTCTCTCTTTCCCTCTATTCAACCTGTGAGTATCAGATTCTCCAGGCCCTCTTTCCTCATTATCTGTCCCAGGAACTTCAGCTGCATCTTCCTGATGTTAAGTATAAGCTTTCTCCTTGTTTGCATCCTCTCTTAGACGTCATCATTTCTCACATGCTCAGTCCATGATATCCTTAGCATCCTTCTGTAGAACCACATCTATGTCGACATGTAAAGAAGGGCAAATGTCATGTAACATCTCAGTTTTTCTTTTTATGTGCCATGTCCTTTCAGGATGTAGGTGATCATGGCTCTCCACCTCCTTCTATCCTTGCAGCTCTCAACAATATATTTGTTTGTCTTTACAAAACTCATGTTGCCTGCTTTTGACATATATATTCAAGATGTGCTTATACATCTTTACAAAACTTGCATTGCCTGCTCTTGTTGTGCATATACATTTAAAAGCCATAATAATGTTTTTATAAAACTTGCATTTTAAGCTGTCAACATATATATGCATTTTCATAATGTTGTGAAATATTGGTCTTCTGTGTTTGTGCTATAAAGTAACAAGGACTTAGTGTTATTTCCAAAACAGCATAGACATATAGTAATATATAATATAACCTGTTTAGTGATATATTTTTATTACAATGTGTGTTGAGGAGTGTAATTTAGTTTAGTCTATGCTACAGAGGTCTAATTAAAACCAAAATGAAGCACCCATGAGAAATTGCCATTAGCAGCTTTATAGTCCAGCTAACTGACTAACTAGGTCACCCAAGGATGCCTGATAGGATCCACACATTTATCCCTGGTACACTTTTATGTGTGTCATAAACTCATCCATTGTCCAATATGAAGGATATTTTGCATGATACCATTGCAGTTCAACTCTGGATTTAGAAATAATGGTTTTAAATTCAGAGTAGTCTTTCAACTGGTTACCAATCATGTCTAGAGAGCTCAGTGTGCCCTGCTATTTAACCCATAGTTTGATGGGGAAGAGATGGATTCATGTCTTTTTCAAGGGTATTTGCATGTAAGTGAATGTAATTGATGAGATTTCAAACATGGCTCTATGATTTCTCATCCCAAGTTTGTATCTATTCTGTCACTCACCATTTATTCATCATTTATTTTCAGCAATTGGCAATTACCTGTTTTTATCAAAATGGGGCCAGCACAGCCAGGCAACAATGCTATAAGAATGCAGCCATGAAAGTGTTAAAAACAGCTAAAATTTGGTCTTTTTCTTTTGCAAAATTGCATCAAATTTTCACATGTAACATTTTTTTTTATAAGTGCTGACATTATCACCATTTTGACACGTCTTATCCCAATCTGCACCTTGCAACATAACAGTACATTCTGAGACTTGACATGTGATCATCATTAGACTGCAATAGTTGACATTTTATATTCGTAATTGTATCTGTCTGTTGGCTTTTAATGCAGGCAAGTGTATAAAACACTTCAGGGAGTCGATTACCAATTTCTGGACAAGTGTATTATCTCTTGTTTGCCTCCTTCTGAAGGTCACACTAATTTAATGTTAAATTTCTTCTTGAATCTGCGAACTACTTCAAATAAAATATTTGACAATTTATTGTATTTATTCATTTATATTGTGAGAAATTTTATATGAGAACCACAAGCCAAATGGCAGGATTTGTATTATATATGAGTGTAATATTTTGATAAATTGCTGTGTCCCTATTGGATGTTGGTGAACATGGCTCTCCACAAGTTCCTGTTCTATGTAGCTTTTAATAAATTTTGTCTTTTTGTTTTCTTATCTAAATCTTGTTCTGCCATTCATTTACATAAGCTTGTCAGGTAGTTTATGCATTTTCCACTGTTCCTCTTGCCTTCAGTCTGTCCTGTGAGTATCAAATTTTCCAATCCCTCTTTCCTCATTATGTGTCCTAGAAATTTCAGCTCTCTCTTTCTGATGTTAACTATAAGTCTCCTTTTTGTTTCCATTTTCTTTAAAACATTGTCATTGCTCACATGTTCAGTTAATGGTATTCTCAGCATCCTTCTGTAGAACCACATACCTGTGGCTTTATCTGTGAGGAGATTGTTCAGCATTCACTGTCATATAGGAGGACTGATATTACATAACTGTTCAGTACTCTTTTCTTTGTTTCTAACAAGATTTTCCTGTTTCTTAATACTTTGCTTGTCTTTTGGAAGACATCTTTAGCAATCCCAATGTACCTTCGTATTTCAGTGTCGCACTTTCTGTCCTTTGTTAAAACACTTTCCTGATATTTAAATTGTTGTACAAATTTGATTTTGGCATCTCCAATTTGTAATTTGCATGTTGGGTCATATCTTTTACTAACTTTTGCAATTCATGTTTTGTCCTTCCTTCCACATATACTGCTGCAGTATTTGAGCTGGAGCTTCCCTGTCCTTACTTTCCATTCTCGATAGAGTACAAAAGCATTTCTGTAGCCTTGTGGGTGATGAATTATTTTTCCCTCTGCAACCTCTTCACTCAAGATAATTTTTTTTCCTTTTTACAATGATGTTCACTATGTACAAGGCCAAAGAGCCACTCAAGGTAGAGGGTTATAGAGTAAGAAACACAGTTTATGGAGATATGTGGGGGAATGTAATGGTTAACCCTAGATTTCAGTAGCATAAGATTGTATTTTATTGGAGACGCATCTTCTTGGGAGTCAGTTCCATAAAGCACTTGAAGCTGCTTGAGTGGAACTTACACCTCACCAATGGAGTATGAAGGGTAGTTCACTGCAGTGTGTGTGGCATGGTGGATCTTAGCTGTGAAGGTTACAACTGATGGAACTAAGGAATGTAGTTTGAACACTTGCCATGGAAATAGCAATAGTGTAACAAGAGGCTTGAAATATTTCATTTGTGGGAAAGGGCTTGTATGGTGGAAAATAATTCATCACCCACAAGGAGGTGTGGACACTTTTGGACTCTGTCTAGACTGGAAAGGGAAGACTGGACAGCTTTTGCCCCTATATGACAGCAGAATGGTTCTTGTAAAGGTAGACAATAGCACAGAAAGAGCTAGGTACTTACTGGATTGATATTATAAAATTGGTATTAATATACAAGAATATTATTAGTATTATTATTCAGTGATAGAGCAGCACATCAACAAAGTAACACTGGGGTACCAATATCTGAAGACCGATATCCTCATCATGATTCCCAGTCAGATAAGAGTATACCAAGCCACCTGCATCACAGCCAAATGTCTGCAATATGGTGGGAGGTTTTGATAAAAGTATAACTTTGCATATGGGATCCCATTAGAAATATTTTCAGGTTGAATAATCCAGTCTGCTCAGATTGACTCTTTATTCTCAAGTATCTCAATGTGACTTTCAAATCCTTCAAACCTAACAAAAAAAAAAAACAAACCTCTCAACATCTGGCCATAATGTTTCCCAAACTACTGCCGCTCATTAACAGATATGCCCAAATGGTTATAGTCAGGAAGGGCTGGTGCAAGTGTCTTGTGGACCCCCGCCCATGAATCTATGATAGGGAGCCCCCTCTCTCTACTAAATCTCAATTTTCATAAGATAGTATTTATATAAAATACAAATTTTATTGTAACCTAATTATGTACAATAATGAATCATATGCAATAGAGGTGAATAATTCAACTAGAAAAATTGAAAATAAATCCAATGTTTCTAAATACAAATTAGAGACATGTCACAATAGATCATTCCATCTTAAATAAATCAATGTTTTGTGGCAATTTATAACATCAACTTGAGATTTTTCTTGTTAAAAAGTTGAATTTTAATACATTCAACATTATGGATAAAAAATAGTGAATTTTATATAGTGTTTTTTCAAGGCTTAGCATAAGCAAAACAAATTCACAACTTTGGACAAAAAAATAAAAAAGACTCCAGACAAGCAATATGGCTTTCGTTTCTTCAGGTCAACTGCTGATGTGCTGATGATAATTGCAGAAAGAGTCTATCATGTTCTAAACAAAAACGGTGAAGCCCGAGCTGTAGCAATGGGCATCTGAAAAGTCTTTGACAGGGTCTGGCATTCAGGACTTCTCCACAAGCTGAAAACTTTCAGTATCTCTAGACACTTTTTTGAACTGATCCAGTTTTTCCTATCAAATCGTGATGAAAATTATCCTGAAAGGCCACTCATCTAGATCCTTTCATACTAATGTGGGTGTCTTCCAAGGCTCTATCCTTGCTCCTACTCTTTTTTTAAAATTTTCATTAATGACCTTCCCAATGACATCAGCTCTCAATTTAGTATCTACGCTGATGACACAAGCATTTACTCCTGTCTTGATATTAACATCAAAATGCAGCCTCAAGTCCATCATTAACAGAGGCAAAAGATGGTTTGGAATTTTAACACCTCTAAAACTAAACTTCTCTCCATTAATCATCTGAGATAGTCCTCAGCATGGCTGATGCTAACCTCCAGAAAAGTGGCTAACATTTTCAGTGGAAAGACTATATTAAATCCATTGCTAGGAAGAAGGTTGGTTCTTACATATCTATAAGTTTACCATTTATCTATGCTTAGAATGTTGCTGCCACATATAATCTGGTGCCCCTGCTATTTAGCTCCTTGATAAAATCCAAAGAAGAATCAGCAATATTATCAGTCTTGATCTGGTGGCTCGGTTTCAGTCACTTTTGCACTGCCATAAGGTTCCCTCTCTGTGTCTTTTCTATAAATATTTTCATGGTAATTGTTCAGATGAGCTCTTTGCTATGCTACCGAGAGTTTTTGAATTCAAGCCCAGTACTAGACTGGCATCAAGATCTCATCAATTTACAGTTGAGCTGGCTAGATGCAACCATAAGTTCTATGCTAACAGTTTCTTTTCTCACACTTCTCACTTGTGGAACTCCCTCCCAGTATCCATGTATTCCATCCAACTTTAATCTGCAGAAATTTAAATGCAATGTCAATCACTATCTACTGTACTCCTGATTACTTTTTCCTCTTCCCACTCATTATTAATGTTTCTGTTCCTAATTCTTCCACACCCTGTAACCACCTTGTGTCTTAGTGACTTTACTGCCTTGCATGGGGCGGTACCAATTTAAAAAAAAAACAAAAAAAAAACAACTGATAATTGGCAAACTATTTTTTTGACTTGATTATGTTTTTCACCATCATTAGATAGGCTTGGTCAGATCAGAATGAAAAAATACATGTGTGTGTGTGTTTCAATATTAAATCATTAATACTTTTTCTGCTAAGTTAGCATCCCTCATTTGGGCTGAAAGAACAAAATTGTGTGACTTTTGTATAACTGCCATTATCTTAATTTATACTGTTTTCTTTTCTTTTAAATTTTCTTGTTTTACTTCATTGTACTGCTCCAGTAAGTATCTGAATCACTTTGCTATACTCTTTTTTTACAAGAACCAGATCAGACCAAAAATGGAGTATTGCTTTCCAGTCCTCACTTGACTGTTTGAATAGATTTCAGAAGCCTTGTTCATGGAATCATGGGTATGATGATGAACTACATCTGGCAGCAAGAGCTCTGATCAGGAGATTGGAGATTTTGAGGAACATGGAACCACCTCTTAATTGCTGTTGTGCCCAAGTCTACCCTGACCCGGGGTTGTAGCACCTGTTAGGATCTCACCTATGAGCAAATAGTGAACCCCAAACAAAAACAAAACACTATGAAAGTATATATCTTATAGTAAAAATACTGGCAATAGTAAAATTAACAAAAATACATTTTTAAAGTAAAATGACCAATAATACATTCTATAGTAGATATAGTAGAATTACCAACAATACATTTTATAGCAAAATGACCAACAATGCATTTTATCTGTAGTTGAAGGCAAAAAATTGCATTCAAAATATGTCTAGTTGAAAGCATAAAATTGTGTTCCAAATATTTACATTTCTGCATTAAATAACCCATAGAGGTGTTGGTATGCCACTAAACAAAATCAACCAAGCAACCAATATGAAAGAACTATTTCATGGCATTAATCCATATAATATCCTACAATTTTTAAAAAAAAAATCAAACTGTATTCCAAAATATAAGTTCAACAAAACCACGACATAAAATACATATATCACTGCCTGTCGTAATTATGTCCAAACAAACATGTATATGCGCAAAAGCTGAGTATAATTTAACATGTATTTAATTGTGAAAGCAGAATAACCTGTCTCATATTTTCATTACTTCAAAGAAAATTAAATTTTGGCATCAAATGACCTATAAGGAGTTGATATGTCATTAAACAAACAAATCAATCAAACTTTATTCATGACTTTGTGAGTAATTAATTTCCACCCTACAATCCCTTTCCCCACATACAAAATGTTGTAAACCTCTTGCTGCTCTATCACAATTTCCATGGTATGTGTTCTGATGAGCAACATTCCTTAGTCTCACCACTCCTAAGTTTAAAACTATGATCCACCATGCCACATACACAAGAGTGAATCATCCCCATTCCCTTCGTATTCCTATAGCAAAAAGTTCCATTTGGATAGCTTCTTCTCAAGAACTGCTGCTTTGTGGAACAGACTCCTGGCAGAATGTTTTTCCCAATCACTACAATCTTGACATCTTCAAGTCTAGGGTTAACTGTTATTTTTCCTGTATAGCCCCATGAACCTCACTTCTGGCTTTTTCTTACATTTATACAACTCCACACAGTCATCCTCTACTTGAGTGGCTCATGGGCCTTGTATAGGGTAAACATTAGTCTAAAATAATCTCCCATATACATATATATTTCAAACATATTTTATTGGGGTTTGTAGGTGTGTACTTCTATAAGATGAACAATGAAAGGGAAAGGAGATTAAATTGCATTGTTATGTGTATTTTTATAAGCCAATGTTAAGTGAATGAAAGTGATTATCAGGTTGTATTTACTGGTGTTCACAAGACAGAAGTGAGTATAATGTCTGTGCTTCTTGCTCTAAATGCTTATTCAACTGGATCGTAGACAATAGACAGAATTACTTATCCTATCTACCTTTGTCCATAGCAGTTTATGTGTCCAAACATCAGAGAGTTGATGCGACAGTAATGAGTATAACAAGATGGGCGTTTACATGGTTATTGAGTGACTAACAATTTTGACTATTTGGTGATCAAACTACTAAATATTCTTAATTAGTTTTGTCTCCAAAAAAAACAAACAAAAACAAGTGTGTGTAGAAATGAATGCATGGTATGTGTAATTGAGCATATGAAATGTGTGTTGATGCGTGTGACCATGAAAATGGGTAGTTTCATGTTTCCAAGGTTGTTGAGCAGCAACATGATTTTGGTTGTGGATCTGATTAGTAGATACACTTTCCATATGGTCATATTCGCCGTTTTCTTATAAGGAAACGTTCTGTACTCATTGATAGCTTGTACTACTTTCAGTTGAAATTTATAAATTCTTAAAACAATTTTTCTGGAAAATAGGTTTCTCAAGTCCGATAGCTGCTATAGCTCTTTCCAGTATTGATGGGAGTTTCCTTCCTAACCTTTTGTTTTAAGTAGTGTGAAATGTCAACGTCTTGATTATGTCTTTATTTTCTCATCAGGTTCTATGTGAGTTGCATTTTAGTTATTGCCACTATTGAAAGTTCCCAAGTGATATGGTTTCTGTTATCTGGTACAGTTCTTTGTGATTGTGTAGCGCCAGTCCATAAAATTTTAAGAAGTTTCCTCTTCACTAAGATCCAAAGACTTTGCTCACTCAAAGCCATTTTTAATCATTGATATTAGAAAGCGATTGTATACTGCTGACAATTTAGATATTTCTGAACAAGTTTCAATCCCTGTACGACATTCATATGAAAGTCTCAATCTGACAATGCTAATTAAGAACATGACACAAGTTTTCAAGTTAATGTTTTGGTTTTGTAGCAATTGGTGGTGTTGGGTGAAACTACCTCCAATGCATCCTATTCTATGTTCAATTTCCTTTTCTCTTATACTAAATTTGTTATGAATGATCCATAATGAAATCACAAAATTCCACTTGTCTTGATATTTCATGAATTTTCTCTCAAAAATAAAAGCAACAAATCCGAAAAAATGCACTGGTTATCTCCCTTGTTTTACACCACATGCTTAAATTTAAGATGTCTTTTCAAATGTTTTCCACCTCATTAATTGCACATCATTAAATCAGTTGCCAACTCATAAACAAGTTGACAACAAATTCAGTGATGTACAATTAGTACCTGAAATGTTTTGCTGTTTGTGATTTTGGTTGATATGTGCACTGCGTATATAGGTGTATACATAAATATAAAAAAAATAGATGGCCACTCTTATTCGAAGATACCCATCTACTAGGGCGGCTAGCCAATCCCTATTGCAGACGCTTGCTCAGGCACATTTGTGTTTGCTCAATACCCACAGAGCCCATACTATATATATACTGCATACCATATACTGCAACTATGCTGAGCAGACCTTAGTTACAGTTTCTGGAAGAGAGTGTGTTGTCTAGCATGATCAACAATTTGAACAAGGCCAGCACACTCAAGCTCTCAGCCATGATGACTTGTGGCTTTCGATGGCCCAAGAGTTCCATCTACCCAATTTCACTCACACGGCTTGGGTTAAACTGTTGTATGGTTTTCAGTCACTTTCAAAAGGTTCTGCACTCTGGGATTGATCTTGATCCAGTCGGATAACATCAGGATGTCATCTTCCTGACAAAACAATCATGGTTATACCAAGTGGCTTGAGAATGCTACTACTGACCAGGCAGGCATTCAAACACTTAATTTCTCAATTTCTCATGCAGATAGTTAACTTCCCCACGTATTTTGCCCTCAACCTGGAAGGTAAGGCCTCCCTTCTCGATCTGTGTTTTACCTCCATCCTCGAATCTTGTAGCGCCACGCAGCTCTGCCCTCTTGGTAACTCCGATCATGCTGTAGTATCTGTTAACATTTCCTTTAACTCCACCCCCGGCAAAGAACCTCCTATCACTAGAACCTTGTTCTACTATCAACGAGCAGATTGGGACTCGTTCTGTGACTTCCTCCACGATGTCCCCTGGGATGTTGTCTTTATACTCCCTGTCCAAGAATGTGCTTTTGAGGTCTCATCCCGGGTTAAAGCTGGAGTCGACGCTTTCATCCCCTCAAGGAAATTTAAGGTCAAGTCACACTCCTCCCCTTGGTTCTCTGCTGCTTGCTCAGCCGCCATTGTCCATAGGAACCACTTCTTTCACCTATTTCGTAGCGACATGTTGGACTGCAATAGATGTCTCTTTGCCTCCGCCAGTAATGAGTGTAAGCATGTCCTCAACGAAGCTAAGTCAATATTTGCTGCTCGGATGAAGGAGCGTATTGCATCTTGCAAATTTGGCTCCAAAGATTATTGGCGGCTCAACAAGAGTGTCCTGAACAATAGAAAACCCTCCATACCTCCATTGTTCAACCAGTTCGAAGTCCTGACCTCCTCTGCCGACAAGGCTGAATGCTTTGCTTGGAAATTCTCATTTAATTCAACACTCGACTCCTCTGGTTTACTCATACCAGACTTCCCTCTAAGAACTGAGGCCCTATTGAGCGGGTTACACATAACCCCGTCATTGGTACTGGGCATTATCTCCAATTTAGACCCCCACAAGGCTAGTGGTGGAGATGGCATACCAGCCATTGTCTTGAAGAAATGCATGCCTGAGCTAGCGACCGCCCTCTCTAAACTATATAATTACTGCCTCAAGGAATCCTGTTTTCCTGACTGCTGGAAGTCCTCATCCATTGTTCCTGTCTTTAAGAACTCTGGAGACCCCTCTGACCCCTCTAATTACCTTCTTATTAGTCTCCTACCCCTCTTCGGCAAAGTCTTTGAAGCCCTAATCAATGCCGAAGTGGTTAACCACCTTACCTCACACGACCTGCTCTCAGACAAGCTATATGGTTTCCGCTACGCCCGATCTACAGCTGATGTGCTTACGGCCATCACTGAAACTGTCTAGCAAGCCCTTCAAAATAATGGTGAGGCTCGTGCTGTGGCCCTAAACATCTCCAAAGCGTTTGATAGGGTTTGGCATGCTGGCCTTCTTCGCAAGCTCCAGGTTTATGGTATTACAGGTCGATTGTTTGACTTAATACAATCATTCCTGTCAAACCGTGAATTGAAGGTCATTCTCAGTGGATTCTCCTCCAGTTCCTATCCCACAAACTCAGGTGTTTCCCAAGGCTCCATCCTTGGCCCCACTCTATTCCTTATTTTCATCAATGACATTCCCAAGTTGGCATCTACACGGACGACACTACAATTTACTCCTGCCTCAAAAACAAATCTAGTGTCGCTGACAAAACTAACTTGGCCGCTCGTCTTGAAATGGACCTCCAATCGGTTGTTAATTGGGGCAAGAATTGGCTGGTCAACTTTAACACCTCAAAAATTAAACTACTCTCTATTAATCACCATAGAGATCCTTCCCTGCCCCCCATTAGAATGCCTGATAGTCAACTTCTTGAGAGCAACTCCCTGCGTCTGCTCAGTCTCACGTTGACTGCTGACCTGAGATGGAACAAATACATTGAGTCAATTGCTTCGTCCACCGCAAAGAAAGTTGGTTTTCAGTGCCGCGCCAGGAAATTTTTCTCCCCGGAATCGATACTTCAAATATACAAATCAATCATTCGCCCTTGCATCGAGTATTGCTGCCATATATGGTCTGGTGCACCTTCTGTTTACCTCGGAGTTCTTGACAAGATCCAGAGGTGGATATGTAATATAATTGGCCCTGATCTGGCATCTCGTCTACAGTTGCTCTCTCACAGATGCGCCGTCGCCTCTTTCTGTCTTTTTTACAAATACTTTCATGGTAATTGCTCCGAGGAGCTGCATTCGCTGGTTCCCAGACTTCATGAGTTCCAGCGCCCTACGAGGCTGGCGTCCCGCTCTCACCCTTTCACTGTCTAAACTACTAAATGTAGCCGTCTCTTCTACTCCAATAGCTTCATACCTCGCACCTCTCACCTGTGGAACACCCTTCCCTATTACTATTTAACTGAGAGCTATAATCTCCAACTATTCAAATGTAATGTCAATCGACATCTCCAGTTACCTTGATCTATCCACTATCCCTCTCCTCATCCTTTCTTCTATCACTCCTATCTGCTCTTGCTCCAAATCTTCTGCAACCCCCTGCATCCTTGTGGCTTCATGCCTTGCTTGGGGCATAATGCTTAAAAAAAAAAAAAAAAAAATACAATTATTTAAGTAATTGCTCTGTTTATAATAAATAGTATTAATTACATTTACCAGCCTGAATGTCCAAGAAATCTTGTAGAAAATATGTGTCTGCTGACAGGAATCGAACCTGTATCCGACAAGGAACTGGCATTTGGCCTGACTTGCTATACCATTTAGCTACAGTAGAAGCTCTATATAATGTGGACAGTCTGTTTTATGTCTAATGATCTGAAGATTGTGTTCAAGAATGAAACAAACTGTTGCTGCTTGGTGTTAACCTCAGTGTCCAGTTTTATATTAATATTTACTCTGTCTAGATTGTACACTTTTACCCATGAATATAGCATACTTTAAAACTGTACTTTTATTTGTCTATCTTTCTGAAAAATGCCAACATACACATTGGCAATTCTGGGTTTGGTTCAAGTTCAAACAAATATCACCTGAAGAAGGCCGGTGTGTACAGTATATTTGTGCAGCAATTTTTGATTTATGCAAATTTCATTAAAAACCAGCAAAAGATTTTTGATTATATTTTTATCTGTCTTTTCATCACTTCCATAATTTTCCTAATTTCTGGTTTGTTATTGCAATATGAAATTTCCCATATCTGAATACTTTTGTTTAACAACACTAGCCATTTTCAAAGCCATCTGTTATTTGCTATGTGATCAGTTTAATATTTTAGACATTATATTTCGCATACTGGCCTTTATTGCATTTCATATAGTATTAAATGTGCTCTATTTATTAAATTATTTATGAGGGCTATTTTGCATCTATGATTCATCTTTGAAAATGAAAGAAACTTCCTCTTCACTTTTTACTAAAGATTTTCATTTTTCTTCTTCTTATCTCTCTCCTCTTTATCTTCTCTTTTATTTCTCATGTTACTGTTTCTTTTTATTTATCAGCTTACGTTCTAACCAATTCTTCAATTTCTTCCTTTGAATTATCTACTTTTTCCTTTTTTTTTTACTTTTTCTCATTTACTTCTTTTTTTCCCCTAATTATATGCTTCCCTTTAATTTCTCATTTGCGCTTGGTTAAAAACTTCTTTTTCTTTTCATTTTTTTTAAACCTTTGTCCTTTCTTTTTTTTTTCTTTTATTTGTTTTACACCTTCTCTCATTCTGTGTTTTTATCTTCCAATTTTTCTCCACTTTTTTTTTTTATCTTGGCATCATTTCAAAGTTTTCAGCTTTTCCTCACAATGTTCCCCTCTTTTTTTCTTTGTTTCATCTTTCCCTCGTAACCTCTCTTTTTTCTTGTTTCTGTCTGTCTGTTTTTCTTCCTATTTTCACCTTTTCATAATAACATTCACTTTTGTTTCTTTCTTCTTTCCATAATGATGTTCACCTTTTTTCTTCTTTCTTTCTGGCTGCCTTTCTTTCTTTCTTTCTTGCTGCATTTCTTTCTTTCTTTCTGGCTGCCTTTCTTTCTTTCTTTCTGGCTGCCTTTCTTTCTTTCTTTCTTTCTTGCTGCATTTCTTTCTTTCTTTCTTTCTTTCTTTCTTTCTTTCTGGCTGCCTTTCTTTCTTTCTTTCTTTCTTGCTGCATTTCTTTCTTTCTTTCTTTCTTTCTTTCTTTCTTGCTGCATTTCTTTCTTTCTTTCTTTCTTTCTTTCTTTCTTTCTTTCTTTCTTTCTTTCTTTCTTGCTGCCTTTCTTTCTTTCTTTCTTTCTTGCTGCCTTTCTTTCTTTCTTTCTTTCTGGCTGCCTTTCTCGCTTTCTTTCTGGCTGCCTTTCTTTCTTTCTTTCTGGCTACCTTTCTTGCTGCATTTCTTTCTTTCTTTCTGGCTGCCTTTCTTTCTTTCTTTCTTTCTGGCCGCCTTTCTTTCTTTCTTTCTTTCTAGCTGCATTTCTTTCTTTCTTTCTTTCTTTCTTTCTGGCTGCCTTTCTTGCTTTCTTTCTGGCTGCCTTTCTTTCTTTCTTTCTGGCTACCTTTCTTGCTGCATTTCTTTCTTTCTTTCTGGCTGCCTTTCTTTCTTTCTTTCTGGCTGCCTTTCTTTCTTTCTTTCTTTCTTTCTGGCTGCCTTTCTTTCTTTCTTTCTTGCTGCATTTCTTTCTTTCTTTCTTTCTTTCTGGCTGCCTTTCTTTCTTTCTTTCTTGCTGCCTTTCTTTCTTTCTTTCTTGCTGCCTTTCTTTCTTTCTTTCGTTCTGGCTGCCTTTCTTGCTTTCTTTCTGGCTGCCTTTCTTTCTTTCTTTCTGGCTACCTTTCTTGCTGCATTTCTTTCTTTCTTTCTGGCTGCCTTTCTTTCTTTCTGGCTGCCTTTCTTTCTTTCTGGCTGCCTTTCTTTCTTTCTTTCTTTCTTTCTTTCTGGCTGCCTTTCTTTCTTTCTTTCTTTCTGGCTGCCTTTCTTTCTTTCTTTCTGGCTACCTTTCTTGCTGCCTTTCTTTCTTTCTTTCTGGCTACCTTTCTTGCTGCATTTCTTTCTTTCTTTCTGGCTGCCTTTCTTTCTTTCTTTCTTTCTTTCTGGCTGCCTTTCTTTCTTTCTTTCTTTCTGGCTGCCTTTCTTTCTTTCTTTCTGGCTGCCTTTCTTTCTTTCTTTCTTTCTTGCTGCATTTCTTTCTTTCTTTCTTTCTTTCTTTCTGGCTGCCTTTCTTTCTTTCTGGCTGGATACCTTTCTTGCTGCCTTTCTTTCTTTCTTTCTGGCTGCCTTTCTTTCTTTCTTTCTTTCTGGCTGCCTTTCTTTCTTTCTTTCTTTCTTTCTTGCTGCATTTCTTTCTTTCTTTCTTTCTGGCTGCCTTTCTTTCTTTCTTTCTGGCTGCCTTTCTTTCTTTCTTTCTTTCTGGCTACCTTTCTTGCTGCCTTTCTTTCTTTCTTTCTTTCTGGCTGCCTTTCTTTCTTTCTTTCTTGCTGCATTTCTTTCTTTCTTTCTTTCTTTCTTTCTTTCTTTCTTTCTTTCTTTCTTTCTTTCTGCCTTTCTTTCTTTCTTTCTTTCTGGCTGCCTTTCTTTCTTTCTTTCTGGCTGCCTTTCTTTCTTTCTTTCTTTCTGGCTGCCTTTCTTTCTTTCTTGCTGCTTTTCTTTCTTTCTTTCTTGCTGCATTTCTTTCTTTCTGGCTGCCTGTAATCTTTCTCACCTTTATTCTTCTACTTTTTTCTCTATTCTAGAAAAAAAGATGTCTTTATTAATGAGAATTAATGAGTCAAAGAAAAGACTCGGTTCTTGTTGCTGTTGTTGTTTCTCACCCACACAAAAGAAGGCAATATTCTCATCACTTATTTGCTTTTCTCTTTCTTTTTTTTTTTGTCTGGCATCACGAAATGACACAAATCACTTGATGCTGTTGTCACTACTGCATCACTCAAACAAATAAAAAAGAGGATTCTTCTCTGCTTTTGTTTGTAGACATAATGCTTTTTTATATATATATATCTTTTATGAGAGGATGCTGCAAAGTTCTGTCAGATCTACTTCCCCAATTCAGTATTTCAGTGACAAAATGTTAGAATTTTGGCAGGAAGAGTTAAAGAAACTTGAGAATCAAGGTGTGTTGATCTACAGGCTATAATATATATATATATATATATATATATATATATATATATATATTATACTAATAGTAGTACTCTGTTGGTAAAAAAAAAAACCATGGATAGCACAACTTGCAAGTATATTATTTTCTCTTTAGCCAGATTACAGTGAAAATCTGTTTAGGTGAAACCTTGGTAGGTTGTTCCTGGCTCTTTAGGACTTATTTTATATAAACAAATTTGATTAAAAAATACTGACAAGATCTGTCTGTTTAATTTTTATTATATTTTCTAATTTTTGGATAAGGTGTTGAGTATTGCATTTGAAGTTGTGGATAAACTGTCCAAAGTTCATATTTTTTTTATTTTTGTAATTTTGACTATTGCAATCATTATCAAGAACCAATGTGGTATCTATGTGGTAGTTAGAATTCTTTTGTTTGCATCCTGGTATTCTTTGGGAAGCTGGACTTTTAAAATTGTCTAGCATGATATGTGTAACAGCTATTGAGAATATGACCACAAGAAAAGAATGTGGTTTATTTATTATCAATTTATTTTTTTATATTTTTAATAATAATAATATATGTGCACATATATATATATATATATATATATATATATATATATATATATATATAACACAGTGTAACCGGATATAAGAGAGCTGTCGGGACCGGAGAAGAAGTCTCTTATATCCGGGTTTGGTCTATTTTATATACATTAACATAGGCTCTAATTTGGGACCAGAGAAAATCTCTCTTATATCCGGGTTACACTGTATATATATATATATATATATATATATATATATAAATTTCATGGCTATATGCCATGCTTCTTAATGAAGCTAAGAAATTTTTAGCACCTCTCCAGAAGAATGTAGGTATGTTAATCCTGTAGACTGTCCTGTGGAGAATATTGTCACAGCCTCACTATGGTAGTTGTTGCTGTGTTTTGTTTAGGTTGTTGTTCTCCTAGACTGGTTACCAACCAAAGCTAGTGTTCAATCTGACCTCCTATTAATACTTAACTGGGGAGAGAAAAGATAGATTCATACCTTTCCAAGGATATTTGTGTGAAAGTGAATGCAATGGCCTTGATTGAAACTTGAACCCAACACACCAATTTTACTTTCTGTACAAAGGAGCTTAAAAACAGTCAGCCATGATTTATTTTCTCCCTTTTATTTTTTGTATTCTACACAATGTTCTTCTTATAGGAGCTGTGTCCCTATAAATCATGGGTGGTCATGGCTTTCCACAACTTCCTATCCTTTGTAGCTCTTTGTAAGATTTGTGTTTTATCATCTCTCCAACTTTCCTCATTCTCCATCCATTCATACAAGCTCATCAGGTAGGGGGCCTGCTGGCTCCTTTTTGTCTTCAATGTATCCTGTGAGGACCAAATTCTTCAAGCTCCCTTTCCTCATTATGTATTCCAAAAATTTCAACTAGTGCTTTCTGATTCTAAATGTTCTTCTTTGTTTCCATTTCCTTAAGACTTCCTTGTTGTTTAAATGCTTTGTCTGTGGCACTCTTAGCATCCATCTGTAAAACCACATTTCTGTTGCTGCCAGTCAACTGATATATAGGAGGATTGATATTAAATAACAGTTCAACACTTTTCTTTGTTTCTATTGAATATTTTCCTTTCTTAGCTTTTAGAAGGCATTTTCCACTATTCCAATACACCTTCAGCTTTCAGTATCACATTTTTCATCCTTTGTTAAAACACTTTCCAGATATCTAAAGTTCTGTACGTTTTTGATTTTGATATTTTCAGTTTGTAGCTTGCTTCTTGGGCTTTTCTTGCTGACAACCATACATTGTCTTCTTACAATTGATAGTGAGTCCTTTCTTCTTGCTTTTATTTACTACCTTGTCTCAGAGTTTTTCTTCTGTGTCTTCCATTTACATTTGAACTCTTGAATCTCCAACTTTCACTTTATCCAGCTATATATATATATATATATATATATATATATATATATATACATAATTCTCAAAATGTTTGTGTGATTGGATGTTGTTTGTGAGTTTCCACAGTCTTCATCTAATTTTGATGAAATTTTTTTGTTTGATAGATAATTCTTCAGTGCAGGTTTTGAGTCCAAATTGGCTGGCAAAAATTACAACCTTGAAGGTGTAAAATCGAAAAAACTAATTTTTTTTTTTTTCACTTTGCACAAAATCAAAGGCAAATTTTAATTTACTTTTCACACGTGTGAGCAAGATTCACACCTCCACATGTTGCCCATTGGTTTCTGCTCACCTTGATAATTAACATGTGCAGCAATGCGTGTACGTGTGGCCATGCAACATGTGATGTGTCGTGCGCTGATGCACGCGCATGACCTATGGAACGCAACACCTGTTCGAGTTGCCCATTGGCTGCATGAAGCCCCTTTACATATCCAATCAAATGTCGCTGTGTCATACTGATTGTCTATGCAGTCCTAAGCTCATTGCTACTGCTTAATTCCACAATTCTACTTCTGTATGTCTAGGTCTGCTTACAAATTCCCCTTCTCTTGGCCAAGCAATCAATCTCTCTCAAGTGATGTTACCTTTTCCATTGCATAAAGCCTACTACTACAGTTTTAAGGCATTGCTTTGTCATTTATAGCCATTCCCAATTTAAATTTTTTTTATTGTCCTGCCATTTTTTGCATTGCATTCACCATAGTAATAAGTAAGCTTGCTTTTTTACTATTCAACATTTAATTTTCTAACCTTTCCTAAAGTTATTTGAGCTTAGAGAACCCTGTAGCTTTACAACATTCTCTTCTGTTATTTGTCCATACATTCCATTTGACAATTCATACTTGCATGAGTTATGCCACCAAAGGAAAGAACTTGCTTAGGTCACAAAACCGCTGTGAATAAAGATAACAAATAGTTTGCCTGTCTCAAAATGCCTCTTGGAATGCTTTAATCATAGCCACTGAGTCCGAAAATCAAAGTAGACATCAGCTTTCTAGAAGAGCATCTCTGAACGCTTTTGCACACAAGGCTGAAAATGATAATCAAAGGACTCAATGGCTGAAGAGAAATGCCTCTTCAACTGCTGCTGCGCATGAGGCTGAAACAAAATTGAGAACACAAAAACGGCTCTTTTCAGAGTCACCCTCCACTCAAATTGTTAACCCCTAACATTTAGGGATATGCCTCAGTTGCACCCAATTGTTGTTACTAATATTGATTTTTAGGTGGGCTGACTTTAAGCTTAAACTGCTCCAATTGAACAGCAAAAATTCCCAGTAATGAAAGACCTTGTTAAAGATAGGTTATACTGCTTTTATATATATAAAATGTCAGATTGGATGTGGCAAGCCTCTTACTGCTCTATTGCTACTTCCATAGAAGGTGCTCAAATGAACTGCAGACCTTGGTTCCACAGTTATAACCATCATGGCTAGGACCCACCATGCCAGTCACATTGTAGCAAACCACTCTCATTCCATCTGTATTCCACTGGTTATAAATAAGTTAAACTTGAGCAGTTACTTCCTGCAAACCACTGCTCTGTTGTACCAACTACTGTTACCTTGATCACTACAATCTTAACCTGTTTGAGTCTAGGATTAACTGTTATCTTTCCCACCTATCAGCATAAACTCTGCCTCTTACTCTGTAACCCTCTGTAAGTGATCTGGGATTGCAATGGAAATGTTTGTCGCAGATTATTTCCATGTCACAGAGAATAAATCACTAAGTTCAGACTTGAACATCGGGGACAGAAAGAAAATGTCAAAAACTCGATTCGCAAGTACTATTTCACAAATCACAATGCATGCAACCAGTCAGAAAAATGACTCACTCTCCAATAAACATGGCAGCTAAAATTGCTGACTTTTTCCTCCCCGATTTGAGAACACCAACTGCTTTTATCGGCCAAGCATTTTTTCCATTTGTCAACAGCTGAGAAAGGATGTTCAGTATTTTGCATATCAAAATACTTTTATAGCAACTCCTGCAATGGACTTGTTTTTTAATTCAAATATTCCATCTTCAGCATGTCATGCGGAATACGTGCCCTTTTGTTTGGTAAGTAATTTTCTTTTTTGACACATTTTCCATCATAGAATACACGCAATGCACTGTCGCTTTGTTTGACGAGGTAAGTCGCTGTTTTCTTTGCTATACCCTCTACCTTGAGTAGCCTCTAGGCCTTGTACAGGGTGAACTTCACTGTCTGTAAAATATATATTAACTCTCTGCACATTTTATTTTAATCCTTACAGAAGGCGAATATATGAAACCCAATACAGACCCCCTATGGTGGGAACAAACATTAGCATAAGATAACCTTCACCAACCACAATATATAGAATATGTACATGCTAACAGATATTTTGTAAAATGTTTTTTGTCAGCTTATGTGCTATAGTGACTAATATATATATATATATATATATATATATATATATATATATATATATAATACTTTTACATGTGACTGGACTTGAGATAGTGAATCCTTCCAATAAGGAAGGTGATGAAGGCATTCAATTAAATCTGAAAGAAGAAATGAAAAGGCACATTGTTCTCCTTGCACTAGCCATCAATTAAAGCATCTTGGAGGGGAACCCCATAGAGGTATCCACTGTGATGTACATCAAATTCATTCATGATAGTCCTGGGGTCTTGAGTAACAAGGGTCATGCCATGCTGGCTACACTTCTTCCTATAGGGTTTATGGTCTACAATGAGGTGCTGGGAACAAGAGGGTGATTCAGGGGAGACTATACATATTCCAACAGTTATTCTGCTCTCTATCACATGTGACCCGGGAATGTCTGGGTGAAAACTTTCAAAATTGTCATGCATCTCCTCACTGCTTTAACATGTTATCTCCAATCTCCTGATTTCAATTCCCTGGACTACTATATCTGGAATGTCTTTCCAGTAAGTAAATAACCTTGATAAGTAAACCAACCTTGTGTCCCAAAGCACAAAAGACTCATTGAAGGTCACTATCATAGGCAGGATATGAATGAAAACCATCTGATCTGACCAAAATGACAAACATCAGATATTTGTGTGGAAGGCTTTATTTGTTGGGCTGTGAGCTTATCATCACCCTCTATTCATAAATACTTACATTTGTGTAAGTACAATTATTGGTAGACTTGTTAGCTAGTGCTTTATTATCGTTGTTCAAATCTTACTGGGTGACCTACACTTCTGACCTCTTGCGAGACTAAGTGAAATTTAGCACTCACATAGTGACTTGCCAAAGTGTGATAATTAGGAATCTCGTCTTACTGATGGATTTTGCAGTGAAGTAATTTTAAGCCTTACCATAGTCTTGTGCCAGAATAAGCTAATATATCACCTGTCAAAATAAGGATACCATCATTGTTTTATTTTTTTTTTTGTAATATCTTTAAAAAATCACAAAATCCTTTTATCATTTATGCTAAAAAGAGTGATACCAATGCAGAAGTATGTATACCTATGTTTCATTAAAATTTAATTAGAAACAAAGAACAGAGTGCTGAACTATTTTGTAATATCTAATCTTGTATATGGCAGTGAATGTGTGGTTCTCTAGAAGGATACCAAGAATACTATGGATCCAGCATGTAAGTAATGAGGAAGCTTTTAGGAAAGTGAAAACAAAAACCCCACTTGTACTTAGAATCAGAGAGAGACAGTTGTAATTTATGGGACACATGATGAGGAAAGAATACTTTGCAAATTTGACACTCACAGGACAAGAAGGCAAGAGGGAATCAGTGAGAAACATACTGAAAAAGCTTATGTAAATGTCAAAACATGGAGGGATGGAAAAAAGACAAACATTGCTATTAAGGATAGGAAGTTGTGGAGAGTCATTATCATCCATGTCCTGAAGGGACATTGCATATAGAAGATATTATATATCATTATATATTATTATTATATTCCTTATATTTTATATTGATTAATTTGTGGATTATGAGACTCCTGTAAAATATCTTTTATGCATTCTTGCAATTCCAGAAGAAAAGAAATAATTAATATATTTAATTAATTATAATAACACAGAAAATATCATATTAGAGCTTTAAGAAGAAGCTTACAAATTTATGAATTAAAATTTTTAAAATGTATGATAATGTTAATGACATGATAATGTTCAAAATGACATAATGTTAGCAAATTAACAAATTTCTTTTGTACCGGGAAAAAAAAAAAAACCTCTTTTGCCTTTTTAGTCTTCTCTTGTTGGCTATCACTTTAAACTATTCCACTGAATGAACTAATAAAAATAAGAAAGGTGTCTCTGGCTAAATACTGGTTGTGGTCAGAAAATTCCAGTCTTCTTAAATATTTAAGTTTGGTTATTTATAACCACCAATTGGTGTAGAATTTCTGTATTTTAGTATAATTATTGTTGGATTTCTGGGTAATAAGACAATTTTGTGATAATAGAGGCAATTTACTGTTGGGGGAATATTGGAAAATATCACACCCAAAATTAGGTATGTCAGGAATGGATAAGAATATGAAAAATAGACAAGAGTAATAGACAATTATCAAAATAATTCAGACAAAAGACTATTAGACTGAATATCTAAAGTTCTCAAGTTTTGGGTTCTGACATTGATATAATGTTCAGTTATAATTGAATATTATTTTAGTTGATTGAGTCTTTCATTTATTATAATGCTTACAAAATAATGAGCAGATGTTTTTTCTTTTGTTCATCCAACATAAGGCTCAAGAGCCATTCAAGGTAGAGGGTCACTGAGTGGGATTTTTGTAAGGGAAGGAGGATGAGGAAGCAGGAAGTGCATATTATGAGTATATGTAGGATAGATAACAGTTGACTACATTTGAAGAGGACAACATTTTAGTGGTTAAAGAAGCATCCTCTTGGCAGTTTGTGTCACAAAGTGAAAGTTCTGGGAAAGAAGCTATCTGAGTGGAACTTACTCCTTACCAAAGGAACAGAAAGGGAATGTGGATGATTTGCCACTGTTAGCATGGCATGGCAGGTTCTAGCAGTGAAGGTCTGAACTGGTGGGACTGAGGAATTTGTTATATCAAGCAAGGATTACACAACTAAATATTAAATGTTATTTACATTAAGACTATCTGTTCCTTTACTTTTGTTCACCTAAAATAGGATGATCTTATGCAAAAGGTTGCATGTCCTAAGCTGTTTAAAACATCTTTATGCAAATACCTGGAAATAAAAAAATTTTGAATTGTTGTTTCATATTCATTTTTCGATCTTAAACCCAAATGTCTTCAGTGAACTACAAAAACAAAGCAATTGGCCTTACTGTTCCAATACTTTTGGAGGGGACTAATATATATATATATATATATATATATATATATATATATATATATATATATAGGTAACTATACTCGTTTTGAAAAAACCTCGAATTTTTGGTTTGCCAATAATCAAATCAATCTCGAAGGTAAAAAAGGTTTTAAAAAAGAAAGAGCTAGAAACATGAAAGTCTGTCGAAAAAAAAAATCGCACAGATACAGGTTTGAAGCCCCAAAAAAAAACCCCGACATGAGTAAGCAACTAACTAACAAAAGAGCTCAATACAACCGTAGAGCAGACCTAGATAAACCTAGTGAGCCAGACAAACCTACCCAGGTTTTACCTAAGCGGATCGTTAGAGAAAGCTTTCTAAAGAGGCAAAAGAGAAACAGCATATTTATAGCCAGCTTTCCCTGATGATCCACTTAGGTGAAACCTGGGTAGGTTTGTCTGGCTCACTAGGTTTATATATATATATATATATATATATATAGTTGGAGACACAGTGGAGTAATGGACTGTACCTTGGATTGAGGAATTGGAGAGCCGAGTTCTAATTCCATTGAATTTGTTACCTTCACTAACATGCAAATACCTTTGAGAAAGTTATGAATCTATCTCTTCTCACCCCCATCTATGGGTAAATAGCAGGACAGACTGGGTTTTATAGCTTTGGGTGGTAACCAGTCTAGGGGAAGGAAAACACTGAATTCAAAACCTGAGAAGGGTCATTTGGCACCTTGTGGAACACTATATGTACCAATTCTCTGTATTCATCTCTTCCAAAAAGCATGGCTGGTTCTGCAGAAGCCTTTACCACTATAATCAAAGAATATGTGTGAGTAGTCTGGCTGCTTGATTCTAAGAACTAAGTTTCTGCACCCTCATACGTTGAAAATGACAGGAGAGTTTAGTGTACATATATACCATATTTTGCTACTTATAAGACACTCTGATACATTAGACATGCCCAAAATTTTGAAGGAAGAAATTTAAAAAAAAGTTTTTTCTTTGTACTACACAGTGCTTCCTACTATCATCAATTTTACTCATTGAATAACATCTTTCAGCATAATAACCTTAGTAATTGGGACAAATTCATCACAGACTGTAAAGAAGTACCAAATTTATAGTAACTATTTAGAATGTAATAATTAGAAGTGAAGCTAACTCCCATCACTTACCTTCGATTTATAACATGCAGGCATTTTTTTTCTTTTTTTTTTTAGATATTTTATAGGATTAAAATGTGTCTTATAAGCAGCAAAATACAGTAGATATGTAACCCTTTTCCTTGTGTTGGTCTTCATGGCTGGCACAAGGTATTGGTCAGGAGGCCTTGGTGAATGATTTGGATTCCACTAGCAGTAATGGGGGGACTCTCCAAGTTGTCCAAACCTCCAGCTTATATAGAGTCTTGCATCCAGCAGGTGTGGGGTTGACCAGGCTTTAGGATTTGTTTATTTTCCACCCTTACTATCAACTTTTTTCTAAAATCCCATAATTTCAAAATATGTTTACTCAAGTAATTTTCCAAATTTAGAGGTTGTCCAGCTACCTTTTGAGAGTGGTCAGAGGAATCAAGCCACCCCTTAATTCCAACTCTCCTCACATCTCATCTCACACCATCACTCTATATAGACAGTGCGAATCTCTCTCTTCCTTCTTCCACTTTCTCAGCATTCAGTCTTAGCCCACTCCAAGGGCTGGTACATCTGTCTTTGTGACAAATCTAAACTTTTAGAAGGCATAGGCGAAAAGGGGATTTCCAGTCATTAATCTTTCTCTATCAACTTGTCTCAGGCTGATTGCTTTAGGTGATTTCTCAATTGACCAGGCTACACAGCTGCTTGCCTATGGTCACTACAGGGCTAGTAATTAATTTTTCTTTATCACTTGTATCCAAAAGAATTATTTTGGATTCTTTTGGATACAAGTGATAAAATGTTCGTCATAAAAGTTTTGACAAACGTCACAAAAATTAAAATGAACAAGCCCATCCCCAATCTTAGGCGCTAATCTCCACTTTTGCAGGAATATTTTTCTTTTGGGTCGTTTACACAAAGCAGATGTTTTTCCTGGTTCTTTCTCCAGAAAAATTTTAGATGTTATTTCGATGACCACCCTTTATTGAGAACATGTTTTTTTCTATTTTCTAGAATTGATATCTTCAATGATATATTGTCTCTTTCTTATTGATGGGAAGTGGGGATGGATTCATAATCTTGGTTTTGCTCAATCTTACTAAATTTCGTCTAGTTAAATTTGGGTTTAGTTCTCCATGTAACAGTTGGGGATTTCCTTTTATTATTTTGAAACATAATTTTCCAATACATTTCCTTTTTAATTTTCTTAACTTTTCAATCCATTTTTCTGTGAATTTCACCAATTATCATCCAGTTAGTAGCCTCTTTCTTTTTTCTTTTTTCACCTTTTTTTCTTTATTAACTCCCTGAGGTTCCAGTGTCACAGGTAGATAGATTGTTATACACACATGCATATCTATATCCTAAATGTATACAAGTTTGAATACTTTTTGATATCTTGCTTTGATATAGTGAGACATCCAATCAGAAGAGACCTTACAGTGAATATATGAAGAGACACTTGATTTATGCAGTTGGCAGTGTGATATGACTGAGTGAATTTGTGTACAGTTATCATTGCATAGAATTTTCATGCCACTTGCATGTTTTTTTTTTTCTTTTTTGGCCAAACATCTCATTACCTGAGTTTGTTGATGTCCCTTACAGTTAGACTTACTTTACTGCCACATCTGGCATTTTGCAAAGCTAAAATCTCCATTGAAATGGTTGAGAATAAGGATATTGTAATGGGATTGGAAAATTGGATTTTACCTATTTTAGCAACTGCTGCATATAGGATAAATAAGGTGTCGTGTAAATAGTCAGATAACAGGATGTTCACTAATGATCACATGTTGTAAAACAACACTATACAACAGAAGTCATGAACAAGCAACTGATAGCAGTCCCCAAAGAGTGCTTTATTAACTGTTTCAATAAATGGAAGAGTTGCTGGGAGAATTGAATGAGATTTAAAGAGTGGTAATTTGAAGGGGACTAATTTACCTTTTTTTAACTTTTTATTTGGATACTTTCTTGACCAATCTAGTATATATATATATATATATATATATATATATATATATATAAACAAATGTTTGGAGGTACAAAATTTATAAATAGTTTTAAAAACAAGGAATGCATTGATTTTAATTTTAAAAGTCTCTAGGGCCCTTTCAGCCAACATCTCATCAGGAGACAATCGTTGGATTAGCGAAAAAGAATATAAACGATATTGAAGAGCAAAAAAGTGGGAAACACACTAAAATAACAAACAAGTATATATACTTGTAACGAGGAGAAGGAAAAGAATCGTGTAAATAAATTAGCGAGGACAGTTAAAATAAAATATCGCCCAACAGATTCAGAGACTTTATAAATTCTTTCTGCCGCAGAGAGAAGGTTTTCTTAATCCTATACAGACCGATTCCAAAATCTTCAAATGATTATTGGAATCGGCTGTATGAATAATTTTAAACCACTCTTTTTTAAACAACTTGGCGCAAGCTATATTCTCAACTAAATGTTGAGCAATAGCCGACTCCATATTCATGGGGGGAAGATAGCATATTCTATCTATCTTACCAAGTTGTATTTTGGAAGGTACGTGCTGATTGATTCTAGTTTCCAAATGCAAGGTTGTACGCCCCACATAACCAGCAGCACACTGGCAATTAAATTCATATACTAAATTACTCAATTTGATGTAGGGCAATACATCCTTGCGAAAAGACGGAAACGCAGACCTAGTTTGAAAAATGCTACATAAAGCAACTGATGGGAAACAACCGGAAAGAGACTTGCTAACCTGCTTAATTAAGCCCTGACCCCTATCCCCAATCCAGGGAATCTTCAAATAAACCCGACATTTAGAAGGCCCCTGGATTTTAGGGGAATGAAATTCCTTAGTCTTCTTACTAATAATATAGTCAATAAGGGCCTCCGGATAGCCGTTACTAAGGAAAATCTCCCTAATGTTCCCAAATTCACGGTCCAATCTAATAGGAGAACAAATTTTAAGCGCTCTATACACCAAGGTTTTAACAAGATTGATTTTCCTTGATGCAGGAGCAAATGAACGCCAATTCAAATAAAGTCCCGTAAAGGTGGGTTTACGATAGATGTTAGTAATAAAACCACCTCTACTGCGTTCAACAAAAACGTCCAAAAAACGCAGACAGTTGTCCTTCTCATATATATATGTATATTTGTATTTCTTATATTGTTTTTTTTTATGTGCTTATAATATAGAGATATTGTGCCATCTCACAACTGTTGACCATCTTTTATTCTTAATATGATTTCCTTGTAGATCAAAACAATATGCATTCCGCTTCCATAAAGGTTTTTAAGGAATCTCTTTTATTATATCTATAGAATCCCTTAAGAAGTACAGGCACAAAATGTTGAATTGTTTTTCTCTTGCACACCTGACAGATCAAACATTCTCTCTCATTCTTGACATAATAAACACCTGGCCTTACCTCTGTTCTTGTTTACAACTTGGAGATTTGGGCTTGAGGGCTTGTCATGTTTTTACCTGAAGATATAGCTCACTGACAGCATGTAGAAATAGATGCCATAAGTACTTTTCAGTTCAGTGCTTGACATCTTGGGTTTAGCCATCCTGATCTTACTCATGAGCGTGAAATTATTTCTCATTGGCTTCTTAAAGATATAGTGATGAAATATATATTTTTTTTACTCATTTTACCCTAAAGCAAGACAATAAAGCCACTAAGAATGAAGGAGTTACTGAATGTGAAAGAATATGAGAAAAAGAAAAACATTAAGGAGAGAATACAATTAAATAACAGGAATTAAGACGAAATATAATGATTTCAATTTTTAAAGATCAAAATTGACTGGAAAACAAGAAGGCAGAAAAGAATTCCATAAGTGAGAAGTTCAAGCAAAAAACTGTTGGCATCGGACTTAGGATTACATCTAGCAATTTTAGCTGTAAAATGATGAGACCTTCCTGCTAATCTTGTACTGTGCTTAAATTCATAAAGTCTTGGTTCAAAAGAGGAAAGCTTATCAGAACAATTACCACGAAAGCATTTATAGAAAATGCATGTATGAGTTTTAGACATATAAACATTTAAGAGTGATTCAAGATAGGCTAGAAGCCAAAAATGAGAGTTCAATGTGATAATTGTGAGAGAAGAAATGTCTAGCCATTTTAGCCGTAAAATGATGAGACCTAGCTGCCAATCTAGTACTATGCTTAAATTTGTAAAGTCAATGTACCAAAGAAGAAAGAGGAAATTATAATAAAATTAATTTCAGGCTAGAGTTCAAGTTTTTTTTTATTCAAAAAGATTCTTCTAACCTTTCCAGCACTTCAAAATAAACATGTTGTATGATAGTTTTTTCTTTTGCAGTAAACTTCTAGTAAACTATCCTGTTATGATCAAAGAAACACACATGCATAGCCTTCAACTGTGAGCAAAATATGCACACTTTTTATTTTGGTTGAAGTGAATTCTTTGTTTTCATCTGCATTTCCAGATTGTATTGGAATCACCGTAATGTTACCTCCCTGTGCCTTTTCTATAAATACTTTTATGGCAATTGTTTCACTATGGTGTGTAGACTCTTTGAATTTAAGTGTAGTACAAGACTGGTGACTAGGTCCCACCAATTTACAGTTGAGCTGGCTAGATGTAACTGTAAATTCTATGATATTCTTGCATTTTTTGCTTGTGGAACTCCCTTCTGGCTCCATGCTTTCAAGCACAACTTTAATCTGCAAAAGAATATTGATGCAATGTTAATTGCTATCTACTGTCCTCTTGATTACTTTTCCTCTGTTATTGCTCCCTAGCAACTGTTTCTTTTTCTAACTCTTCCACATCCAGTAACCCCTTATGTCTCAGTGGCTTTGCATGGGGTGAACTTGATTTAAAAAAAAAATTTCATTACTGGTAAGGTCTCTGTCAAAAATTTCTGCATTATTTAAAAGATCAGCTGAAACTTGAAGTTAACATTGTTTCTGCTTATCAAAATTTGAGACATTGTTTTTGAGGAAATTTTTTCTCATTCCCAAATTCTCTGTTAGAATCTGTGGTATTTTTTTCTCTATTCATATTCAGTTCTTTGCTATCTGTTGCACATATAAGCTTTGATCTGAGTTTGCATTCTGTCCACATTTGCATTTGTGTCTTACATGATCATACTATTATAACCACGCATATGTTAGTACAGAAGAATAAACAAAACAACAATTCTTTTATATTGCCAATAGAGTAGGTGCGAGCAGAATATCTCTAAATATAGGCAATGGGGTTAGCTTTGAAGAAAGGGCAGAGTTGGTAAGGTCTGGAGTTGATGCATTTGTTGGGTTGGTTGATCAAGGTCATGGTGGTGATATCAGGAGAGGCCTAGAGTGGATTACTGAAGGTTGATGCTTGCCCAGAATTTGGTTTTGCTAATACAGAGGATGTAAGCAGAATATCTCATTGGACATGATGTGAATGTTTGGAGGAGGGTGGGCCTCAAATGGATATGTGTGTCTGGTCAGCTGACCAAGGTTAGGCTGGTGACATTGAGAGCTGTTGGGTGTTGACAGCTGGCCTGTTGGCCATATACTGTCCCAGTTGCCCAGGTTACCTAGAATTGATTTGAGGAGCATTTGGAAACTTCTGATGAATAGTATGGTTACCATTTTGGTATACTTTGATATAGAAGCCCATGACTAAGCCAACCTGCAGGACATAAATGACCATAGGATGCCATCATACCAAAGCAAAGATCAATTTCACTATTCAAGAAATACACATTTCTTGTTGAGACATTTTGAAGTCTCTATCTCTTAACTTTATCCTTGTACCTGAAATGTAGACAATAAAAATCCCTTAATTACTTTGTTTTGTTTTGGGTATGAAATTAAAGTTAGCAATTATAGATTTCAAAATGTCCCACCATGACGTTAAATAGGCTGATTGAGCCTTGTTTTGCTGTAATGGTGTCTCATCGCGTACACTTGATAGATTAAAAATGGAATGCAGGCTTGATTCTTGTTAAGACTCATATTGTCTATAAACCAGCATTAGTACAATGGAAAATTGTCACAGCATTTGTATCATTGGGTTTTCAAACACCCCATTTAAAATATTATAATATTGTTTAATTTTTAATTTTCTCTTTGCTCAGCTCACACATTTTCTCTTCATCTTTTTTTTCATTCTTCCATTTGTTCATTTTTATTTTATGACTTCTTTTTTTTCTTCTTGCAAATTCTCACTAATTCTTTTTCTTTTTCATTTTATCTTCTGCTTTCTCCTCTTTCTCTCTTTCAATCGTTTTCTTTCTCATTTTCATTTTATCTTCTGCTGTCTCTTCTCTCTCTCTTCCTGTCTTTTTTTTTTCATTTTATGTTCAGCTTTTCCCTCTCTTTCTCACTGTCTTTTTCTTTTTATCTTTTGCTTTCCCCTCTTTTTTTCAATTTTTTTTACTTTTTCATTTTATCTTCTGCTTTTTCCTCTCTCTCACTCATTCTTTTTCTTATCTTTTTTTTTCTCTTATTCAAACTTTTTCTCTGTTTATTATGTTACTTTTTCCTCTTTTCTTTTTTTTGTCATTTTTTCTTTCTCTCCATTCCTGCTTTTTCTCTATTTTTTTTCCATTCTTGACTTTTTCTCTTCTATTATCTTGCCCCTTTTTTTAACCTCTCTCCTTCTCTCTTCTGTTTCTCTCATCTCTTCTTTCACTTCTCTCTTTTTCTTTTCTTAAAATCTCCCACCTTTTCTTATTTCCTCATCAGTCTCCCTTGATTGTTTTTTTTCTGTTTTTTTATGTGATAAATGAAAAAAAAATGGTTTTATTTTGAAAAATTAAATTAAAAGGCAATTGTTAAAAAATGAATTTATAACTTTTGCGGTTGAAAATGCTCAACGTAACCATAAGTTCTATGCTAATAGTTTCTTCTCTCCCAGTTCTCACTCATGGAAATTTTTCCTGGCTTCTTCCTTTCCAGCCAACTTTGATCTTCAAAAATTTAAATGCAATGCCAATTGTCATCTCCTGCATCCTTGAATTCTTTGTTTTTTTTTTTTATTATCCTCTCTCCTTAATAATGTTTCGTTTTCCTCTTATTCTTTAACTCTTGGCAACCTCTTGCATCTTACTGGCTTTATTACCTTGCTTGGGGTGAAACAATTAATAAAAACAAGTTTCAAAATTTCATAGATACAAAAATAGGTTTCATTTTATTTTCTGTAAACAAATAAAATTTTGACTAAAACCAGAAACACCTTACTTGACAGAGGTACTCAGAAAGCTACTTTACTAATTATGAAAATTTATCTTGTTAAATATTAAGAAAAAAATCATTTTGTGAGGTGTTCAAACACTCCACGATACTAACAGAAGGTTAATAAAGATTTCAATATTTAAGCCAGTGTTTATGAATTTCATTTAAAAAAAAAAACATGGGTGTCTACTAAAATATCTGTACTCACTAAGTATAATGTTTAAATTATTAAGAAATATTATTGGATTAAAAAAACTTAATTGTTTAAATGTGTGTGTGTCACTTTTGTCGAATTCAGTATTATTGCTTATAAATAAGAACCAACAGGGGTTTAATAAAACTTACAATCATTAGGCCAGTAGATATGAATTTTATGTTTTAAAAACATGGATATCTACTAAAATATGTGTACTTACTAAATATAATATAGCAATAAGAAATATTGTCAGATTTAAAAACAAATGGATGTCTACTAAAAAGCATTTATTCCCTAAATATAACATTTGAATAATGTTGCATTATAAAAAACATTGGATGTCTACTAAAACATATGTATCCTCTAAATTATTTTTATGGTAATAAGAAATATTGTTGGATTAAAAAAAACTTCATTACCTTGTATACTCTTATATAAGTAGACTTTATGTATAGTGCAACTGCTGAATTTTTTTTGCATGAATTCTAACCTTGCAGAAAATATTTACCTATGTATAATACAATCAGTCACCAAAAATGCATGATTTGAAACTCTTCAAAAAAAATTACCTGTATATAGTACTATCCCCTATTTGTTATGTAAAAACTGATAATAAAAACTTACACTCTACTCAAGTATATACAGTAAATTGCTTAAATGTGTTTGATTTTTGTCTCATTCCACATTAGTACATATAAATAAAACCAATAAGTCTTTCATAGGATATTGATATTCGTTTTGCTTATTATTCATTTCCAATCTCAAATTCCCTGATTACATCCGCTTTCTATTAGATCTGCAGATTGGAGGATATTCACCCAGACTCTCTTACCTCCCCTTGATATGTCTTCTCTGAATGGGGAGGTTGTTCATGAATTCCCTTTCATTCTACTTTTACTTTTCTTCTCTCTTTCTTGCCCTCTCTTTTCTTAATTTCTCTTCTCTTATTTTTCTTTTTTCTTCCTCTATTTTCTTCTCTTTTACTTTCTCTTCTCCCTTCCTCTTCCTTCTTTCTCATTTCCTATACATTTTTCCTTCATCTTTTATTCTTTTTCTCTCTCCTTCACTTTTCTTCTCACTTCCTATCATTCTTTTCTTTTTTCTCTTCCTCTTTCCCTTTCTTCTTTCATCCTCTTCATTCTTCTATCTTCCTCTCTTTTTTCCGTCCTCCTCTCTTTAGTCTTTTTCATTTTTTTAATCGCGTCCTTAGTTCTATTTTTAAAAATCAATCATTCCTTTTCTATCCCAAAAATCTTCTTCATTCTTCTATTTTGTTTTCTTCTTTTGTTTCTCTTTTTTTTCTTTTTATACAGTTTTTTTTCCTCCTCCCCCTGTCTTTCTTTCTGGCATCTTTTTCTATCTTCTCTTCTATCCTTTGCTCAGCTCACACATTTTCTCTTCATCTTTTTTTTCATTCTTCCATTTGTTCATTTTTATTTTGTGACTTCTTTTTTCTTCTTGCAAATTCTCACTAAGTCTTTTTTTTTTCATTTTATCTTCTGCTTTCTCCTCTTTCTCTCTCTCAATTGTTTTCTTTCTCATTTTCATTTTATCTTCTGCTGTCTCTTCTCTCTTTCTCCCTGTCTTTTTTTTTTCATTTTATGTTCAGCTTTTCCCTCTCTTTCTCACACTGTCTTTTTTCGTTTTATCTTTTGCTTTCCCCTCTCTTTTTTGCAATCCTTTTTCATTTTATCTTCTGCTTTTTCCTCTCTCTCACTCGTTCTTTTTCTTATCTTTTGTTTTTCTCTTATTCAAACTTTTTCTCTGTTTATTATGTTACTTTTCCCTCTTTTCTTTTTTTTTTGTCATTTTTTTTACTTTCTCTCCATTCCTGCTTTTTCTCTATTTTTTTCCATTCTTGACTTTTTCTCTTCTTGCCTCTTTTTTTAACCCCTCTCCTTCTTCTCTCTTCTGTTTCTCTCATCTCTTCTTTCACTTCTCTCTTTTTCTTTCCTTAAAATCTCCCACCTTTTCTTATTTCCTCATCAGTCTCCCAATTTCTCTCAATTTCTTTTTCATTCCATCTTTAGCTGCTTTCTGTTAGTTGCGCCCCCCCATCTTTTCGTCTTACTCTGTTTTCTTTTTATATTATCTTTACTCTCTCTCTCCTCATCCTATTTTTCTCCAAGACCATCTCTCCCTTCTTTCTGCTATCTTTTCCTTTTTTCCCTCCTCTTTCATCATCTACACTCTCCTCCCACTCACTGTCTAACATTTCCTGTTAAATCAGCTAATTTTGATCAAATGTCAAACCTAGTAGCTGATCTGTATTTGCTGTCATTTAATCTCTTCTATCACCTTCTCTCTACACCACTCTCTCTCTCTCTCTACACCACTCTCTCTCTCTCTCTACACCTCTCTCTCTCTCTCTACACCTCTCTCTCATTTTCTATACTTTCTTTTTTTTACTCTGATCCTCTTTCTTTCCATTTCTTCTTCTTCTTCCTGCTTTTTGAATCCTTTTATTTTCTTTCTCTTTCCAACTGTTTCTATTTTTTTTCCTTTTCCATTTGTTACTTAACCTTTTCTTTCTTTTTCAACCTGTTTTTATCATTTCTCGTGTTTATTTTTTTTTTATCCTCTCTTTGAATCTATTTTTTTGTCTGATCATTTCTGTAACTTTCCAACTGCCACAGAAATTTTGTAGTAAGCATCTGACATAGAAAAAGTCCGATATTTTGTAGCTTTGTGCAGCATTGAAACGATGAGAAACAGGAGAAAACATTTTATAGATTCATCTCTGTAATAATAAAAACAATGCAAGTGTAAATGTTGACTTATTGTTATTTAGTCAGCTGAGAATGATTGCTTACATGCTGATGGGACATGACATTAAAATACATAAATATTACACAGTACTTGTTTAGTAAAAGTTTAAAAAAATCTTCTGATTATGGAAGAACGTCCCAGCCAGCAGACTATAAAAAATTGAGTTATGAATACTTCCTTTTAAATAATTATCATCCCTGTTGTCCTTTTTTATATAAAGTAATTTTTTTTCAGTTTGGCTGAAAAAACAGGCATAAATTGTTGATTTTGATTCTTTTCATCGTCATTGTCTTTTTGATCTTTTTCATCATCATTGCCTTTTTTTATTCTTTTCATCGTCATTGTCTTTTTTTATTCTTTTCATCATCATTGCCTTTTTTTATTCTTTTCATCATCATTGCCTTTTTTTATGCTTTTCATCATCATTGCCTTTTTTTATGCTTTTCATCATCATTGCCTTTTTTTATTCCTTTCATCATCATTTCCTTTTTTATTCTTTTCATCATCATTGCCTTTTTTTATGCTTTTCATCGTCATTGCCTTTTTTTATGCTTTTCATCGTCATTGCCTTTTTTTATGCTTTTCATCATCATTGCATTTTTTTATTCTTTTCATCATCATTTCCTTTTTATATTCTTTTCATTGTCATTGTCTTTATTCTTTTCATCGTCATCATCTATTTTTTATTCTTTTCACTGTCATCGCCTTTTTTATTTTTTTATCGTCATTGCCTTTTTTATTTTCATCATTGTGTTTTTTTCTTTTCATCATCATCATTTTTTTTTTCTTTTCATCGTCATTGCCTTTTTTATTTCTTTTCATCGGCATTGCCTTTTTTATTTCTTCTGATTGTCATTGCATTTTTTGTTTCTTCTCATCGTCATTGCCATCTTCGATTCTTCACATAGTCATTGTCTTTCTTGATGCTTATCTGTTGATATTTATCAGTACTTAGTGATTATTCTCTGTTGATTATTGTCGATATTATTTCTTATGTTGACTCTTGTTTATGTTATTTGTTTATTGTTTTCATTTTTTGTCATCTATATGGTATCTTGTTGATAGTACTTGTCATTTTTTGATGACTGTGATTATTGTCTTTGTTTAATCTTGTCTCTCAGTTATTCTTTCTTGATTCATGGCTTTGTTGAACATTGTCTTTGTTGCTCATACTTTTTTGTTGATTCTTGTCTGTATTTATTCTTTGTCATCTTTGTTGATTCTTTTCTTTTATAAGACTTTCTCTCATGAGGCTTTAATGTATAAAACTTTGCTATTTAGATTCATATAAAGAAAAAGTCTTCAGCAACATTCAAGAACGACTGTAAATGGTTGTATACAGCTGACAGTTTAGATATCTCAGAATGAGTTTACATGACATGTATATATGTATATAATTCCATCCATGGTTTCTGCTATCATTTTTAAACTGGATCCTCACAAAATATGTGGACCTGATTATATCCCTGCAATAGATGTTAAGAAATGTGCTCCTGAACTGTCTCCTGCTCTCTCTAAACTGCTTCTTTCTTTTATGCTTTTTGGAAATCTTCTTCAGTCGTTCCAGTCTTTAAGAACTCGGGTAAAACATCAGATCCTTCAGTTAGTCTTCTACTGCTTTTTGGTAAAATAGTGGAGGCGCTAATTAACTCTGAATTGGTTAAGTATCTCACATTGCAGGGATTTCTTTCAGATGAGCAATATAGCATTTGCTTCTCTAGATCAACTACTGATGCATTAATGATTATTGCTGAAAGAGACTATCAAGCTTAAGATAAGAATGGTGAAGCTTGGGCTGTTATTTAGATATCTTGAAGGCATTTTAACAAGGTTTGGCATACTAGTCTTCTTTTATGAAGGTTTATGGTATTTCTGGATGAATTCTTGAATTGATTCATTCTTTCTTATCTAAATTATCTTGAATGGCACTTTTCTAGATCTTTTTGCATAATTGTGGGTGTGTTCCCCTGGGCTCTATCCTTGGACCTACATATTCTCTAATTTTCATAAATGATTTTCCTGATGTCATCAATTCTCAATTTGGTAGCTATGCTGATGGCAAAACTATTTCCTCCTATTTTTAATAATAAGCCTGATTGGTTCATTAAGGTCAAATTAACAAAAATGACCTACAACTGCTGTTAAATGAGACAAGAGTGGTTGGTTAATTTTAATGTCTCCAAAATGAAACTGCTCTCTTTTAATTATCTGAGAGAACCTTTTTACCTTCCATCAGCATGGCTGATGCTGACCTCCAGGGAAGTCTACTTGGGCTAATGTTTTCTGCTGACATGAAGTGGAAAGAGCATATTGAATCAATTGTTAAGTCTGCAGCTAAGAGACCTGGTTTATAGAAGACATACGAGACAATTTTTATCACCAGAATCTGTCTTACATATTTATAAGTCTCCCATTCACCCTTGCTTTGAATATTCCTGCCACATCTGGTCTGGTGCTCCTGTTATATATTTAAAGATTCTTGATAAAGTCCAAAGAAGAATCTGCATCTTGGTTTCAATCCCTTTCCCACTGCCATAACATAGCTTCCCTCTGCCTTTTCTATAAATACTTTCATAGTAATTGTTCTTATGAACTTTCTGCTATGATACCTAGACTTTATGAATTTAAATGCAGTACTAGATTGGCAGCTAGGTCTCATCATTTTACAGTTGAATTGGTTAAATATAACTGTAAGTTTTATGCTAAAAGTTTATTCTGTTGCACGTCTCGCATGTGGAACTCCCTTCCGGTTTCTTGATTCCCAGTCAACTTTGATCTTCAAAAATTTAAATGCAATGTCAATCATTATCTTCTTGTTCTTTATTGTCCTCTGTCATTAACATTAGTTTTTCTCATATTTTCTAACATTCAGAAATTCCTTGCATCCTAGTGGCTTTGTTGCATTGCTTAAGGTGAAATGATGAGACTACCCCTAGTACAGCCTATTTTATGATTAATTTCCTTATAAATTTAAAAGTTTAAAATCTCAGTGTCCTCACCCCTTCCAACATATGTGTAGTTACATAAGTTTAGTCCGATGAAGTCCTAAAAGACAAAATGTGTCACACAAATTTTTTTTCCAGTTTGACATTAATTTCCCAAACTAAATTTATTATATCTATACAGCAAAGTATTTAAAGTGTTTAATATTTACTAATTCCACTTCCTGAATTTTTCATGATGGATTCTGGGTATTTGCTTTCATTCATTCCAGTTCTAGATCAAAGGTTCTGTTTTGGAAAGGTTTATCTTGAGTCCTATTTCTTGGAACATTTGGTAGAGAATGTTGATTTTCTGTTCAAGTTCACTCATATCACGACTATGAATACCTCTGTCATCAGCATAGCCACCCCCTTACCTCATTATCAGTACACTGCCCTTGGGAGATAAAGCAGGAATGCAGTTTGTTTTTTTATTGGTAGATATGTCTCAAGTACATTTTTCGGAATTGTAATGCAGGATATTTACAAAGTTGCAGGAAGGAAAAACAAAAACAAAACTTAACGATTCCGTGGGAACAACTGACATGAAATTTCTTTTCCAAAAATAAAAAATAAAATTTTGGGCCTTAGGAATGGTGTTGACAAACTCTATGCAAACAGAAAAGAGAGAAGAAAAAAAGAATTGTCAGCTTTGAAAACTGCATTGACACTGTTATCAAGGGACTTTAGAAGTACAGAAAACAGAAAAAAAAATTGGTTGGTTATGACAGCCAAGATTTGCAGTAGAACTGATGGAAGGATAAAGGACAAGAGAAAACCAAAATGAGAACTGTCTTCACCTCCCCAAACAGGAAAGAAAACAATTTCACAGATATTTTAAAAAAAAATAAGCAAAGAAAATTGCAAATGATATGAACATGGCTGTGAAGAGAACATCTGAATGGAATCTCAGAATAGTTCAATAGGAATCAAAAGTTTTAAGTTAAATATAGAAACAGGATATGGTAAAATAGAAAATGTTAACAGACAAAAAATAGCCACATCCAGAGCCGGATTTACCTATAGGCCTAGGGCCTCAAAATCTAGAGGGCTTCCAGCCAAGGAGTATATTTTGACACTGTCATAGGCCTTTCTTACACATGCTGTCATAACGCATTGAAGATTCTAAATGACCCTTCACTAATTTTAAACACCCGTCATCATCTTCAGCTTTATTCAAATTGCTTAATTTAACACTCTTCCATTTTCCTCTACCCATGAGAATGGAGGATTTGGAGGGACCTCATAAGTGGAATAGCCTAGGGCATCTCTCCATCTAAATCTGGCCCTGATCACATCATATGGAAATGAAACAAGCTGAAAAAAAAAATACAAATGTAAACACAACTGGGAGGGAATGGTGATCTACTTGGAATTGTGCAAATAACTGAGATTTAACCATGCCAACCAATGATACAAACCAGTATTTATTGCAGAAAATTTTCAAAAACACAACATTCCCAGGGAATTTGTAATTTAAACAGATTTCCCAGACCAGGCCAAGTGACCAGATCTCATTGTAAACAAGAAGATTTGATAATTTTGTTTTTAATTTTCAGATGAAGAAATCGCAATATACTTTTGTAGCATGTGATTAATGCCAAAAAATACCAGTCTTCTGAATCAAATCTAATGTCAATAAGGAACTTTTTCCTAAGAGGAGTTGATCTGTGGTGACCCCAATAATTACTGGACTTATCAAAGTAATATTTACATTCATTGTTACACCAGAACATCAGAGGAGCTAGTGCATCAGAGGTTGACCTGGAAGTTGACATCATAGCCACTAGGTGCACTTAATAGCTGTGCACTTCAGAGAATGTCAGTGGCTGCCTCCAACGTGTAAACAGATGGTTGATCCAGTTGAGCTTAGAATGTACACATGTGGAACAGCCAGATGACAGGGAGTGGTCTACCTAAGAAGCAAAATCTAATCTCTCTCACATCCTCATAAGAAGAAAATGAATATTCAAAATCTCCTAAAACTACTCACTCTTATTTATTGACATTAACTGACCAAGTCTAGAAGAGGAAAAAACAATAATTTTATGTATTAAAATTTTCGTATCATATTTTTATTAGTCTTACAATGGTAATGTTACACTTGGATTTATTGAATTTATAGTTCTTATTATTTACACTATTTATATTTAGACTATTGTCTTCATTTTTGTTGTTATTATCACAATGTTTCGGCTATTGTACCCGCCAACATTCCTCAGATTTATATTGATCTGAGTAACCTACAAGGAATTCCAAACTAAACACTTTATTTAATCTACAGGGGTAGGCTGTTCTTATTTCACTGCCTATATCTAGGGATAGTGTCTACTTCTCATTTTTTTGTACCGCTCAACTATTCAATCCTTATTCAGTCCTCAGTTCAATCCCACGGTTGGGCAGTGTTACTTTGACTGAGTGGAAACATGCAAGCAATAATGTCATAGTTTTATGTAATATTTACAAATACACTACTTAGTTATGTAAGATATGCGACGCATGCTGTTAGATATAAATGATAAAATCACATTTACTGGATGTCAGAGTTTTAAGTAATATTTACACAAAAATACATATTGTTTAGTTGGACAAGATATAAGACATCTGTTGGTAGATATAAATAATGAAATCACATTTATTTGATGTAACAATTTTATGTAATATTTATGTAAAAGCACATACACTACTTTTTAGTTGGGCAAGATGTAAGACACATGCTGCTAGATATAAATGATAAAATCATATTTAGTTGGTTTTACAGTTTTATGTAATATTTATGCAAAAACACATACACTGTTGGACACATGCTTCTTTCTTACTATGTGCCATGTCATTTCAGGACATAGGCGATCATGGCTCTCCACTTCCTCCTATCCCTTGCAGCTCTCAACAAGTTCCTTCCCTCTGCCACATCCTCCAGATCATGTTCTGTCATCCACTTGCTTAAGGCTTCTAGGTATGTCACGCATTGTTTTCCCTTGTCTCTCTTTCCCTCTATTTGACTTGTAAGTATCAGATTCTCCAAACCCTCCTTCCTTATTAGGCGTCCCAGAAACTTCAGCTGCCTCTTCCTGTTGTTAAGTATAAAAAACATGCTGGTAGATATAAATAATGCTAATGAAATCACTTTTATTTGATGTCACTGTTTATGTAATATTTATGCATACTCACATACACTGCTGACACTATTTTCATAGTTCGAACTGTTGTCTTCATCTTTATTGTCATATTCACGATGTTTTGGCTGTTGTATGCTCCAGCCTTCTTCAGGGGAGTGGAATTTTTGAACTGAACCTTTTATTTGGACCATTGGTTTCAGTTTGAAATTCCAATCCCCTGAAGAAGGCCAGAGTGTACAATGAAATGTTGTGAATATGGCACTAAAGATGAGGACAACAATCTGAACAATGTAAATAGTGTAAATAATTACAATACCTCTTCTGCTTAGTTGAGCAAGATATAAGACAAATACTGGTAGATATAAATGGTTAAATAACATTTATTTGATGTAACAGTTTTATGCAATATTTACGCAAAAGCATATCTTCTTTAGTTTGGCAGGATATAAGGCACATGCTGGCAGATATAAATGATAAAATCATATTTGTTTGAAGTAAGAATTTTATGTAATATTTACACATAAGCACACACCCTATTCAGTTGAGAAAGATATAAGACACATGCTGTTCAGTTAGACAAGATATAAGACACATGCTGGTATATTATATTATTTGATATCATCATGTTATATATTTTGCACACACATGCACATGGGCAGATAACATATTCAAACGAATCTTTTAGCTTTATATATTACATTAAGGAATTTGTTTCTTTTGCACTGTTTTCTGTTCATTGTAGAAGTGAAGATTTTTTGCTGTATTTGGGAAAGTTATGGAGAGAATACTATGTAAGAGTCTGGCTCAAGCAAAGTTTTTGGAGCTTTACAATAAATAAGAATAAAGTTGCTAGATACTCTGTGCCTTTAGGGAAGAGATGATGGCTCTCCACAGAGTCCTCTTTTTATTATCTGTGAATTGACATAACTTCTTGGGAACAATAGTGAAATGCTCTCCTGTTGCATTCTTTGGGATTTTGAATTCAAACTTTTTCTTCTCCTATCCTGGCTGCCACTCAAGGCTAAAGAGCCTAATCTACCCTGATATTTAATGAGGAAAGAAGAGACAGATTCATGCTTTTCCCAAGAGAATTTGGGCAGAAGTGAATGCAAGAGACGAGGATGAAATTTGAACTTGGCGATCACACTTTCTGTGCTGTTAACCATAACTTTCTTTGCACGTACCCAAATTACTGAATTTAATATAATTTGTAATTTTGTTGAAAGATGTCTGTTTCAATCTTGTTATTTTGAAAGCTCTTTTTCTTTAACTATTTTTTATCCTGCTTGATACTGAAGACAAGTGTTTTAACTTGACATAAGTTCTCGAAATTGTCTCTGGATCTTAAAGGTTATGTTTTTTTTTTTATTTTACTTACTTTTATGTTAATATTGTTTTTGCAAAACTTAGCAAATTGAAACTGATCTGAATACTTGAAGCTGGTACATTCATAGTCAGCATATCCTTGAAAACAGTGCATCCCTGCAGCCAATCTGTCCTTGAATCCAGTGCATTCACAAGGTCAGGATATCCTTGATATCAGTACATCTTTGTTGCCAGTGCATTTATAAGGTCAGCCTATCCTTGAAAATTGTGCCTCCTTGATGCCAATGTATCCTTGTGGCCAGTGCATCTTTAAAACCTTTATCTAGCTGGAGGTAAAAATTGTTCCCATAGAATCACTTAGCACCTGTAGGAAGATTGTCACATCAAGAGGGTTGCTATAAATAAACACTTGTCAATTGTTAATTCCGGTATTTTAAGCTGGAAATAGCCTATTCTTGCTTTTGAACAAGGTTAAACTTCCGTTTTCCAATGTCATTTTTAATTCTTCTACACTTTACACAAGGTGTGTGAACAAAAATGGCTGCATCAATATCCAACAAATCCTTTATTCAGGAGTTTTTCTTTGATTTGGACTCTGATGATGATTTTGAAGGCTTTACTCAGATGGATATTGATGGAGAAGTGATCGGAGATGGAGATAGACACACTAGTGACAAGGAGGAAAGCTATGATGACCATAAGGTGCCAAGCAGCTACTATTTTCCATGGCTGTCTAATTTTATGGAAGCTACTCACCCCATGGCTGTACCTGATAGTGTTTCTAAAGGTGAATTATTTTGTCTATTTATAAATGATGAAATAATGACTTGTCAATGAGACAAATATACTGATCAGGTGAAGGAAAGGAGAGAAAAAAATGCTGGTGTCTACTCATATGTAAACACATCAAAGGACATAACTTTTGATGAAATGGAGGCCTTCTAAGACATTTTGCTTCATATTGCAACCTAGAACTCCACAAGGAGTAATAAAAGTTAATGTTAAATGTATTTGTTTTTTGTTTCAATTTTTTTTTGTTTCCAGTGTCAAAACATGCACGCCAAACAATGCATTACATCAAAATATTATTCATCCATTCTTTTATTAGTATACAAAAAAGTAAAATCTATACACACAATGCAAAATTATAACAATTTTAAAACAGTAGGTGCTCATGTTTTTTGCATTCTAAAAAAAAATACAATGCCAGGGGGAACAATTCTAGAAGGAGTTTTATGAGATAAAGGTGAGGTTAGCATATCCTTGAGACCAATATGTCCTTCAAGCCAGTGTGTCCTTGTGGCCAGTGCATTTTTGAGTTCAATGTATCCTTGAGGCTCCATATCAGGAAATATGGTAGTTGAAAGATGTCAGTTTCAATCTTTTGACTTTCTTTTACCTTTCTACTTATGCACCTTTTTGAACTGATGTTAATGGGGCTTGAAAGGAAAACATACCAATTAATGTAATTGATAATTAAATTCTTGAATTATGAATTTAAGCAATATATTTTTTTTGATTGCACAAAAACAAGATGCTGGCTGAGTATATGTATATGTGTTTGGTGTAAAAGCTAAAATTGTTTTGTCAAATTAGTTAACTAATGTCAGTGTTATTGTGGGTACATTTTACTTTTTTTGCTTGAACACAGAAACTAAAATGTTTCTAGTTGCTCATTCTAATGAATGAACATCAGCCTTCAGATTCATTTAGAAACAACAACACCTAATCAACTTCCCTCTACTTTTCTTTGCTCTGATGTCAGATACAAATTATGCACATATTGCAAATATTCATCTGTCATTTTTGCAGTTTCTTCATTTTGCTTCTATTTTTTTGTACTCTCTCTTCTTCTCTCGCTTATTTTTGACTCTTTCTTTTTTATTTCCTTCTTTTGCTTTTTTTCCTCATCTTCATCACTTTTCTTTCTGCTTTGCTATAGATCTTTTGATGCTGTTATCGTTTTCTCTGTTTTATCCTCTTTACATCTCTCACTTGTTGACTATTCCTTTCTTTTTATTCCTTTTCCTTCCCATATATCTCCTCCTTTTACTTGTTGATTTCTTAATTTATTTGCCTTCATTATTTTTTATTCTTTCTATTTCTTGACACTTACCTTTTTGTGTCTTTTTACCCTCTCTATTTCTCTCCTGTATTTTTGACATTTTTATTTCTGTCTTTCCACATATCTCCTCCATTGTTGTTTTCTTTTCTCTCTTGTCTTCCTCGCTTTTCTTTTCTCTCTTGTCTTTCTCGCTTTACTTTTCTCTCTTGTCTTCCTCGCTTTTCTTTTCTCTCTTGTCTTCTTTGCTTTTCTTTTCTCTCTTGTCTTCTCGCTTTTTTTTTTCTCTTGTCTTCCTCGCTTTTCTTTTTCTCTCTTGTCTTCCTCGCTTTTCTTTTTCTCTCTTGTTTTTTTCTCTCTTGTCTTCCTCGCTTTTCTTTTCTCTCTTGTCTTCCTCCTTTCTTTTCTCTCTTGTCTTCCTCGCTTTTCTTTTCTCTCTTGTCTTCCCTTTTCTTTTCTCTCTTGTCTTCCTCGCTTTTCTTTTCTCTCTTGTCTTCCTCGCTTTTCTTTTCTCTCTTGTCTTCCTCGCTTTTCTTTTCTCTCTTGTCTTCCTCGCTTTACTTTTCTCTCTTGTCTTCCTCGCTTTTCTTTTCTCTCTTGTCTTCCTCGCTTTTCTTTTCTCTCTTGTCTTCCTCGCTTTTCTTTTCTCTCTTGTCTTCCTCGCTTTTTCTTTTTCTCTTGTCTTCCTCGCTTTACTTTTTCTCTCTTGTCTTCCTCGCTTTATTTTTTCTCTCTTGTCTTCCTCGCTTTTCTTTTCTCTCTTGTCTTCCTCGCTTTTTCTTTTCTCTCTTGTCTTCCTCGCTTTTTTTTTCTCTCTTGTCTTCCTCGCTTTTCTTTTCTCTCTTGTCTTCTTTGCTTTTCTTTTCTCTCTTGTCTTCTCGCTTTACTTTTTTCTCTCTTGTCTTCCTCGCTTTTCTTTTCTCTCTTGTCTTCCTCTTTTCTTTTTTTCTCTTGTCTTTCTTTTTTTTTCTCTTGTCTTTTCTTTTCTTTTTTCTCTTGTCTTCTTTTCTTTTCTCTCTGTCTTTTTTTCTTTTCTCTCTTGTCTTTCTTTTTTTTCTCTCTTGTCTTTTCGCTTTATTTTTTCTCTCTTGTCTTCCTCGCTTTTCTTTTCTCTCTTGTCTTCCTCGCTTTTTCTTTTCTCTCTTGTCTTCTTTGCTTTTCTTTTTCTCTTGTCTTCCTCGCTTTTCTTTTTCTCTTGTCTTCCCTTTTTTCTTTTCTCTCTTGTCTTCCTCGCTTTTACTTTTTCTCTTGTCTTCCTCCTTTTCTTTTTCTCTTGTCTTCCTTTTACTTTTCTCTCTTGTCTTCCTCGCTTTACTTTTCTCTCTTGTCTTCCTCGCTTTACTTTTTCTCTCTTGTCTTCCTCTCTTTTTTACTTTTCTCTCTTGTCTTCCTCGCTTTACTTTTCTCTCTTGTCTTCCTCGCATTTTTTTTATCCTTGCTATCTATATCTTGACTGTTATCATTGTCTCTCTTTTATCCTCTCTTTCTTTTTAAGCCTGCATTTCTTGAACTGTTTTTAACCTTTCTTTTTTATTTTCTGTCTTTTTTTTTCTCCTTCCTTTTGTGTCCTTCCCTTTAAATTTCTTGTCTCTCTCTGCCTACACTCTCTCTCTCTCTGTCACTCATTTCCCCTACCTTTTTCTTTTTTCCTCATTTGTGTTCCAATTATTATTTTAAGTTTTTCAGTTACAACTCTCAGTATACTCTTTCTTTCTCTTCTTCCTTCATCTTATCTCACTTTTGTCTTTTATTATCTTCCTCTCTTTCTTTTCCCTTCTCATTCTCTGTCCCAGTCTCTCTCTCTCTCTCTCTCCTTATTCAAAACTTATTTTTCTCTTTCATTTTCTATTCCCTTCATTCCAGTCATTAGCCACACAACATTTTTATTTTTTCTCTTGTGACCTTTTTGTTTTTCTTTATTCTTCTCTCTTTCTTTCATTCTCTGTCTCAGTCACTTTCTCTTTCTCTCCTCCTTTCTTATCCTATGCTATACTTCTTTTTCTTTTTCACTTTCTGTCCCCCCTTCTATCAGTCTTTAACCTCCCCCACATAACATTAATTTTTTTTCTCAAGTTACCTTTTGTCTTTCTTTATTTTGCTTTTTTCCATTATTCTCTATCTCGGTCACTTTCTCTCTCTCTTTCTTCATTTCTTTCCTTTTACTCTACCATGTTCTTTTTCTCTTTCATTTTCTATCCTCCACCTTCCAGTCTACCCTCCCCACCACCACCACACATCATTCTTTCACTCTTTCTCTCTTCTTTCTATAAGACTGAAAGAAAAAAAAAGTTCGACTGAATGTGATAATCTGGTGGATTGGCCAAGATGAAGATAATGGTGATTCTTAGCACAATAAACTTTGGCATCTTTAGATAGAAAAGCTTCAGGAACATCACGTCGCAGTCTTTCGAAGATTAAGTTTCAAGATTGAGTGTAAAAGATAAAAATTGTCTCTTCTGCAATTTGTATCCATTTGTCAATGCACTTTTTGGTTTCTTCTTCTTCTTCACACACACACACACACACACACACACACACACGGGTGCATGTGTAACCACAAGTAGATGCACATATAAACACATTCATATAGTCAGACATAATGTGCCTATCTATTTATATTGGGTTGAAATACCATTCTATCTTAACACACACACAGACATAAATACCTATTCCATTTATATAAAAGCTACCTCATAATTTTAACTTTATATCAGGCTATTTCTGTCTTTTGATATATAATTATACATCACTCACTTCTCTCTGTGGATCTATACTGCAGCATGGAAACTGGAATCGGTAAATTAAGTTCTGGCACTGCTTGTGTTCACTTAACACTAGCATTATTGGAAAAGGCATGAAAACACATCTTTGGGGCATGCCATAATGGTTGATAAAAAAGAGAATGTGTAAGTGAACACTTCTGTAGACCATTCTCTAAGTGAGCTGTCTTTAATTTTTTTTTTGCATTGCTGTTTATCTATTAATTATTATAGATCACTCGGTACTGTGCCTTTTCTATAAATACTTTCATGGCAATTGTTCAGATGAACTCTTCACTATGGTACATAGAATTTTTCAATTTAAGCGCAGTACTAGATTGGTGTTGAGATCTCATCAATTTGTAGTTCGAGTTGGTTAGATGTCACCGTAAATTCTATGCTAACAGTTTCTTTTCTTGCACTTCTTGCTTGTGGAACTCCCTTCTGCCTCCATGATTTCCAGACAACTTTAATTTTCAAAAATTTAAATGCAATGTCAATTGCTATCTACTCTCCTCCTGATTACTCTTTCCTCTTCTCGTTCATCTATATAATAAATGTGAATGTCAGTGTGTCACTGTATCACACTTTTTCAACTCTGTTCCTAGAGACCATAACCCAAAATATCATAACATTTTGGAATTAGGCCAACTCTGTTAGCAAATTAAATACATTCTAGGCCAGATCCGGACCCTCAATCATGAAATTTTGGATTCCCAAGTTGTCATTACTGTGATTGTTTTTGGTGATTTTTGTTTTGTTTTTTTTTTTGCAATAAATTTTTTGGGTACAATAACAATTTTTATAACTTGGAAATAAATTTTGGAATAATTGAAATTTTTGTGAAATCCTGTAAAAGTCACCCATGAAGTAAAAATAATTGTTTGTATGGAAAGTAAGGACCTATGTAAATCAAATTGTTTTTAAATTAAGTAGTGGCAGAAGAATCGTCATTGAACTTTTAAAAGGTAAGCATAAATATTAATGCAATATTTAAATGCAGTGATCAATTTTGAGTTATTCTGTAGTTTATTGTTGACTAACACAGATACTCCTCTCTAACTATTGTGATGAAGGCCCAATCAAGAGCCCTCCACAGGAGCTAACTTAAATGACACTCAATAGGGCAGCTTTTAAGCTAGTTATTAATATTTCTGATCTTAATCATTCCACACCCTGTAACCTCTTGTGTCTTAGTGGCTTTACTACCTTGCATGGGGTGATACTGATTAAAAAAATACAACTAGTATACTGCATTCTCATGTTGACAATTGTAAATGGCTTCTAGTGAATGAAGCCTGTAGGTTTTAGCAAGGACTATCCTTCTTCAAACCTGATGGATTAGTGTTGCAGAATAATAAAGAACAAAGGAAATAACACAAGCCACATCACTTGAAGACTTTCAGCAGCAGCAGCAGTAAGAATTAAAGTGAATATCATGTGTAACTTGAAAAGAAAATAATGACATAATCAAGATGTTGATGTTCCACACTACTTCAAACAAAAGATTAGGAAGGAAACGCCTATCAGTACTAGAAAGAACAATAAAACTGAACTTGAGAAACCTATTCTCCTGAAGAATTGTTTTAATAGAAAGATTTTATAAAACTCAACTGAAAGTAGCACTGTGTCAGTGAATGAATGCTGAATGTTTCCTTATAAGGAAACAAGCTGATTTTACTATTACCACACAGCAAATTCAATATATATTTGTGTGTAAGTTTTTCCTTCTGCTTGTGCTGTTAGGCGTTGCAGGAAGACACTGTTAGTGGCAAGGCAAGTGGCCTGGAGGAGAGATATCTCATGGGCTCTGAGAGTGTCTGCCACTGAGTCACTCCAGTGTCTTCTTGGTCAGCCATTTGCCCTCCAGCCAAAGTATCTGAGGGTGTATGCTCATAGAGCTGGTTGGTTGATAAGCATGAGTGAGGTGTCCAAACCACTTGATCATCTGTCGTTTGATGTGTTATTGCTCCTACCATATGTCATTGCCTCATTCCTGATCTTGTCTCACCTGGTCTTGTTCACTCCTTTCTTCAGGCATTTCATCTCACAAGTGATCAGTTTCCTCTCAAGGGTTTTTGTTAGGGGCCATGTCTGGCACTGGTATGTTAGCATTAGTAGGAAAATGGCATTGATGAGATTTACCTTGGTGCACATAGAAATGCTAGGATGTTTTAGAAGAGGAGCAAATTGGTAACTGACTGCGTTGGCTTTCTGACATCTGGTATTGATTTCTCTGTCTAGTTTGTTGTTTTCAGTAAATATGCTGCCCAGATATTTGAATTCACCGTTTTTTTTTTTTTTTTTTTTTTTTTTTTTTTTGCATGTATCCAGTTAAATAAAGAAAGATATCCATACTTGTATTATTTTGTGCAACTCACATGATTTAAGAACTTCAGCCATTGGGAGTTTTTCAGGCTGATATATATCATGATATCATGGGTAGGATTTATTTAACAAACTTGTTAATTCCTTCTCTCTGATGATGATGGATAGACCGGTACACAGCAACTACAAAAAATCTATATTAGCAGTAAGGCAATATCAAATTTCTAAACTGTCTGAACATAAAGGATAAATAGAACCAATTCTATCTGAATTTCTGCAATGAGGATCATGATTTATGGTTGAGACATTGTGATGATAACAACAAGGATGAGGACAATAGTCAGCATGTAAATAAAGTAAATAATGAATGAAGTAAAAATACTCAATGGAGAAGAATATTGGAGAGTCAGAAGTTGGAAAGAATCGGCACGTAAGCTAGGCTATGGGGATTGAGGACCAACTCAGTAGGCTGAGCATGGAAATAAATATATGGGAGCTGTTAACAAAGAAAGAAATAATATCAAGGCTCAGCAGCTGCAACAGTAGAAGCCTTGGTGAGTGCAGTTAAGTATGACAAGCAGCAGCAGCAGCATTTATCAGCAGGCTGGTTAGGTTTAAGACTCCATTCAGCATTGTCACATAGGATGAATTTGCAGACATAGTAATTGTGAGTTCAATCTCTGGGTTGGGCAGTAATAACTGAGAAGTATGAAACAGCAAGTAGATAAGATATCCCTAGAGATGGTCAGTAGAATGGGAACTGCAATAGATAAAGTTTTCAGTTTGAAAATTCCTTGACGGCTTCTCGAATTGACACGAAACTGATAAAGGCTGGAGTATGGATGTAGAAATTTCCTGTTTCTATCTCTCTCTCTTTGTTCCCCACTCTCTGTATCTACATATGCACACACTATACATAAACATACACACACACACACATATATGTGTGTGTATGCATATATTTGTTTAAAATTTAATATATTTATAGAGTTCTTAAAATTTAATATATTTATAGAGTTCTTAAAAGATATACGGTGTGTATATAGAAATTCAGTTTCTATCTTTCTTTCCTCTTCTCTATATCTCTCTAGTTATACACATGCACACACACACACATATATATATATATATATATATATATACATGTGTGTATGTGTAGATAGAGAGATGGAAACTGAATTTCTACATTCAGATGCACATACATATGTGTGTGGATAGATACTTATAGAGAGTGGGTGAGAGATAGAAACTATAAATTTCTACAAGCACATGCAGTATGCGATGGGTAAATTGTCACCATTTTATATTTTTAATTTTGCACCTGTGTGTTGCTTTTTTTTTATTTTTTTTTCAACTGTGCAGGACAGCAGGGTCAGTTGGGCACCGTCTATGAGAAAAAGTGCACCATGACACAATTCACTCTGCCAGAAATTTGGAAATGGGATGCTGTACTGCTTGGCATTCATGTGCAAAGCTCCAATACAAGCATTTCAGAGTGTTTGGGTGTCAATCAAGAATACACAGTGCAGAAGATTCAGAAAGAGGTGGCTGATTATGAAGGTGTTTCGAATGATCACTTGTGATGGTGACATTATGCCTCTTTTCATCTTCCCACAGGGTCAGATTCAACACAGAGACCTACATCAACTGCCTTGAAGAACCTATGTCAGGCAACAGAACTCTGCACCATACCACACAATCAGGGGAACACAATTATGGCTGTCAAACAATTTCTGCAAGTACATCACCCCTTACATCTGGCCACCTAACTCCCAAGACTGTAATCCCCTTGATTATTGTGTGTGGAGTACAGTTGAGTGAGAGATCAACTAAACTCATTGTAATACCAAAGATGAAGGCAAGGATTATGGCAGCATTCACTAAATTAAACAAGGAGACTGTCCAGAAGAATTGCAGGAGATTCTGAAGAAGTCTGGAGACCATGCTTGAAGCCAATGGCAATTTTATTGAATATATTTACTCTTTAGTATTTGAAGATATTTTTGTGTAATTTTGATAAATATATCTGTTTGAATGAGATGTTAGTGTTATTTTCATTTTATGTGTACCTTTGTTTTATAGATTACACAAAGGCATTCAATAATGTATGCCACAAAAATCTGTTTGAACTGCTTGGCAACCATGACCTATTTTGGAAAAATATTAGAATATTTAAAAACCTATACTGGCAGCTAACTGCCTGCATATGGATAGAAAATGAGCTCAGAAGATATGCAAAAATAGAAAGGTTTTAAAACAAGGATGTGTCTTCTCGCCAGACTTATTCAACCTATATAGTGAGGTGATTCTGAGAGAATTAGGAGTCTTATCAGGATTCATTATTGGTGGCTACAATCTTAACAATATAAGATATGCCACTGACACAGTGTTGAGAGCTGACATGGAAAGGAAACTACAAAAACTCCTCCAGGTGAAGTAAAACGAGAAGAAAGGTTAAAATATTAACTGCAAGAAGACAGAAATGCATGGTTGTTAGCAAAAGAGAACAGCCCAACATGAAAATTACAAATTGGGGATGCCAAAACCAAACAAGTCCAACAATTTAAATATCTGGGAAGTATTTTAACAGAGGATGGAAAATATGCCACTGAAATCTGAAGGCGTATTCGAATAGCCAAAGTTGCATTCCAAAAGCTAAATGTTGCTCTACAGAAGGATGCTGAGGATAACTTAGACCAAACATAATAATGTTTGGAGTAATAAGAAACATATGATATGCAGATAACACAGTTTTGATTGCAGACACGGAAAGGAACGTACAAGAACTACAGAAGGCAGTGAAGGAAAGCTAGAAGAAAGGACTAAACATTAACTGCAAGAAGACAAAAATGCATGGTTGTTTGCAAAAGATAACAACCCAACATGAAAATTACAAATTGGGGATGCCAAAACTAAACAAGTCCAACAATTTAAATATCTGGGAAGTATTTTAACAGAGGAGAGAAAGTGTGACACTCAAATCTAAATGGTGCATTTGGATAGGCAAAGATGCATCCCAAAAGATAACCTGAGTATTTAGTAACAGAAAAATCTTTGGTAGAAACAAGGAAAAGAGTACTGAACTTTTACGTGATACCAGTCCCTCTATATGGCAGTGAATGCTGGACAATATCCTGAAAGATAAAAAAACTTGAAGGAACAGAAATGGGGTTCTACAGAAGGATGCTGAGGATACTATGGACCAAACATATGAGCAACAACAACGTTTTATAAAAAAATAGAAAGAAAATGTAAACATATGCTTAACATCAGGAAGAGATAGTTGAAATTTCTAAGGTACATAAGGAAGAAGGAGGGTTTAGAAAATTTTATTGTCACAGGAAAGAATGGAGCACAAGGGCCAGAGGAAAACAACGCATAAAATACTTAGTGACTTGAGGAAATGGATGGTGAAACAGGGTTGTGTTTGTGATACTAGTGGACAGTCAGTGTGTTGGTCGTGGACAGCGCGTTATTAGGTTTCGATCTGCTCCTTGGGATGGACATTATTAAGGAGCTGGGCGGCGTACGCATTACAGAGGCAGGCGAAATCAAGTTTTCTGATCCGCCCATCTGTGCTACTTTGAAGATCAACGAGCCCGACTTTAGCACAGAGTTCGAATGTAAAAACCCAGAACGACTGGAGGATGGTGTTAGGGTGCTTGGTTTGCAGGTCTGGGGGGAGCACAACATGCTTTACTGGAAACGTGGAAGCGAGCTCCCGGACATTCCCAAACACAGCCGCCATTTAATTATGCGAGATATCGAAGATTGATCGGATTCTTCCTCTGTTTTTTTTCGCTTATAAAGGTAGATTTTCTGAGCTGGTGAGCTGAACACTCATTTTTGCTCGTGAGAAGTGAAGGTTGGATGTGTGACCCCATTTTGTTGTTTTTACTTTGCTTGTTGGACTTTTATGATGGGCTATCGTTTGAACTGCAATTTGGCTACAACTGTTGCAGTCGAGAAACAGAAGAAATCTATTGCAGTTGCTACTATAAGTTGACAGTCTTTTCTTTACTACAACATATTTTTTTCCCAGTATTTTTGAATCCTGCTGCATTTGTTTTCAGGGATTGTGTTTTGGTTAATTCCAGCATTCTCATGTTTGCATTTAAATGGTCAAACTGGATTTCTTTTTATATGCATACTTCAATATACGTTCCCCTATGGTCAAAGATATCTTATTTAATGTTGGCTGCTGCTTTTTTATTACAAGATATCACACATTGAGTGCTAGTGTTAATAAATAAGTGCTCGATGCAATATAACAGAGCTATTAAGTATATATTATTATATATACATAATACTCCAACGCTGGTAGCACAATTTGGAGTTTCATGCTTGCTGGATTAAATATTGGTTTCTCTTACAAAGGGAGACACAGGTTTGAAATCTACCAGAGACCAGATTTTCTTTAAGAATTCTTGAGTGTGCAGACCGATAGACATAATACACACTGTTTAAAATAAAATCTAAGTGTCTATTTCAATCATAAATAAAGTTTGAAGTTATCAAAAAAGTTGTATTAAGATCATAAATCCATTAATTCTATAGAAATACATATGATAATTTTTGAGGAATTAATGTATTGTAAGTCTACCAACATAACAAATTCAGTCTGATGAAGTCCTGAAGGATGAAACACATCACAAGTAAACTTCTCCACTTTGTCATACAACTCTCCTATATATATATATATATATATATATATATATATATATATATGTGTGTGTGTGCCAAAGTTCATATCTATTTTATATGATTTTTTACCCGAGTATTTTTGAATCTTGCTACATTTGTTTTCAGGGATTGTGTTTTGGTTAATTCCAGCATTCTCACGTTTGCATTTAAATGGTCAAACTGGATTTTTATTTTAATATGCACACTTAAATATATGATTGTGTGATGATCTACATCACACACATACGTACATACACAAATACAAATGATGCAATGACAAGCATTCATTGGATAATAAATCAACACTACTTTGTAATAGACAATTTACAAATTGCAGCAATGCGACAGTTTTGTAATTGCTATATTTTCATGTAGTTGATTTTGTGCACTTTTGGGAGAAACAGATCCCAGAAGCTTTCTTGAGTCTCCCGAAAACTCGCTTGCTGATTGGTCAGTGCCAACCAATCAGATTGTCTGCACGTGAAGAACAATTCTTCCCACGCAACGATTCGGAGCCGATGATCACCTATATAAGCAAGAAATATTCTTAGATAATTAGTGAGATTTCAGCTGCCAAATGAATCCATGACAGTTGAAACCATGCACCAATCTTCTCATTCACATCACCACCACGTCTTTTCCTTACACAGCAAAACTGTTGAAAACATTTATTACCAGAAACTATCACAAACTTTTTTTCTTTCAGTGAACTTTGGAATACAAATAATAGTTAAAGAGAGACAACTCTTGTTTTACTCAATGCATGTCTTCTTTCACATCCTTGTTTGTACATCTTGTTAAATCTATATTTTATGTGTAAGGATGTCTTTGGCTTATCCTTTTTTCACCTCAGTTTGGTTTCCTAATCTAAGTTAAATTAATGTGGTGAAGTCCGCCACAATTGCCTATGGTCAAAGATACCTTATTTAATGTTGGCTGCTTCTCTCTTATTACAAGAAGATATCACAAATTTAGTGATGTTAATAAAATAGTGCTCAGTTTAATATAATAGAGCTATTAAGTATATATTAGTAATTATACATATTATTTTTCACTGGTAGCATGACTCAGAGTTTCATGTATAATGCAAGCTTCAGGTGCTGAGTACGGACTGACTGTTATATAATTTAAATTTTAATAAAAATATCTGAAGATTGCATTGTGCATGAAACTCCAAGTTATGCTACTGGTGAGGAATAATATATCTGATTGAATAAATTACAAACCTTATGTCTGCTTATTTTGATCATAATCCTTTCATATTCACAAATATTTTTCCATATATTACAATTAAATGAGGCAAGAAATGCACTGTAAAAGTGAGAATCACTTTTATTTCTCAAGTATTTTCTCCCTGTTGCTGTAAATATCTTGCCTCATTTAACTGTAATACACGGGAAAATAAGCAGACATAACATTTGTAACTTATTCAATTAGATATGCCTAAAAGAGAATTTGCTGCCTAAATGCACGTGTGTGTGTGTGTGTGTGTGTGTGTGTGAAACTGTTTATTGTTACCATGGTAAAATAAAAGAATGTTTTCTTATCAATAGAAGGAGTGATACACTGAGAGGCATTGAAACAAGAAGGGTTAATACCAAAAACCCATAGGAAAAATTGAGGATTTAATTCACGCATAAACAACTTGATTGTATGTCAAGCAGTTTGAACAATGAAAAAGTGACCCAGAGTTAAGGGGGGAAATGTTGATTGACATAAAGCTGCAAATGTGGGCTGGAAAGCAAAAAAGTAGACTTCGTAAACAATTGATTTTGAAACTGAATTTTCCTGGACCGAAAATGGTCGAGGCAGCAGATAAGACATCAAGGAGGTTAGTGAGAGACGATAATAAAAGAGAGGGTGGAGAGAGGGAATTCCCCAAAGTTATGATGTAAGCTGGAGGGGATTAACCGAAATGCTTCTACCTCACCATACCCCCCCCATTCCAGTTTGGGTGAACGTCCATAAATACAAATGTACAAAGCGAATAAGCCAGAAGAGAGAAGGGAGGCAGAAGAGATGGAGATGAGACCAAAGACAGGGGAGAGGCCCATGTCATTATCTGCTGATGAAAGCCTCTGACTTCAGCCTTGTGCTGAACCCTACCAACAAAAGCAAACCATGTCAACAATAGTATTGCTTCCAATTTTGATGCAGGTTGGGCTGATAATTAATTGCATGTGAACTCTGATAAACCAATTATTGTATGGAGGACTGATATATTAGGTTGGTGCAAAAATAATGTCGTTTTTGACGTTCAACTTAACGTCAAAAAACGACATTATTTTTGCACCAACCTAATAAAAACAGTATTGACTTCTGTCCAATTTATTCAAGGGTTATTTTTTTTCCTTTATGTCATCGCCCTGATGGACCAGCCCAACATGAAGATACCTGCGACGATTCAATCTTGGCTACCTTATGATCAACCTTAAATCACAACGTGGGATAAGGTTAGCTTGGGACCAGCTGCAGTGTTGGAAGTCTTGGACTACCAGGGAGGGTGTGCTGGTAAATGTAATTCATACAGTTTAAAAAAAAAAAAAAAAAACATGGATATCCACTGAAATCACATTTACTGTAAAAAATAAAAATTAATTTATTCTTGAGAAAAATAAAAATCAGCAATTCTGATACGAATGATAATATGTGCATTCTTTAAAACTTTCTTTGAAGATTGTTGTGCTGAGAGACTTTCTTTTGTCAACTGGATCAATGATTCTATCAGTTGATGCTAAACAACCCAGTTTAATATTCTTGGCATAGAGAATTTGATTCTCACTGTGTGACCCTATGCCAAACTAGACTATGCTTAATATCTCAACCTATGTAGATAAATGAGTCTGTAATATAATTGATCCTGACCTGGCATCTTGACTTCAGTCACTTTCTTACCATTGTGACATGGATTCCCTCTATCTTTCTATGAATATTTTCATAGTAACTGTTCTGATATGTTTTTCTCCTTGATACCTCAACTGCATGAATTTAAGCGTGTTACTTGATTGGCAATTAGGTCTCACTGTTTTACTGTTGAACTAGCTAGATGCAACTGTAAGTTCTAATAGCTTCTTGCACTTCTCACTTCTTGAACTCTCTCTCTCACTTTCTTGCTTCTCTGCCACCTAAAATCTTCAAAAATATAAATGTCAATCACCATTTTCTGTCTTTCTAAGATCTGTTCCTTTGTCTTTTTCCTCATTTCTCCTCACTAAATTTTCTCATTTTCTTTTACTCCCTGTGTCATAGTGGCATTATCACCCTTCTTGGGGTGAAATGATTAAAAAAAAAATTACTCAAAGAATGATAAAAGATGAAATTTAACATGTTTTTTAGCATGCTCAATATCAACATTGCACCATTTTATGACCCTTTGCACCTATTCATGGGCTGTGTACCCCAACAATGATGTGTTATTCCAGCAGGATAAGGTATTGTGTCATCGATTGTCTAAATTGCCCAGAATTGGTTTGAAGAGCCTTTTTGAAGACTTTCAACAAGTGGTCTGACCACCATATTTGCCAAATTGAGTTCAACGTCTATCCAGAGGACTTCTGACCACTTGCGGAATTGGCACCATTTTGAATTGCTACATTTTGCTGATCAAGTGAGGGGTGAAGAGAAGCCTACATAGATACTAGGCAGCTATCTCTTGAAATCTGGAAAATTTGTGTATGATAAATATATTTCATCATCATGAATATCATCATCAATTCCATGACCTGGTGTGGCCCTAGGGTCACTGCAAAGCTGAACACCCAACCAGATCCATCCACATATCTAGGATGAAAACCAGGAAACTATTCACTTATGCATATTGTGTGTCTTAGACAAGTAAACCTGGCGAATCCCATCCTTCTCCAGGTCAAACCACAAGTAATGTCCTTCAAATTAAAGGCTCACCTTGGTCAGAAACATGTGGCCTTTGATTCTATCAGATTACTCTGCCCTGACGAATGACTTCAGTCTAGGAATTCCTCTGCTAAGTGATGCCGTATCATTACCATACTGGCTACTATTGAGCTCAGTCTGCCCCATTGTGTTAGATTGCCATTGATCCTACAGAAAGGGTTCATCTATCTTTTGAGAGGTCTTTCTTCTTTTTTTTTTTTTTATTTTAGTTCACCCGGTACAAGGCTCAGGGTCCACTTAATGTAGAGGGTAACTGAGTGAGATTGTTGTAAGGGAGGGAGAAACGCAAAGTGGGATCACTGCAAAGTTGAGTATCCTTGCTGGAGTTTAAATGATTAAAAAAAATGAAGAGAGTTATTTAAATATATGTACTGATATATAATGCCGAATATCCTGCAAATATATTGCAATGTAATAAGAAACTTTTGCTTGCTATCTTTAGTGTGTAAAATACAATTCAATAAATAATAATACACATCTTTTAGCACATTTTCTCTTGGCTATTACTGGCTGCATGCCTGATTTTGTCTCTGCCTTCTTCTTGCAGTGGCCATCTTGAAATGCATGTCAGCTTGAAAGCTGATGGATATTAATATCATTATTGTACTCTGGTACATGCACATTAGATATTGTTTGGTTTCATGAGCTGAAGTTGCTTCATGACAGGGCATTAATCTTTTCTTCATGATGATGACTGTTGCTTCTGGAGGGGGGGAACAATCAGTGCAGAGAACAGAAAGAAAAATTACATCTTGCTTCTGATTGAGGTTTGGCTTTGCTTTATATATTTGTTCTATGTTTGGCTATGGGGATTTGTCATTTATTTTTGTCGAACTGCCTCTGGAATATGTACAGATCTCATCAAACTGACAGCAAAAATGATCCTTTTTCTTCTATTAATCATTTCATCCCAAGCAAGGCAATAAAGCCACTAAGATGTGAGGGGGGTTACTGAGTGTGAGAGGATATGAGAAAAAGAAAAACATTATTAAGGAGAGAGAACAATAAAAGAACAGAAATTAAGAACACAGAAGATAACTATTGACATTGCATTTAGATTTTTTGAAGATCAAGCTTGACTGAAAAGCAAGAAGCCAGAAGAGAGTTCCACAAGCGAGAAGTGCAAGAGAAGAAACTATTAGCATAAAACTTACGGTTACATCTAATAATTATAATACTTAATAATTTTCAGTAAAAGAAGGTTTTTATTTTGTCTGAAACTAATAGAATATTCTAATGTATAATTAATTTTTCTTTTGTTTCTTTCATCTTAATTTCAGTTATTTTTTATTACATTAGTAATATTAGTAATATTAATTAGATTTTTATAATTAATAGATAAGCTGAGTAGTACAGACTTAAACTTGGTGGAAACATGACAAAGCAATAACTGAGCTGTACCAAAAGAAAAAAAAAAGATAAGTTGAACTATCACAAATGTCATTTCTCTCCTCAGGTTTTAAGGGTCAGGGCTAATGTCTCTCAGGAGGTGTTGCAGAGAGTTGTGAATCCTGGATAAACAGTTTGCACAACAAAAGACTGTACATCTTCCAACATAACTCTGCATCATGACAAAAGGCTAAGACATCCCAAAAATGGATTTGTGATAATCTCCATGATAATGTTTACCCAAACACATGGCCTCCTATTTCATTAAATCTAAATCCACTGGACATATTGGATATAGTTGTGAGAAGAGTGAGAGAAGAAACTATTAGCATAGAACTTACAGTCACATCTCGACATTTCAACTATAAAATGATGAGACCTAGCTGCAAATCTAGTACTGCACTTAAATTCATAAAGTCGCGGTACTAAAGAAGAAAGCTCATAAGAATAATTACCATGAAAATATTTATAGAAAAGGCACCGGGAAGCTATGTTATGGTGATGGGAAAGTGTTGGAAGCTGAGATGCCAGATCAGAACTGATAGGATTACAGATTTTTCTTTATATTTTATCAAGAATCTCTAAATATATAGCAGAAGCACCAGACCAGATGTGGCAACAATATTCAATGCATGGTAGACTTGTAAATGTGTAAGATAGATTCTAATGAGAAAGATTATCTCGCATGACACAGTCAATCAACTTTCCAAGCAGCAGACCTACCAATCTGTAAGAAAGAAGATCCTGGCATCTTGCAACTTTGAACCCCAAAAAGAATGAATATTCAGTTAACAGTTGTTAGTTTCAAAGATTGATAATCTCTTTCTATATTGATCTACCAGGGAATGGTTGACACATTGGCTGATGGTATCAGTCAGTTATTCATTTTATTTTTTTTAACATTGTTTAAAGATGCCTTTTTGTTGGGAGAATATTAGTAAAAGATGGAGCACTTCACTGGAGAGTAAGGGTTAGCAGATCATTACTGCTTAGTAGTGAGTCCTTTACTTGTTGGTTGCTCTATTTTGTGGCCTTGTGTCGGACTAAGCTTGTCATTGTAAATAACATGTCACTGTATTATGCAGTTATTGGTTAATAATCTGGTTTTGTAGATCATTACTACTGAGTAATGATTTGTATCCTTACTAGGTGCTCCTTTTTAGTTGTCTTGTGTCAGACTAAGATAAACTTTGCAAAAGACTATATGATACCATATTAAACCATGTAATGGAGGTAATTAGTAATCTGGTCTTGTAGATCATTAATTCTGAGTAGTAAATCATCCTATACTTACTGGGTGATCTACTTTTGTGGCCTTGTGCCAGGCCAAGTTAAGCTTTTAAATAACTATGAGTATGTATCATGGAGATAATTGTTAATGATCTTGTCTTACAGATCATTACTCCTATCCTCATTTGGTGCTCTACTTTTGTGGCCTTGTGCCAGAATAATCTTTGTAGATAACATGTCACTGTATTATGTAGGTATTAGTTAGTAATTTGGTCTTGTAGATTGTTGCTGCTGATTAGTGCATCCTATACCCATTGGGTGCTCTGCAATGGTGGCCTTGTGAGTAGTGAGTACTATCCTCACTGGGTGCTCTATATTTTTGCCCTTGTGCCAGACTAAGCTAAGTGTCATAATTTGGTATTCTAATGTGATTTGTATAAAGACCTTTGTGTTAGTAGAGAGTCTAATCTTTGGCCATGGCAAAGATAAGAATACCATTCTTTGATGCATTAAAATAAACAAATCGATTCATTGTCAACAGAAGATTCTCTCGTATTGGTTCCTGCAACCAATGAAGAACCAGTAACACAACATTTATTATAACCTATTTTAATGAATTTCTTTGGCGATCAGCTGAGGTTTTTATGCACTTTTCAGTGTTGTAAGCAACTGATATCAAATACCAGAAAAAGAGCAAAAATTTTAGATGCTGATTTTCAAGGTTTCTTTTGACATTGCATATTCTAGCAACTCTGTCCTCCCTCTGTGTGGCTTATTAGTCAGACTGAATTCTTATTTATGTGCCTTCTACCCTCAGGACATAGGCCTCCATGGCGTTCCACAATTTCCTGTTCTTTGTAGCACTTAATAAATTCTTTCTCTTAAACCTTGTTCTGTCATCCAAGTTCACTAAATTGTTTACCCCTGTCTCTCTTGACTTCAATCTGTCCTGTAAGTATCAGATTTTCCAAGCCCTCTTTCCTCATTATGTGCCCTAGATATTTCAACAGTCTCTTCCTGATGTCAGTTCCCTTTTTGTTTCCATTTTCTCTAAAACTTCATCAGCACATCTTCTTTCTGTGCCATGTCCCCTCAGGATGTAGGCAGTCATGGCTCCACAATTTCCTATCCTTTGTAGCTCTTAATAAATTTTGTCTTATTTCTCTTAAACTCTGTTCCACCATACATTTACTCAAGCTCATTAACACTGTCACTGCTACTCATTTGCCCAGTACTGCCCCCATCCGGCCAGCCATTTTTAAAGAAAATGCCAAATTTCAACCTACATATTTTATTACACAGAAAACTGGCACCAGTGTGTTTTACAGCCTTCCACTTTCATGGATATACCTGGGAATGACTTACCAGATCAGTAATGGTTATACACATGATATCTTTTGAAGCAACGTCCTTTGTGATTTTACGATAGATGGCGCAACGGGACACTCATACCAGTGGTATGCAAAAAACATAGGTTTCTGTACTTAGCCAGCTGGAGCAAGATAAGAAAAACGAAGATCTCCATAGTTAGCAGCAGAAGTGTTAAGTATGTCATGCATTGTTTTCCACTGTCACTCTTGCCTTCAATTTGTCCTGTGAATATCAGATGTTCCAAGCCCTCCCTCCCCCAGTATAAAGTTTCCTAAATATATATATATATTGAACTGAATTGTATTTTGATGAATATTGTCTTGAAAAAGGTTTAATAAACCCCGAAACGTCAGACGTCCAGGACATTTCTTTCATTTAACTACATTTAAGGATTTTTTGTTTGTTTTTTCAAAATTTCTTCATTCTGTCGGATTTATATCCATTTACACTTGCTTATATATATATATATATATAATAACCCATTAAAGCCCACCATCCCAACAATATGATGATAGGCATTAACTGCTTATAGGTTTTCATTTTTAATATGTGGTGTCCCTTCAGGATGTGGGGTAATCATGACTCTCCACAATTCAAGTCTAGGATTAACTGTTACCTTCCTCACATACCTACATAAATTCTGCCTCTTACTTTGTAACCCTCTACCTCGAGTGGCACTCTGACCTTGTACATCATTGTAAAAAAAAAAATTTCTTATCCTTTGTTGCTCTAAGCAGTATTTGCCTTTTTACCATCCCACCCACTCCCTGTTCTTCCATCCATTTACACAAAGTAGGTTATTCACTGTTTAATCATACCTTCAGTTCTGTCCATAGTATTCTAACTATCCTTATGTAGAACCATGTCTTAGTTGCATGAAAACTCCTCTTCATCTGTGAGGAAATTTTAGGGCAGATATATCATAGTCCAGTACTCTTTTCTTTGTTTCTCATGAAATTTTCCTATTTCTTAATATTTTGTTTAGCTTTAGGAAGGCATTGTTTGCTATTTCAATGTGCCTCCAGATTTCTGAGTCATATTTCCCATTATCTTTTAAAACACTTCCTTGCTTGATTTTGACATTTCCAATTTTAGCTTGGATCTTAGGCTGTTTTTCTTGCTGACGGCCATACATTCTATCTTCTTAAAATTGATTGTTAGTCCTTTCTTCAAGCTTTCCTTACAACCTTTTCTAGGAGTTCCTGCAGTTTTCTTTTTGTATCTACGTTCAACATGGTATCCTCTGCATATCCTATGTTGGTAAACGTGTGCTCACCAGAAATAAATCCTGCTAGGACTTTGTTATATAGGAATAAAGTGTTGCTGCTGACACTTGAGTTTAAACATAGATCGCCAATGAGCAAACACAGGTGATTCCATTGTTGAATTAAATAGACAACATGACCATAGAGAGAACACATATATGGGAGGTAGTATGTATCTAATTGATCGCTGATTCTATTCTATCCTCTATTACTATTCGGATCTGCATTTCTATTCTATCCTCTATTACTATTCGGATCTGCATTTCTATTCTATTCTCTATTACTATTCGGATCTGCATTTCTATTCTATCCTCTATTACTATTCGGATCTGCATTTCTATTCTATCCTCTATTACTATTCGGATCTGCATTTCTGTTCTATCCTCTATTACTATTTGGATCTGCATTTCTATTCTATCCTCTATTACTATTTGGATCTTCATTTCTATTTTATCCTCTAGCACTATTCGGATCTGCATTTCTATTCTATCCTCTATTACTATTCGGATCTGCATTTCTATTCTATCCTCTATTACTATTCGGATCTGCATTTCTATTCTATCCTCTATTACTATTCGGATCTGCATTTCTATTCTATCCTCTATTACTATTTGGATCTGCATTTCTATTCTATCCTCTATTACTATTTGGATCTCCATTTCTATTCTATCCTCAATTACTATTCGGATCTTTATTTCTGTTCTATCCTCTATTACTATTCGGATCTGCATTTCTATTCTATCCTCTATTACTATTCGGATCTGCATTTCTATTCTATCCTCTATTACTATTTGGATCTTCATTTCTATTTTATCCTCTAGCACTATTCGGATCTGCATTTCTATTCTATCCTCTATTACTATTTGGATCTTCATTTCTGTTCTATCCTCTATTACTATATGGACTGCTATTCTCTACTCTATTTACTATACTATTTCTCTAGACGGATTACTGTTCGAGCAAGTATTATCAAACAAGTACTATCAGTAAGAGTGCTATTCAAAGGCATCTGACACCAATATTCTTCAACAGCATACAATAGTTGTATCTGTGATTACAAAGTCTCTACTACAACGAGCATTCGTTGGCATCACCAAAAATGTCAAATGAGTGTTCGTTGACATCACAAAAGATTTTTAATTCTGTTAAGATTGCCTTGCTGTATAAGATGAATAAGTCTGGTGAGAAGACATATCCTTGTCATGCATCTTTCTCTTTTTGTATATTTGCTCCTTTTCTATGTGCATGCAGTTTGCTCTTAATATTTATTCTGGATTATTCTAATGTCTTTCTCAAATAAAAGTTTTCCTAGCTGTTCAAATATGTCTTTATGTTAGCATAGTCTAAGAAACATAGACATATGTCCTTCGGCATTTGTATTGCCCTCTCTGATCTCATTTTGATTATAAATATTGCATTTCTTTTTCCAGTGTTTTTAACAAAACCACATTGTTCTTGTCCTATTTCCAGTCTAATTCTGCAATGTATTTTATTCATCAGGATCTGGCTGATAAGTTTTTGGTATTCTAGAATTTTTTGTAGCTGATGTGTGTTGAAATCCTTACAGTATTTAGTATTGCTGAAGTTATCGCTAACATATTTTGCCAAGATTTACAAAATTTCATTCAATTTAATATACTAATGGATGAAATTTGAATAAGCTGATTTGTTTGGAAAAAACTTTGACTTCTGGCTTCTTAGGCATTACTGTGAAGATGGATCTGCTAAGAACACTTAGAAAAGAGACAGTTGAAATTTCTAGGAAATAATGAGGAAAGAGGGCTTGGATAATTTGATACTCACAGGGCATTGAAGTAAAGAGGGACAAAGGAAAACAGTGAGTAATCTACATAATCAACTTGTGTCAATGGTTGGCAGCACAGGAACTGGGGGTGGGTATGGCGAAAATTGAAAGCTAATTCAGAGCCATGAAAGATTGGACATTGAGGAGAGCCGAGATCATCCACGTCCTTAAGGGACATGGCACATAGAAGAGGAAGATCTGGTATGTTGACACTGTTGTATATTTAATTTATTATTTCCGTAATCTTGTTGGTAGCAAAATCATTATTAATATGTAGGATATGATAATCAGATTAAACAAAAATGTTATCGTACAACTAGTACTACTAGTAATAGTAAATCGGGATAAATATTTCTGATATATTATGTAATAAATGAGATATGACTGACTTAATATATCAACTTAGAATTATGTATTAAACAAGAAAAAGAAAGATTAATCAATAATCACACACACACAACTGAAATGTTACTTGGTGAGAAAATTGGAAATAACTCGAAAAATTGCCTGATTTTCACAAACCAAATTTACTTTAAAAAAAAAAAAATGAACTAAGGCTGATAGCATCTCTGTTACAGTTCTATTTGTTCTGTGGCTTTGTTCCTGCTCATCTCATCCTTGGCCAATCGTGGCTTGATCTTTTCTAAAGATTATGATTTCCTTAGTTGCTTAAAAAGAGAAGGGTTTTTAAATGCTAACTGGTTGCTCTTTTTTCCAAGATTTTCTGAGATTTTAAATTAAAGCATGCTAACATTCTAGCTGATTGATTGCATGAGTAATACAAAGCTTCTAAGATTTTTTTAATATTGGGCAAAAAATAGTCCACCTTATGGCTATATCACATTGAAACACTGGTTTTTGTAGGATTACTGAAGTTACACAACATCATTACCACTTGGAAATACCAGGAGGTGTAAACTTGGATGTGCAAATAGTGTAATGGATAATGGCTTGAAATTGTAATTCACAAAGCAAAGTTTCAATTCTAATCAGCTTCATTATATTCATTTACAAACAAATAACCTTGGGAAATGTATGAATCCACCTTGTCTCTCTCCTTGTTATGGGTTAATTTAATAAGATTAGTATCAATAAATCATTACCTCAAAAAAACAAATCCTCTTAGAATCTAAAAATATTTTCTGGCTTTAAATAACCTTCAAATGTTGATAAGCCATAAAAAACAAATCAGTCATTAAAATCAAAAGACAGTGCTAGGGATATCTGCATCAACTTCACGTTTATCCGTTTCGTAACTGAATCTTTTACTGATTGCATTTGTGTACTTATAAAATATTGGATCCTCTTGGTAATCTCCACCCTCATCTGCCTACTTGCCTAAATGCATCAACTAATATGCATCCATTTTCACCCATCACACCATCTGCCCGCTTGTTTTCATTGATTAGAAGACCTTGCAATTCCAGTCTCCTGAAACAGAAACGCCATTTCACTTCAACAGTGCTACGTGATTTCATTCCCATAAGCAGAACATTGCCATTTCATTGATCTGCCTATTCTCATAATGCCATAGAGATGCTTTCATTTGTATTTTTTATTCATATTTATTTCTGTTCTTCATAAACAGAAAAGAAGAGATGCATATTTAGAGGCACCGATTTTCCATTTCAACTTTTCTTTAATTGTGTTTCAGGTTTTAGGGAATTACATTTTTTTTTCCTTTTTTCAATATAGTTTTTTTGTTTTTACTTCATTATAATACTTTGTGAGAAAGTGTGACAATATATAAATGTTATTTAAACAAGAAAATCAAAGAAAAATGAAAAATTTTACTAGCTAGAATATCCACACATTGAATAAGTTGCTCCAGCTTGATAGGTTTTTGTACCTCATACTTCAGCCCTTAATCTAACTTGATGAGTTTCCAGCACAACCCTTGCAGAGAATGTTACACTTCTAAATAAGAATTAAGTGAAAGTACCAAAACCTACAGAAAAGTCACACTATAAAGTCATCTAGAGACAAAAAAAACTACATTATCGTTTGGTCACTTAATTAATTTGGTCACCATGTGTGATAGGAAAAAGAAAACAAAAAGTCAAAATTTTTTCCACCTCCAACTTTTTTTTTTTTTTAATTAAATCAAGCCAACTTCACAAAACTTAGTTCCTAAATAATGGAAACCGTAGGTTGACAGTAGGTAAGGGGGATGTATTAAAACATTCACGACTTTATCTGCTGATGTCCGTCAGACAAGTGAGTTAAGAAAGGCAAATATAGTAACGAAAATGGCAGTTGGCAAATCAGTTAGAAAATAATTTTACATTTCAAGATCACGATTTCTGTTTTGAGTAGGTAATTCTGTTTTCACGGAAAATAAACCCCTCTACATATTGTTATTATTTTCATCTATTTTCATTAAATGGTTGTATGGTAAGCCAATTAACTGGGCATCTAGGCCAGGTCATCTGCACTTTTCCTCTGCTGATCACTTGTAACCTACTGCTGCATTATTGAATTGCAGAATTTATCAGCATTTATATTGTGTAAGCAGTGCAAGCTGCAAGCAACATTGTAAAAGTTTTTTTACACACTCGGATGTATCATTAGCCCCCACCCTGCACGCATGAATGCACATATAAATCATGTGAATGTATTGGACTGCATATACAAATGTATATATGCAAATGCTTCTGCATTCTTGCATAAATACATTTGCACAAATATTTTTCTTTTATGATTTTTACGAAATTTCACAAAACGCTAATGGCACTATTAGTTTGTCTAATATCATCTTAAACAAGCAAAGAATAATTTTGTTGCAAAGAAAACAAATATTCACTAATTTTGATCATGTGTGTGAACATAATAATCTCCACATATATATATATATATATATATATATATATATGGTGTAAAAATTTCAGATAGGGTATATTTGTAAAAGGACAAAAGAAATAAAAACAAAAGGAAAACTTATCTTAGTTGATGCTTTTCTTCTTCGGAGGAACTTTATCAAGGCAAAAATAAGGATTTTATTTCATGACAAGTATTTAAATATTAAAAGAAAAATATCACCTACTCACTTTCGTTTATTAGGCATTAAATTGTATCACCTCATGTCCTCCATAAACTTGCTTGACTTCTCTGTTAACCTGATAAATATTCATGAACACTCCTATACCTAAATATTTTGAAAAACCAATAACATTTTTGCTCTTGTATATAAATACTTGTCACAAAATAAAATCCTACTAGTTATCTTGTTAAAGTCCCTCAGGAGACAAAATGCATCAGCTAATTTTCTTTTCATCTTTATTCAAATATATATATATATATATATATATATATATATATATATATATATATATTTAATTTTGTATAATTTTATATATCAACAAACAGTATTTAGAAAAAATATGAAAAACTAGAAAGTTACTTTTTTTCTGGCACGTTTCATCCATTAGGATTTCATCAAACTGGGCTTTGTTGACGTTGCCACGTCTACACATGTGTACAAAATGAGAGACACAGGTAGTTTCAAAATTTTTGAAAGAATATTTTTCTAAATATGTATAGATAATATATTTTCTGTTTATACATTATTTTAATGGATACAATTTATTTAAATAAATGCTTTGCTTTTTAATTAAATAGTATTAATTACATTTATCAACCTCAATGTTTAATGTTTCATTAAAAAACAGAGCATTTACTTAAATAAATTGTATTTATTAAAATAATGTATAAACAGAAAATATATTAAATAATTGTTACAGTCCATTTCACTCTGTGTGTGTGTGTGTGTGTGTGTGTATATATATATATATATATATATATATATATAGTCTTTAAAGAACACTGACTTACATGTCTGCTCAGTTTCATATTGTAGACAAAGCAATTTCTAAAGAATTAATGGATTTTATTTGTTAATCTAACGTACTGTGATTACTTCAAACGTTATTTTTAGCAGATACCTGCATTTGAGTAGATGCTCTGTTTATTCTAAACAGTAATTATTTTGTCTACCAGTCTGCATACTTGAGAAAAATTAATGAAGAATATATGCCCTCCAGCAGGATTTGAACCTTTGCAAGAGGAAGCACCATCTGATCGAGTGTGCTTTTACCACTCAGCCACAAAGAGCTTCACAATAAAGCAAGGTTGTATTTGCCTTTAAAGCACAATGGTTCCTTCAGATTTTCCCAAAATGCATAGGGAACAAAATATCATGGTCAAAGAAATTGAAAAGCTTAATAGAGTGTACGACAGAAATACCACCCAAATAATGTTAAGACATTGGATCTAACTAATGCCTTTATCTACTGTGCCAGTGACAGGACCCAAAGAGTGTGAGTTCAATACCCAGTTGAAGCAGTGCAGAAGTTTCAGAGGGAAATTAACAGGAGATAACTGATAACTGACATCCATTAAACATGGCATGTGGAACTAGAACAGTCTACCCCAGTGAGCGAAATAAAGGGTTTTCAACATAAAAATACATAAAAATATTTTCAAAAATACAGTTTTATATCTACTAAGCTAACTGTTTCCTGATCAACATCTACTAACAGTTTTTATACTATCATTTACCCAATACAAGGTCCAAGAGCCACTCAAAAGGGTTACTGAATGGGCTTGTTGTAAGGGGTGTAAAGGGAAGGAAATATAGTACATATTATGAGGATATATAGGAGATATTGTTGTAATGTAAGCAAAGAATGTGTTGAAATTGGGCGGTGGGGGGAATACCTAACTAATTGCTCTCCCAACAACTACAGAGAGAGGGAAGAGGCAGTGGGTAACAAAAATAACACTGCCTCAGAAACCACAGCAACTTGATGAACAAAATGCCTATCAGACTGACTTCACAAGACACTGTGTCTTGCCGACTGCTGTTTTCCCCTAGTATTTATTGGCATGAAGCATCTTACTAAGAATCAGATCTTGACCAGTTGCAGAGTGACCCATATGTAGACATGCTAATGGGGAAAAAACTCAGGTGTAACTACTGTTGATCTGTAACATGTCTGCATGTGATCTGAGGCCTCTTTTGCATCTGTACTAAAACGTGTTTGCCACATTTTAAGCAAGAAAATATTTAAAGGAGCTGGTATTACAAATGTAAACAAATAAAAAATGATGAATATTGAAAAACACTGACAAAGAAAGTCACCAGCTACCACTTTTTTAAGTAAACATCACAAAAAGAAATGTTCAATTTGAGCAAAGAAGGACATGGAAACTGATTTCTCAACAGTAATTTTTAGTGATGACTATAGCGCTACATTTGATGAACCTGATGATTGGGATAAAGTTTGAGGCCTTCATGGAAATAGTTAACCAATATGATTTGGAAGGCATTGTGAAAGGAAGTAAAGCAATGTTTTGAGCTAGTATTATAGACAGTATCCATTTAAAGTTGATAATGATTCAAGATAAATGCAGAGAATTATACTAAGTCCTTAGATAAGATGTTTTTGAGTTGTACAGGATACAACCAAGAACCTTTAAGCTAAAGAGTATATTTATGCAAGACAATGCACTTTCACATTCTGAGGCCTCTTTTTCGTCTATACTAACACGTGTTTGCCATATAGATAACAGTTGACTTGAAGTGGTTAAGATTGTAGAGATTGGGAAACATTCTTTCTTCAGTCTGTTCCACAAAGTAACAGTTCTTGGGAAGAAGCTGCACAAGTGGGACTTTCTCCTTACAAATGGAATAGGAAGAGAATGACTATGTTGAACTGATGTACGTGGCATGGTGTGTCCTAGCCAGTGAAACTAGACGATAAAGCTTGTTTGAATATTTGCTATGAAAGTCATACACCAAATTCAATGTACACAAATGCCAGTTGCTGAAGTTTCTTTTTTAATACTAATGTTCACCCAATACAAGGCCCAAGAACCACTCAAGGTAGTGAGTCACTGTATAGTGTTGTATGGGCAGAAGAAAGGGCAAGAAGTGGAGTTAATGATAATAAAAATAAAGAATATGCAAAGAAGGCAATGAGAAACAACTTCACTATGATTCCCAAGAAGTCATGAAAATTCACAGATACTAAAGAAATGGAATCTGTGGAGAAGGCAATGGGGAAACCACTCCACCATTTTTCCCAAGAAGTTATGTCAATTCACTGAATAAAGAAAAGGAATTTGTAGATAAGTCAAAGAAAACCCACTCTCCATCTTTCCTAAGAATTCACAACAAATTGCTGTTGATAAAGGAATCTGTGGAGAGCCATTAGTACTTATGTACTGAAGAGATATGGAATTAAAACAAAAATACCCCATCATCTTTGGTTTTCATATCATAGTGTCCTAGCAGATATATTTTCCACATTCCTCATCTATATGTTTTTTTTTTTTTGGGGTAATCCAAACAGGTCACCCGGTACTTTTTTCACTTTTCTTGTAGGAATCATTTTCAGACAAAAACTAAAAAATCTTGTTTACATATGAGAAAATATTTTGCATTTATTTATCCTGAGATCACAATACTCTAACACACCAATCTGTGAATTGATCCTATTGATGAGATGAAAAAAAAAAAAGGAAGCACTCTGTGACACACAAAGATTACCAGATGCCACATGACATGAGGAAGGTAGAAGAACAGATTGGCCTAAAGCATCATACAAACAACACAGCATATTTTGTTTAGCTAAAAGCAAACATAGATAACCATAAGTAAGTATTATTTGGCAGCCATGAAAAAAAAAGAACGGCATATTTTTAAAACATAATTTTATCATACCTGATAAAAATTTAACCAATCTTTTAAAAAATTTTTTCATGGGAATATACTGAGAGTTTAATACAGGCGTTGAATTAGATTTATTCTAAGATGATAAAATGCAAGAAAAAGATGTAGTTTTGTGCTTTCTGAAAGCAAAGTATATTTCTTTTGAAATGAGTATACAGACATACATACATACATACACACACACACGCACATATATATATATATATATTTACAAAGGTAAAAGACAATAGGAAAACTGTAATAATAGGTGACACATTTTGTCAAAGTAACTATTAACAACAAAACAAAATGTCCTTAGCAACTGAAAGAATTTAGAAAATGTTATTGTATACATTCTTCCAATTGCTAAGGACATTTTGTTTTGTTGTTAATAGTTACTTTGTTTTAATAAATTCATTTCGTTTTTGCCTTGAAAAAGTCCACATTAGATGAAATGCATTGGCTAATATTACATTTTTTCTATTGTCTTTTACCTTTATAAATATTGTCTTTTTTTACAGGTTAACTCTGAGAAATTTTTCACATGCACACACACACACATATATATATATATATATATATATATATATCTTACCAATTTGTGACAGGGAGTTATAATTCCAAGGAGGATATTAATCCAGCTTGAGTTAAATTTTTAGGTAGTTTCAACATGTTTTATTTAAGTTATTGGATTTATTACAAAACTGTAGCCTGAAGTTATTATGCAGATTAAACTAATATTAGCTTTAGGCCTCTGAAATCTAATAAAAACTCAAACATTCTCAGGTTTGAATTGTTTCCTACCTCCTAGACTGGTTGTCAAGCAAGGCTAGAGAGCCCAATCTGCCCTGCTCTTTAATTAATAATTGGAGAAAGATTGATTCATGCTATTTTGAAAGATATTAGTGAAAAATAAACAAAATAGGATTAACTGGAATTTGAAATCTGCTGCTCTATTTATGTGCCAATAGCTGTTACACTACATACACACATATATGTAAAACCCAGTTTCCATTGCTTTATAATGCACAAAACATGTCAGGCTGTTTTTAGCTTTCCTTACCCATATGTGCTGAAAGCTTGCTTATATTTATAAGAATCTCATGAGACTGAGTATAGATGACAAAAAATAAATGACAAAATCTGTCATTTTAGGTTTATTTACCTATATGCAATGAAACCCTGCTTAAAATTATGTGTGTCCCTTGGAATGCAAAGTAGAGATGACCAAAATGATAAAACCTGATACTACCTCCCATGGCAAATGGGGTGTTTACAATATTAAACACTCCCCCATCACTGATGGGCAACACTCCCATCTTTTATAAAAGCTGATTTCTTCAAATGATTTTTGTTATGTTGGTAAGGGTCAAAATTAAATGTCACATTCTTCACATGATAAAACTCTTGTCATTCTACTTTTTTCTCACTCTATTTGGATTGGGTTAATTGAAAACCAAAAGTATTCAGATTACTGATTTCCTCACCCAGGAAAGAAATTAAAGAGGCAGCCTGTGTTATTATTAAATTGACAATTGCCTGCCCATAGCAAGTCGGCAAGTACAGGGTTAAAACGTTTCTCCCAACTGAAAAAGTCCTTTTATTATGATTGGGTGACATTTTGGTTGTCAGTATAAAACTCCTTAACAGACAGGATTCTCTGTTGATCATAGGTATAAAAAGGGTCAGAGTTCATGAAGTGACCTATAAAAATAATAAGCTAATATAAACATCCATACTGGCATTCAATTGCTGAAATACCAGTAAAGGGAGATAATGAACAAGAACAAATTATTTAAAATGTTTTTGCTTTCTCAGTCACTATTCTTATTTTTATTTTGTCAGAGTGTCTCCAGAACAGGATTTTTGGCAATTTGGTATTTTTGTGTAGACCTGGATTAAAACGATCTCAGAAATAGATAGGGAGAAATATTTTATCATCCAGTTGCATTTTTCTAAAACCAAAACCTCCTTTTCCTTTTGGTTGGAAGCAAAAAGAATCGAATGTCTAATTCCTGTGAAACCATTCTCCCTGGCTGAACCTTCCTGTTAGTCTAAGAGGAATTGAATTAGTCCCTTCCTGTTACAAGTAGTGTGACAAAAGGCAAATGCCAATTTCTGGCACTCCCCACATTCTCCCATGCCCTGAAAGGCAAGGGGAATAATTACCTTCCTGGGGAAATACAGTAAAACCGTGGGTTTTACAAACAGTGATTTATTTTTGGAATTTACTCCCAATTTAAATTTAAATTCAATGATGTTTGATCCTTTTGTCAGATTTTTGTTAAGGGCTTGAACTGAGAAGTATTCAGCACCCACCTTATAATTATTTACTAAGCTAAGTATGGCACAAGGCTACAAGGGATTTGGTCTTTGACATAAGATTACTCAAATAGGCATGCATAAGAAAAAGGTGACTATAAAATAGAATCAAGGAGTATAATGAGAAAATAAAGGTGTTATAGTGAGTGATATGATCCTTCATTAAAATACATCCTACATTTCAGTTGATTGTTTGATCTTATTTTTTTATGGCTTATCAACACTTTGCTGCCAGAAAATATATTTTAGAATGTTTGTAAGAATTTTTTTTTTTTTTAGATAATAATAGTTTAGTGATACAAGTTTTACTAATGAACCCATTGCTGGGTTTTTTTTGGGGGGGATTCATACTTTTTTTAAGGGTATTTCCTCATAAGTGAATAGAATGAACTCAACAGGAATTGGAACTCAGCTCTCCAATTAACAATTGTGAGCCATTATCCATTACACCTCCCATATATCCAAAATTACAGCACCTGGTATTCTGAATCGGTCACTCTTCTATGTGCTGACCAGGCTGTACATTGCTTAACTTTGGTGTTCGTACTGGAACCAGTGTTTTAATGTAATGAGGCTGTAAGCCAATTACATCACCGGCATATAGAACCAGGTATTCTCAAGTAGTCACACTTCTATGTAATGACCAACATTGCTTAACTTTGGCAGTCATATGGGAAAGGGTGTTTCAGTATGATGCTTTGAGGAGGTAGTGATACCCTGAGTCAAGAGGGTGGATGCTGGAAGACCCTTTATCTGGCAACAGACCTCTGCAGCATGCCACACAAGCAAGAAATCCCAGTCAGGGCTATCAAACAATTTCTGCAACCTTATATCTGGCCACCTAACTCCCTAGATTCCAACCTGCTTATTGTGTGTGTGGCACAGTTGAGCAATAGACAAACAAAACTCTTTGTAATACCAGAGATGAATTGAAGGCAAGGATTATGGCAGCATTCACCAACTTATTAAGGAGACCATCCAGAAGAGTTGCAGGAGATTCCAAAGTCATCTGGGGGCAGTGGTTGAATACAATGGCAATTTTATTGAATAAATTTACTCTTTAGTATTTGCTGATATTTTTGTGTAATTTTGGTAAATAGATCTGTTAAAATGAGATGTGAGTGTTATTTTCATTTTTGAATAATTTAGATGACAATTTATACATAGTACCCTGTACGTGTGTATGTATGAATATATATATATATATATATATATATATATATATATATATATATATATATATACACACACACACATACATATATATATACATATATATATATATATATATATAGATAGAGAGAGAGAGAGATATCCTGACTGCTCTATCTTCTCAGATGATTACCATCCTTGCTCTTTCTTGAATGGCTATGAAGGTGATTCTTCAAACCAGAAGCCAACTTGCATGACTTGAAATATAGATAAATTCTTGAGTCTTTTTAGGATTGATTGGATCTTGCTGTGATATCTGTTCCTTGTGCTCTTCTATGTGTCTCTCCAATCAAGCCATAGATTTACAAATCACAGAAATAGTATCACCTGGTTGTGAAGGTGGCACTGTATGAGAAGACTGTCACTCATGTGATTCCATATATTTAACATATCCAGCTTTAGACAGTAGAATATGATCACATCTCTCACAACTCCAGCTATGTTAGCATCCAAGCCCTTCACAACACCTTTCTGCAAATCCCATTTAAGTTGTGCATGTGCCAAGTTCTTTATTCTAATGTCTCACAACCTTCTGCAACAGCTTTCCATGACTTAGTGTGATTTTCTGCCATCTCCTCCCAATTTTCAACATCTGAACTGATCTCCTTTAGATTGTTTTTTTCCACCCACTCCTTGAATGTCTGGTACATTGTCACATTGGTTTGAAAAGTCACACCCCTGTCAGACCAAAGCCACTTCTCTAACCTGCCAAAAGCAACAGAAGCCATCTGGATGTGAGTATGTATTTCAGCATCCAGTGGTCCATTCTATGACAAGGTACTACTGAGATACACAAAAGTACCCACAACACCGAATTTAGTGCCATTGATGTAAATATTAGGTTCACTGTATGGTATATCAAGTGGAGGAGTAAACATCACTTTTGTCTTTACAGGTTTATTGTAAGTCCAAAGGCAGTGGATGCCATTGAGAATCTGTTCATAAAAACTTGCATGTTCCTGTCAGTCTTTGCAACAAAGTCAGCAGCATCAGTATATAATAATTCATGTACAAGTATCTGGAATGTCTTTCATTTGGCATTAAATCTTAAATTGAATACCCTACCAGTAGTTCTAAAGTAAATGCCAATCCCAATGCTGCATTCACGAAAAGCATGTGAAAGCATAACAGCAAAATAAATGGAAAATGGGGTAGGTGCAGGGGTGTTGCCCTGCTTTACATCATTGTCCATGGCTATCTTGTCCAATAGTTTCTTATTGAACATCATGCTTTCATACTACGATAGAAGCTCCTTAAACATGTTGATGAAAGTGGGTGGGCATTCTAATTTACCAAGAACCCTCCACATAGCATCTTGAGTGACAGTGTCGAAGGCCTTGGTTAGGTCTACAAAGACTTGATATCGGGGAATGTTTTGCTCTATACATTTTTCTACAGTTGCTTTGCTAAAAAGATCAACAACACTCAGAAAACAGTCTGCCTGCTTTATGTGAAGGGATTATCAGAGAAAATAGAAAGGATCTGCGGTCCATATAACATTAGGACAGCCGTCAAAAGCTGGATGACACTTCACAGATATCTCTCCCGAGTAAGACCCACCATAAAGGAGAACATGACTAAAGACTGTGTGTACGCTATCCCATGCAGCTGTGGAAAGTAATATAAAGGGGAGACAGGCCGCCCCCTTAAGGTAAGCCTTCAAGAACACTAGAAAGCTGTAACACGAGGGGAAGTGGAAAAATCAGGCGTGGCTGACCACATATGGAGTGAGAAGGGAGATCACCGCCCTCTGTGGAATCAGGTTGAGATCATAGACAAAAGAACACCATTGGAAAATTCATAAACTTAAGGAATCAGCACATATGCTAGGCCACAAAAATCTCCTGAGCCAACCAAGCATACAAATGAATACAATATGGGAACCAGTAATAAGGAGTGCCAGAGAAAAGCGATAATAACAACAAAAATTGCAATATGAGCTCTGGTAAAAATGTGCTATGATAACAGCAAAAATTACAATATGAGCACTGGTAAAAAATAGTTGTTGAAGATATTAGGTTTATAATACCCAGAAATTCAACCACAGATGTCCTCAAGGACACATGTCACAGTGGATAAAGGTGTTAGTTAGATCCATTGACAGTACCCAAAGAGTGTGAGTTCAATACCTGGTTAAAGCGGTGGAGAACTTGAAGAGGGGAATTAACAGGGGGTAACTGACATTCATTAGACATGGCATGTGGAACTAGTGGAAGCATGTCAACCAAAGATGAGTGAATGGCAAAGCCAACTCCCTCTTCTCATTTCTCACCCATTGGTTTTCCAACCGTATCCTAATTTCACTTCTGTTAGGAGATCTTCATCAGATAGGCGAGTTTCAGAAAGTGCTGCTATGTTTATGTTAAGTTGCTAAAGCTCTTTTGTCACAAGAGCAGTTCTATGCTTTGGCCTGTCAGAAACTTTAAGATCAAGCAACGTTTTGATGTTACAGCCCAATAACACTATTTACATTTACAGAAATATAGACAGATATAGCACCAAAATTTGAGTGATATGTGTTCCTTTGCATATCTTTTGGATTTTCTTGTAGTCACTTTGTTCCTAAATGAACCAGCTTGAAAAGATGACAGGCAATGTTGGATGCACCTTTTCTAGCATCTCCCCAGGTATCTGGGTGAGCAGTGCTCTCTCTAAATAAGGCTGCTCAGATGCAGGAGTTTCTACTGAAATCAGCCTCTGTCATCCTGTAGTCAAGATAGCAATGTTAAGTAAAACTCCTGCCATTTTTGTGCAGATTTATGACTGTCGGCTTCTAACTAGGTAGGTCTGCCAAATATGCATCGCCATTTTTCCATTGTCAAAGGACATTGAAATAAAAAGAGTTGAGTTGCCATTATGTCTGTACATCATTGGATTATAGTGATGTATACTTGTACAACATATCCACCATTCTCTAAATCTTGGCAGCCAGTATCCAGTGACAAACAGGTGTAAGATAACTGGTAGCCATTTTGATCGCAGGTTTTCCTTCCCAGTACTGTCTGAGTTGCTTTTCTTTTCTGATTTGAAATCCAGCAAATTTTGGGCACTGCTCAGGGGGTATACTGCTTCTTACTTGATCCTGAGAATAGCTTTTTGTTTGAAACAGGTTCACCACAAGAAGGTAGCTATCCAGGAATTAGGTGACCAGGGCCATTAAGATTAGTCAACTCTTAACATATATACCAACACACATATACACATATGTATATACATGTGCCCCCCACACATATATTCAAACATATATTATCATAGAACACCATTACAAATTTACAACCTGCATCTGTTATATTGTGACCATTACTGTTGCATAGCAAACTTTTATGTAAATGTAACAAAATGTCATCTTTGATGGTGAACATTTCTGTTGCAATGTCCATATAACCACTCTGATGATGGCTCATGTGATCCGAAAGATTAGATCGGGGAAACAGCATGATAAAAAAAATATCCAAATGTTGGACAATTTTTATCTTTATTTTCTCCCAAAACTGAAGCCACTATCTGAAGCTTAGAATGGCTCATGATCAAACATAATAGACATTTGTTGTCTGTCATATTTAACAATATATGTTTGAATAATGATCTGCTGCCCCAATACACACACACACACACACACACACACACACACACACACACATATATATATATATATATATGCAGACAATGGCTACTAGACAAACACACACGCACATTATCATCTGAATCCTGCATAGACAAAATAGAATTATGATACATGTAAACACATAAATTATAAACATTGACACTGCTTGACAAGTCAAATGCACATGAAACCTGCTTAATCAATGAAAATCAACTAATACAAAAAAAAAAAAAAAATACCAGAAAATCCTTTTTCATATCTCATTCTGTTGGATTCCATTCAAACAATGACCTAATGACATACGTAAAATTATATAATTCAGTATATGTAAAGGTGAACAGAATTTCTGTAAATAAAATGTTTAATTATAATCTGGAGCAATAATTATTGAAACAGAAGTAACAGTTCACAATATTTATTGGAGTTTCATGAAACTCAAAGTTTCATGATTTCTCACTTGTCAGAACTTTGATAAGATCCTTTTAAATACAGAATGATAAAAAATATTATAAAATAGCTGTTTGAATATTCATATAGTCTGTTCCATAATTAATCCAGTCATTTCAATGTTGACAAGTGAGATATCCTGAAAATTCAGTCAACCTCTGATAAGTATTATGAACTTATATTATTTCTGTTTCATCACCAAGGACAAATGGCCTCACTCATCACCAGATATCAACACTATTGTTTGCTTCTGCCTATAAATTGGGGAGGGGTAAGTGTTTTGCAGTCATTCCAAATTGGAATCCATGTCTGGAATGCTTCAAAGAATATCATACTGTTAAAAAAATATTAAATTTAGAAACCTGACATTTGTTTTATTTCACTTTCTTCTTTATTTTGATAAATTGATATTTCAATGGAGGTCAGCAGATATCATCAACTGATGATATAAACTTTTTCCAATGATAAGATCATCATTCATTCATGATTTGAGTTTAGTTTAAATGTCTAATTGACAACTCTATGATTCATGATGTTACTATTTACTTGGATCCATGAGATTTTGTCATTTCTTAGAATATTTGCCTGAAAGTAAAGTTGGAAAATAAACCAAAGTCTCTGCTGTGTTTGCATGCATAGATCATAAAGAGGTGCAAAATGACAACAACTTGGTGCAAAGAATATACACCTCCATGGGTCAAGTGTTTTGCAGTCATTCCAGATTGAAGTCAACACCTGGAATGCCTCAAAGAATATCATAGATAAAAAAAATATTAAATTTAGGATCTTGACATTTGTTTTTTTTTTTTTCCTTTTTCTAATCTAAAATTTTATAGTTTTTGTAGATAAAGTATATATTATATATACACTGTGAAAGTCTTCAGATAAGCCTTGGTAGTACCTGCATTTTAGTACAGTCTGTAAGCTACTCAAAAGTCTGTGCATCCCAGGTCCTCATGGACAGATCTTTTGGAGTTGAACAAGACGAGTGAAGGAGTCACTCAGAGGACAGCTGCTCTCCAATGATAACGAGATGAAAAGGAAATTACATAGGACTTAGAACAGGCGTCATTCATCCATGAATTGAGTCTAAATAACTAATTGGCATTTCTAGGATTCATGAGGTTTCATGTCATTTCCTGGAGTATTTGCCTGCAAATAAATCTGAAAGAACAAACTAAAGACACTGCATCCATAGTTCCCAAAGAGAAAAGAAGCAAAAAATGGTGACATCTTGATGCAAAGAATGCACAATTCCATTGAACATGGAATTATTCAATGAGTATCATACTGGTAAAAATGTTAAATTTAAGAACTTAATACTTGTTTTATTTCCCCTTTTTTCCTTTATTTTGATAATCTTATAGAATTAAAATACCATTCTTATAATTTTGTATATAGTTAAAGTGAAAATAAGCATAAAAACTAACATTTAAAAAAAAACTAATTTTCTCATTTTTTTTTTTGTTTTTACCTTTTTGGCACACATGTTTGTGCAATATTTAGTTGCCATTTCAGAGTTAAAGAAAAAAGAGGAAAGTAAATGTAAATTCTATCAAAAACTTGGGTAATTTGCTATCTTCAAAGTCCAGAAAATTTAATGCCTCACTAAAATAAATATTTTTTCCAGCAACAACCAGGTTGATAAATAAAAATGAAACTGTCAAGAAGTTTTATTTCTGTGAGGCTTAGAGTTTCATACATGAATGTTTGTGCTATTCTGTTCTATCAATGACTTGTTTGTGTGGCTGAATCTAGGACATAGTGTGTGGGTTTATATAAACACACACACACACACACACAACTACATGATGTGTGCATGTGTTTTTTGAGGTTATTCAATTTGGCATTCATCCAAATATAAATTGGACTATACAAAATATATATATATATATATATATATATATATATATATATATATGCCCGCAAACGTTTTTGGTTGTAATGGATTAATTGAGAAAAATATTATACTTTGTTTAATAAACGTGTTTCTGGTCTGGTCTCGCAAACCGTCTTCAGGTGAAAGTGGAGATTTTTACATATTATTAAAAATAATTAATTTTTTCTTCATGTTCAATGGAATATTCTCGATATGAGACATTCTGTTTGTGTGTTGGCAATCGAATTTTCTTTCTAGAATTGGAAAATAAAACAAAGTATAATATTTTTTCTCAATTAATGATTACAACCAAAAAACGTTTTCTTTTCTAATATCATACTTTTTCTCTCGTTGGAACCACTACAACATATTTCTTTTTATATATATATATATATATATATATATATATATATATAAAAAAGGCTTAAACACTAATATTCCATAAATAATTTATTCCATTGGAATTTAAATATGATCCAATTCATCAGACCTACAAATTCAAAAAAAAAAAAAAAAACAACTCATGAATAAAAAAATAAAATTTAGTGAGTGTAAATGAGAGTGTGGGATGAATGTTAGAGTAAATGAAAGCTATAGAGAGGGGTAACAGAGAGAAGAACAGGAAAGGTCTAAAGATGAAGTGGAAATTAAAATTTAACAGAGAGAAGTTTTTTAAAGTGGGAGTCAAATCCTTACTCTGTCCTGGACATTGAATTCTACCTGGATTCTATCCTCTTGGAATTATTTTTTATACAAAATATATATATATATATATATATATATATATATATATATATATATATATATATATATGTATGTATGTATGTATATATGTATGTATGTATATATATTTTAGATATATGATTGCATATGTATGTGTATATTTACCACTAATATTATCAATATATATATATATATATATATATATTATTTACATTATTCGGACTGTTGTCCTCATCTTTTTCACCATATTTATCACAACGTTGTATGCCCAAGCCTTCTTCAGGTGCTTGGAATGTCGAACTGAACCCTTTATTTCGCTCACTGGGGTAGACTGTTTTAGTTTCACATGCCATGGATGTCAGTTATCAGTTATCTCCTGTTAATTTCCCTCTGAAAGTTCTCCACTGCCTTAATCGGGTATTGTCCTTGAGGACACATGGCACAGTGGATAAAGGCGTTGGTTAGATCCAGTGACAGGATCCAAAAGAGTGTGAGTCCAATACCCAATTAAGGCAGTGGATAACTTTCAGAGGGAAATTTAACGGGAGATAACTGATAACTGACATCCATCAAACATGGCACATGGAACTAGAACAGTCTAGTGAGTGAAATAAAAGGTTCAGTTCGAAATTCCAACCACCTGAAGAAGGCCGGAGTGTACAACGGCTGAAACGTTGTGATAAACATGGCGAAAAAGATGAAGACAACAGTCCGAATAATGTAAATAATATACATAATACCTCATCTCAGAAATATATATATATATATATTTTATGTATTTAGGTAGCAATCCTGCTTTTATATAAGTTTCATTAAAGATGACTGAAAAGGTACTGCATTTAAGCTTTTTATTTTATCTAGCTACATACATAAAAATCTACAGATTCAGTTAGAATTAAAAATGAAAAAAAAATGAAAACATCCTTGATAATAGCTAAAAGCACTTGGGTATGCAAAACATACAGACAATTTTTACATGCTTTATATCCAGTAAGGAAAAACTTGGACGGAAAGAACATAAGAAAAATTAAATATAAAGCTTTTGCTTCTTCACTTTAAATTTAATGTTGGTCATATTTGATTGGTGAATCAAAGTAAGGTCCGCAAAAATTATAACTCCCCCACGCACTTTTTTTTTTTTTTTAAAGAGGTTGTATTTTGCTTTTAAACCTAAATAAATTGTTTACTCACCAGTAATTTGCATGATGAGATTCATTGATACACATCAAAACATGATTGCATTTGTGTAGTGATTCTGACATGTTTTCGGTGTAATATCCTAAAATCATCTTACTTATTATAAAACGCAGATTTGTGTGTGTGTATGTGTGTGTGTGTGTGTGTGTGTGTCTGTACGTTTATATATTGGATCGGATTTCCTACATTTTTCAAACCGATTTCAACAAAACTTCACAAGTTCATTAAAATTACCTTCAATTGGTTCTAATAGCGCCAAAATTGGAAAAACACAATTGTTTTTTGCATGAAATCAATTTGAAAACATGATTAGAGGCATCATGAGAATTGGGGACAACTCATATCAAGAGTTATACTTATTATAAAACCCAGTTTGTTTTGCGTGTGTGTGTGTGTGTTCATTTTATATATGGGATGGTTTCTACATTTTTCAACCGATTTCAACAAAACTTCACTTTTTTTTGGCAGGTAGTGTTTCTTATTGTCTTGCACACTTTTTCTTTATTTTTACATTCAGAATGCTTTAAAAATTCCATTTACAAGACAATTGTTTATAATAAAATTCTATTCAATCATAACGATTGAAAACAATGTTTTTGTTTGAGTTTGGGTTTGACCAATTCATAAAAAAACAAAAAAAAAAACTAATTAAGACATGCATGTCCGTCAACGTTAAACAATAATCTTTGTCACTTTTATTTTTCAGTCTTTATGATAGTCGATACTTGATCTATCTCTTACTGTTACATCCCCAGGCAACGCCAGGCTCTACTGCTAGTAAATTTTATATATATTAGTAGTCTGTTCCACAATGCAACAGTTCTGAGGAAGCTGTCTGAGTGGAACTTCTACCTTACTAATGGAATACAAAGGAATGAGTTGGCTCACTCTATGTGGCCACCTAGCATGTGTTAAGAAAACTCCTCTAGCAGACAAGGTGCGGTAATACCACATAGACTCAATGACTCTTATCTATTTGAAAGTGAAGTGTAATTTAACTATTCTTTTAGATACAGACTTGGAAAAGGAGAGAAAAATCCTGTATGCAACACATGGTTTGGCTAAAGGCTAAGAAGTCACACAAAGGAGAAATGAGATATGTCTTGTCAGTATTGGATTTTGTGGTTGAAGAGCAAAAAGAGAAAGAGGATTTGAGTCCTTTCATTTTTATACTACTTTATACAATGCCACCTATGTGGTATTAAGAGAAGTCTCCTGGCAGAGAAGCCTGAGTAATCCTACATGAGTAGGCTCTCTTTCTTAGGTGCTAAATAATCTTTGATTATTCCAGTAGCCAGTACACTTGCATGTTTCTAAAATCTGCGATGCCATTATAGGTGCATGCACCTTTGGAAATATCACCTGTTCTATCCCGAGTATAGGTGGGTGTGGTGGGGGCTTCATTTTCCAGTGGCCATATTTATAACATTTGCAGCTGAATATAGGTAAATGGATTTACGAAGAGAAAGTAAAAATGAAATAAACAAGACATATCAGTTCTAATTCTTTGCCTTCCCAATTAACATCCTTTCTTTTTAGTCACCTCCATAGGGCTACACTCTTTTCCCCTACCATGTTCCACCTCTCCCCTGGCTGTTAACTAAAATTTATTATAAGAACTACCCCTACCCCTGCAATCCAAGGAAGAGGTGGATCCTATTCAACCCCCAATACTGAGCATTATTATTTCAAAGGAAGATCCTTTTTTGGAACTGTTTTTTTTCTCTCTTTCTTCTCCATTGTCTCTCTAATTTTCTCCCGTTCCTCTTTGTCACCTTTTCTATCTCTCTCTCCCTCTTTCTCCTTTTCCCTTTCTTCTTCTTCTTTTCTTTCTCCTTTTACTTGCTGTTTCTGTCTCTTTCTAAGGTGTGATAGTGATGTGTTGGGGGAGTAGGGAGATGAAAGAATATTGAGACAAAATTGGAAGCTGATGGGTGGGTGTAAATATGGCCATGTGTTGCAATTGTGGATCTGGAGGTTGGGGCAGGGGAAAGAAAGGGAGAAGTAGGCCAAGGTAAAAGTAGCAGCAGCAGCAGAGTCCAATTTTCTTGCTTCCTTGACTTCCTCCTGCTCCTAACCCTGTCCTCAGCTGGAATGGTTCAGAAACGGTGGATATAGATAAAAGAGAGATTAAGGTGATAGCACATCATTCTGGTGGGTGGGTGATGCCAAAGGTAGAGGATTCTGGAGTTATGCAAATAGATAATTTTAACTTCATTGAGTATCTCAGATTTTACATATTCATGATTGCATGTAGATGCCAAAAACTAAGGCATTTTCCTTGGCGTGATTTTATTGTTTACTACATCTGCAATGAGAATAGAATCTGAAACGTCTTTGATCATGGTCTTATGCCATGCTGTTTAGCTATACCCTTGCTAATCACAGTAATATTTGAGATGATATTAGTTTTGAGCATTGTATATATCAGATAAAAATTACAGATAATAGGAACTCTTAGTGGGATAGTGAAAGGTGTCTTCTAAAAACTAAGCAAAGTATTAAGAAACTGGAAAATTTCATTAGCTAAATAGAAAAGACTGCTGTACTGTTAGGTAATATTGGTTTTCCCGTATGGGAGTGGATGCTGGATAATCTCATCACAGACCAAGAAGACCTTTGGTAACAGTAATATTAACTGTTGACCTACAAGGAAGCAGTTGGCATTCATTAACCAAGATGCATTCAGTTGAAATTTATATAATCTTTCTCTTAAAACAATTTTCCAGTAAAATAGGTTCAGTAGCTGTTATCAGCCTAACATTTTATTTGAAGTAGTGTGGAACGTCAACATCTTGATTATGGCATTATTTTCTCTTTGAGTTACATATGCTAACCATTTCAGTTGTTACCGCTGTTGGTAGTCCTCAAGTGATGTGGTTTCTGTTAATTGGCACAGTTCTTTAATTTAATATCTTAAAACAATAGTCTTCTTTTATGTGCCATGTCCTTTCAGGATGTGAACAATCATGACTCTCCACAACTTCCTATCCTTTGTAGCACTGAATAATGCTGGTCTTTTTACTATTCCTCCCAATACCTGTTCCACCATCCATTTACACAAGCTTGTTAGGTGATCATGACTCTCCACAACTTCCTATCCTTTGCAGCTCTAAGCAATGTTTGTAGCCTTACTATTCCTCCCAATACCTGTTCCTCATCCATTTACCGAGAGTTGTTAGGGTCTATGTTCCTCCACAATCCATCCATTTTAGCTCTAAGCCAATGTTTGTATTCTATTCCTCAATGACTCATCCATTTACAATGTTTGTTAGGTGATCCTATTCCAACTTCCTATCCTTTTGTAGCTCTAAGCAATGTTTGTATCCTTTACTATGCTATTCAATACCTGTTCCGCCATCCATTTACACAAGCTTGTTAGGTGATCATGACTCTCCACAACTTCCTATCCTTTGTAGCTCTAAGCAATGTTTGTATCCTTACTATTCCTCCCAATACCTGTTCCGCCATCCATTTACACGAGCTTGTTAGGTGATCATGACTCTCCACAACTTCCTATCCTTTGTAGCTCTAAGCAATGTTTGTATCCTTACTTTTCCTCGCAATCCCTGTTCTGCGATCCATTTACACAAGCTTGTTAGTTAGGTGATCATGACTTTCCACAACTTTCTTAGTTTACACTACATAGGAATTGGACACACAATTACTATATCACTAAATTCACAAACCAAAACTTTAATCCACTCGGCTATTGTCTCATGGGACAATCTTGAGTATAGAACTTGAAGCCTTAAACCTAATTTGACTGCTGCTGAAACTTGATGGATTTGAAATACTAGAAAATTTTGACTTACATTGGAAAGATATTTGAGTAATCAGTATCCTCTACTGGTAGCATTAAGTCTGCATGTGCAGAGAGAATGAGCAATAGGCTGCATGTAAATAATGGAATAATTCTTCATCTGAGAAATTCAGACAGAAATTATAGTCAGTTCAACTTAATATTAAAGAAAGCTGCATAAGTTGAAATAAGAAGACTGTTGTTGCATGAATCTTTGGAATGGGGAAGAAATCAAAAATTAAAAGCCTGATGTTACTTTTGGCTTGAGTATTAGTGTAAATAAAAAATGAGTCTGTGTGATGTGGTGGGGGGGATAAAAAATTAACTAATCATCATAAATCCTTTTTTTGTAATGTCTTAAATGCCATGAGAGGAAGGTGATAGCAGCAATGGAGAATGATTATGTTTCTCTTTATTTTCACACATTTGAAAGCCAAATTATGAGCAACGGTAAATAGTGAGTCAGAGAATCTGAAAATTTAATGTCAATAATGTCATATTCTAGAATCAACAGCTATCAGCACACTGAAGTAGACTGGGCTTTATATATATATATATATATATATATATACACACACACACACATATACAAACATAGGTATATGTATTTTTATTAATATATACTTCTTAGCTCTGTCTAACTACATTGAGCACTGTTTTGTTTACACCTTAAATTAAGTAAATATTTATTTGCTTATCTGTGTATGCACACTAACGCATGCAAATACAGTTGCTAATATTTAATTATTTGGTTTGTACCCACACTTATATCTGTGCACACACAGCTACAAAAATAGCCATTTTGTTTCAACACACTCTGTGTCTTATCAAGTGATGATGTTGAAAATTTTTATTTATATATATATATATATATATATATATATATATATATATATCTCCACTGCATTGATGGTATGGCATTGCTGGTGGAGAGTTTTCTAGACCAAAGTCAGTGGCTAGGGTGGAATGATCCTATGATAGAATTAAAGGCCATTTGTCCCTGACATCACTGGGTGGATAGCTTTTTAAGCCAATGTCAGTAGCTAATCTGGTGAGTTCCCATGATGTCTGTAACATCAGTGGGTGGTAATCTTTCTGAGATGAATTCAATAGCTTGGGTGGAAAGTTCTCATCATGGAATTAATGGCCATGTGTCTGTGACCAAATCAAGCCTTCATATTGGAGGACATCAGCTATGGTTTGATCTGGAGACACATGGTCTCTTCCAGGTTTACTTACACAATATACACTATGAATGAATGAATAACTTTTTGGCTTTCAACTCTGATATGTAAAGGGAACTGATCAGGTGCTTCGCTGTACAGTGACCTTATGGCCCCCGCCTGGTTATAGAACTGACGCTGATAATAAATTTTAACATCATGTGCTTTACAAAATCTTGGTCAAAAAGTGAACCTATCCTGACTAATAAAAAGATAAAGATATAAACACCTGCAGAATCTTTTCAGTTTAGGATAATATTGATTAAAATAACATTGATCAGGAAAAATCCAAGCTAAGCAGTTAATATTCAAAGTAAAATCTAATTGTTAATATTGACTAAATTTTCAAAAGTTGGGCACAAGTGTTTTTCAATATAAGATGCAGGGTTAGTATGTTTCAGGGCAGGTGATGGATCTTTTAAAAAAAAGAAGTTAATGATTTTACAAAGCCAAGGAGAAAAAAAGTCAGGATGACTTTTCACATTGATTTCTTTTCTATGACATTTGAAATGACAAGATATAAAAGATTCTTTAGAAACATTAGACATAATTATCAAAATATATTGTTCAACCATGTTTTTCTTTCTTGCAGCTTCTAATGTGTTAATTTTTGTTTATTGTTTATATCTTTATTCACATCTATCTCAGTCTGTTAATATCTATCAATCTATTCATATCTATCTGTTCCTAGGAAAGTTGCATGCTGGACATTTGTGTCTCTAGACAAATGCATCTCTGAATAACTGCGTACCTCTGATAATTTTTTAAAGCTTTTAAAGGTAGTAATGATAAATTTTTAAAAAAGGAATAAAAAAGAATAAAATAAAAAAATTAAAAGTTTATTTTTGTTTAAAGTGCAATGACAGATTAACAGTGTTGCAAGATCACGCTACACATTGCCAGTATGTTTTTGTTTCATCAGCATATTTACTTATGATAGTGGTAACTGTAATTTTCATTTTTCCACTAGTGTTTGATTTTCAGAACTTAGCCAGGGGTTCCAAATAAAAATATAATCTATAAAATTCAGAATCTATTAGATGTTTGTCTTAATTAATTGAGTAATTAAAAGTATAGGTGTGCAAATTTCTATATTAAACAAATCTTTACAAAAAAACATGTTTTTTTTCTTTTAAAACCACCTTTTTGTTTGTTTAGAATAATTAAAAATTGGTTTGCAGATAGCAGTTGTTGAGAAAAAGTATGGTAACTTCAAAAATTTATCAGAAGTATGCAATTATTCAGGGGCACATTTGTCTAGGGACACAAATGTCTGATACGCAATTGTCCAGGATGCAAATGTCCAGCATGCAACTGTCTGACCAATCTATCTATCTATCTATCTCGGTCTGTTGATATCTATCTATCTATCTATCTATCTATCTATCTATCTATCTCGGTCTGTTGATATCTATCTATCTATCTATCTCGGTCTGTTGATATCTATCTATCTATCTATCTATCTATCTATCTATCTCGGTCTGTTGATATCTATCTATCTATCTATCTATCTATCTATCTATCTCGGTCTGTTGATATCTATCTATCTATCTATCTATCTCGGTCTGTTGATATCTATCTATCTATCTATCTATCTATCTATCTTGGTCTGTTGATATATATCTATCTATCTCGGTCTGTTGATGTCTATCTATCTATCTCGGTCTGTTGATATTTGAAGCTAAATCACAATCTGGGGTTAGAGGTGTCAACAGTCAAAATTTGGGGTCTTAAATGCACAGGTTTCATAACAAATTAACAGGGTTCCACTCTTACAGTAAAACTTCTATGCACTCTGATTAAAACAAACACTCTGTACTGTACGAGTTTGCTCTCCATCTGACTCTCGTGACCCACTATTTGTTACTATTTCCAATCATGCATGAAAATGACCGATAGTATTAGAAAGAGTATTGTCAAGCATGTGTAGTGAGATGATTGCAAATGGCCACCCCTTATGACCAAGCATGTCATTGTCACTACCTTGCGATGTCAGCCATTTTGGATTTACACATCAAACAGGTATGTGCCCTTTCGCCAGGCAACGTAAGTGTATTTTCTCACTACACCCCTCCCTGATATTACTATCACATAAGTGGCAGAGCAACAGTGACTTTGCCAAGTGCTTCTTTGTAGGGTGGGAGAGGTCTCTTCTGTCTGCATTCCTCCCGTGCTGGTGCCTATAGGATCTTGTTCTTAGTCTCCTCACTATCATTATCTGATGACTCTGTTATGGTCATTTCTTGGTCTGTAGGCAGATTGCCCAGTCCCGTTCTAAGAGGCGGCCGTGACCCAAAGTCACTCTCAGATGATGCACTACAGCCTTCATCTTTCTCTGGGGTGGTTGATCCATAATGAGGGTGAATATCTTTCATGTGGCATAGTACAGTGTAACCCAGATATAAGAGAGTTGTCGGGACCGGAGAAGAAGTCTCTTATATCCGGGTTTGGTCTATTTTATATACATTAACACAGGCTCTAATTTGGGACTGGAGAAAATCTCTCTTATATCCGGGTTTCTCTTATATCTGGGTCTCTTATATCCGGGTTACACTGTACACCATTAATTAGTAATGTTTGAGGGCTGACTATTTTATCAACTTGTCCCTTGCTGAAAATACTAGTGCGTCGGCTGTTCAGTGTTTTAACTCAGACACAGTCTCCCACTTGATATGGAGCATATACACTTTCAATAGGCAATGGGGCCACATCTGTCCCTTTTAACCACTGCTCATACTGGCAGATTCCATTGGCTGATGTTGCTTCTTCTTTGGGAGTCACTTTGTACTAGTATACGGCCTCTTGAATAGATCACTGTGTTCTGACTGCAATTCTTTTGACAGTGCAGTGGCACTGCTCCACTATACCATTACCCTTTGGGACATAGGCACATCGGTATTGCATTCTCACTCCCTATTCATGTGCAAAGATTTGAAATTCTTGGCCACGGAAGGTTGGAGTATTGTCAGTTAATATTTTGACTGGTGGGCCACGTTCATAAAAGATAGATATTAGTTGTCGTACGATGGTTGATGGATGGGCACTATATAGTGAAATGTGTTGGACCACAATCTGTCAATGTTAAAAAGTGGCTGTCATTGTAATGCATTGAGTCCATACCCAACTGGCACTAGTTGCTGTCCACACTAAGGTTTCCTTTTTGCTAATGGATAAAATAGATGGTGCACCAAAGTCAGTGTATAGCATGTATCTGCTCCAGTGTTAATTGGTCTGTCATGGCAGTGCATGTCAGTGGTAAGGGATTGGATTCTTCTCTCATCAATCTCCTTTATCACTCAGATCAGCTTATCTGCTCTGATGCAATCAGTGTAACGTCAACCTGTAAGCCGTATTCAACAACTTGCCGCTTTATGATCACCAACCTCTTCCACACCAACATCTCACTCTCAGCTTTGGTCCTGACTTGTGCTTTGCCTCTCAAAGTGTCGGTCAGTAAATACATAGTGAGCCTGTGTAGAAATGTACTACCTTGGCTTGCCACTGTAGCGTGAGATTAAAGCCCTTCAGTGTGGCTTCAAGCACAGCCAAATTAATATGCTGCACATTGTTTGTTGCATGAAGCCAACATGCATCCTCTAGAATAGCACCTTTCCAACACCACTCCTGTTGCCAAGGAGCTTGCATCAACTCATGCATTTAATTCATGCCCGCCCACACACTGATCACTCCAGGCAGGGTCACCTTGACATACTTTGGTCACTACCTCAGCCAACATTTGCTTTAGGGAATTGTCATTTGTTATGTCATCCCACTCCTTTGTTACCATTCTAGCTTGTCTCATTATTACTCTGGTCGCTGCTCAGAGCCACCCACAGACAGGAAAATGTCCTACTAGCTTACTGCAAATGAAAAATATGGTGTATCGCATCAATACGCCAGGGTTTTCAGAACTCTGTTCCCTCATTTCCACCATAGTGTTGTGCTCTCCCCAGACCTTAAGGTATAATAAAAGAGCCCCATCCTTCAGGAGCTTGGAATCCTTACTTATTCTAACCTTGTCTGGACCTCATCTGCAAACATTATGTCCTCGTTATTGATGTGGGCTAATGTGGCTTTTATCTTTGACTCGTCTTGTATCAACACTGCCTTGATGATATCTTTCATTATTAGGGGTGCCGACCCCCAAGCATGTCAGACAATATCTTATTCCTTTAATTAATACTGTCTGAAATGGCCACAGTGACTCATGAACTCTTATCTGCAGATAGGCCTTCTGCAAGCCTAGCTACATTAATCCTTTGCTGGTGCCACTCCCTCAATTTAGTGGTGCACATCTCTGTGTTCATGGTGAAGGCATCCACATGTTGGTTCAGTTCTCTGTAATCTATTACTAGTCCTACTTTGTCTTTGGTGGGATGTGCAACAGCTATCAGTGGGATCAATCCCTTGTGGAGGCCCTAGCCATTTCTAGGGATATGATATCAGTGAACCATTAGTAATCCACAGCTGTAGTTCCTCCTCAAACACTGCCCTATTCTTATTGGACACTGTATACTCTGGAATTGCATTACATAGCTAATCTGGTGTTTCATTCATGGCTCATTTCCACCTTGCAGTCCAGACCCTCTCTTTGTGGTCAAATGTGGTGCAAAAGTTTGGTTCCTCAATAGAGATAGCTGTGCATAATTCTTGCCCTCCACCAGGCAATAGATTTCCAGCTGGTGTGGTCTTAACACCCGCTAGGGCTACTATTGCATTATGGCAAACAATAGGTCATAGCCAAGAGGCTTTCCCCGCACAACCAGTACATATACTTTGGCAAAGTAACCAACTCTCTCTCTATGAATGGTGACACTTCCTACACCACAACATAATGAGGATGTGCCGTTCATGGTCATGATGTCCACACATTGTTTAATCCAAACCCAATAGCAATTCGTGCTAATTATTGACTATGCTGATAAGAGTTGAACACTGCATGCCCTCTGCTTGAATGCCAAATAGAGGCAATGCTGCATTCATTATCTGGCAGGAGCCAAGGGTTCTAGCAATACCTTGCACCCAGATACATTTCCCGAACAGTTGTACAACATGTGGCTCAGCTCATTACAGCGAAAGCACCGCAGGGTTCCCTGTAATCTTTGATACATTCTCCCCTTACCATTTAGACTCTGGCACTCACTAGAAAAATGGTTGGAACCACCACATTTATAGTATATGGGGCCTTCACGCTTGCTGCCAACTGAGGGAGGATTCACTTTGCTTCCATTGTGTCGGAATACTATGCGGCTTGTGCTTAATGCTGCAACAGGTTCTGTTTCCTTGAGAATGTTCCAAGTTCAGGTTAACAGCTGGTCAGTCGGTAAGTCATCAAACCTAGATGCTCACCAAAACCTACTGACATCCTCTTGTAATCCTGCTTTCTCAAGCCATTTGACAACAGCCCAACTCAAATTCTGATATCTACCATATGTTGAATTTGTCCATTATATGTAAATGGCCAAAATAACTTGAATCACAATCCATGGGGGTGTCAATGGTCAAAAGCTGATGATCTAAATGCACAGGTCATAGAATGAATCAACAGGATTCAACTCTCACAGCGAAAATTCTACACCCTGTAATCCAGTCAAATGTTCTGTACCCTACAAGTTAGCTCCTCATCCGACTCTGTGATCCACTATTTATTACTATTTCCAAACACACATACACATGTCTGATAGTATTAAAAAGAGTATGGTCAAGTATGCATAATGGGATGATTGCAAATGGCTGCTCCCTCACAACATCTGCTATGTTGGAATTACACACCAAACAGGTTCATGTCTGCTTTGCCTGGCGAGGTAAGTGTATTCCCTTGCTAAAATATCTATCTCAGTCTGTTGATATCAATCTTTGTATCTGTCTCGTTCCGTTGACATCTATCTATCTGTCTCTCTATCTCGTTCCGTTGACATCTATCTGTCTCTCTATCTCGTTCCGTTGACATCTATCTATCTCAGCCTGTTGACATCTCTCTTGGCCTGTTGACATCTATCTATCTGTCTGTCTCAGCCTGTTGACATGCATCTGTCTATGTCACTTTGTTGACATGCATCTTTTTATTTTTCAATTAGAATCACCCCAAGCAAGGCACTAATGCCACTAAAACACAAGGAGTTACAGGGTATGGAAGAATTAGAAACAGAAGCATTAATAATGAGCAGAAAGTAAAGAGAGTAATCAAGTTGACAATAGATAGCAATTGACATTGCATTTAAATTTTTGCAGATTAAAGTTGGTGGGAAAGCAAGGAGCTGGAAGGAAGTTCTACAAGCTAGAAATGCAAGAGAAGACATTGTTAGGATAGAATTTATGGCTACATGTAGCCAGCTCAACTGTAGATTTTTGAGATCTCAACACCATTCTCGTGCTACACTTAAATTCAAAATCTCTCGGTACCATCGTGAAGAGCTCATTTGAACAATTACCATGAAAGTATTTATAGAAAAGACATTGAGAAGCAACCTTACAGTGGTGGTAAAAGTAACTGGAGCTGAGCAAATCAGGACCAATAATATTGCAGATTCTTTGGATCTTATCAAGAAGCTCAAAGTAAATTACAGGGGCACTGGACCATATGTGGCAGCAATATTCTAAGTATGGATGAATGGTAGATTTATAGATATGTAAGATAGATTCTAGAGAGAAAAATTGTCTTGCTAGACATAGTGAACCAACTTTCTTAGCAGCTGACCTAGCAATGGATTCAATATAGTCTTTCCACATCATATCAGCAAAGAACATAAGCCCGCGAAGGTACAATGAGTCACTTTCTTGGAGGATAGCATCAGCCATGATTATAGAAGTCATCAAGGGTCTCTCAGATGATTAGTGGAGAGAAGTTTAATTTTAGAGGTGTTAAAATTAACAAGCCATCTTTTGCCCCAGTTAACTAGGGACTTGAGGTTGTTTTGGACATCAGCTGCCATTTTGACTTTGTCAGACTGATAACCTTATTAATCAAGGCTAGAGTAAATTGTTGTGTCATCCCCTTAGATACCAAGTTGAGAGGTCATCATGAAGGTCATTAATGAAAATTAAAAATGGAGTAGGACCAAGGATGGAGCCCTTGGGGACATTTGTGTTCATATGACATTGTCTAGACAAGTGGCAGTTAAGGATAACTCTCATTTCATGATTTGATATGAAAAACTAGATCAGTTCAAAAAAGTGTCTGGATACATCATAACTTTAGAGCTTGTGGAGAAGACCTGAACGCTAGACCCTGTTGAAGGCTTTTGAGCAAATATTGTCAGTACATTAGCAATTGACCTGGAGAAATGAAAGCCATATTACTTGTCTGAGAAAAGACCCTGTGATGAGAGATGATGAACCAATTGATTAGGGCCTCTATGCGTTTCCAAAAAAGTGTTAGAAGGCTAATAGCCTGATAGTTGGAAAGGTCGGACAACTCACCAGAGTTTTTAAAAACTGGAGCAACAGTTGATGACTTCCAGCAGGCAGTAAAGCAGGAGGTATTTATCATACAGTTTCATTGCAGTGAAGCCAGTTAGAAAGTACACTTCTTATTGACTGTTAAAGCAATATCATCAGGTCCATATGCTTTGTAAGGATCTAGGTTAGAGGTGATAGCAGAAACCATAGAAGAGCTGACATCAAAGCGATTCATGACTTACAGATTGCCTTGAGTTATATGCATATCCTTCAACAGAAACTCAGTTCTAGGAGGGAAATTTTGCAGGGAAACACCAGATGAGTCAAGAGTAGAGTTTGAGGAGAATTTACGGGCAAAGCATTCAGCTTTATCAGTAGAGGATGATAACATCTCAAATTGATTGAAGAAGGGAGGAATGGAAACCTTACACTTATTTAATGCTCTATTACAGAGTCACCAGTAATCACGAGCCAAAAGTTGTTAGAGGCTATCCATTGCCTCATTCTCTCAGGAAACAGGGACTTTGCTTCTTTGAGGACTCACTTTATATATTGCTAGCAGCAACAAATAGGCACCAGTTGTGACAAGAGCCATTATTATCTATCTCAGTCTTCCTACCTATCTATCTATCTATCTATCTATCTATCTATCTATCTATCTATCTATCTATCTATCTATCTATCTATCTATCTATCTATCTTTCTCAGTCTTTCTATCTATCTATCTATCTATCTATCTATCTATCTTTCTCAGGCTGTTCATATCTATCTATCTATCTATCTATCTATCTATCTTTCTCAGGCTGTTCATATCTATCTATCTATCTATCTATCTATCTATCTATCTCAGGCTGTTCATATCTTTCTATCTCTCTTCAGTTCTTCCCCAATTATTCATACCTTGAATTTATGTGCTTTAATTATCCAGCCATAAAATGAAAAGAAAGTTTTAAATCATTTGAACATTTTTCAATTATTCGAACTAACCCAGTAATATGGTCAAATTGGTGTGTTCACCCTGGTTGACAATTTTTGGGACAATTAATAATTAATTATATAGTCATCCAAAGATTGCTTGACATCAGTCAGTGACTCTTACCACTAGGCTATCAGTGGATACTATGAAGAAAGGGGATTTCTTATTATTTACATGATATAAGCATTATCATCTACCAGAGTGGTCTATTCATTATGAAGAGCTTAGCATATATATACACTGTGTGCCAAATTATTATCGAGATAACGTTTTTTCTAATATTTCAAAAACCGTCCAATCAGTTCACACAAAATTTTCACACAATTCCCAATTGACCCTACTATACTGTGCAGTTGACAGAATCAAAACCAAACAATATGCAAGTGCAAAATTAAAAATACAAAATAGCAACAATTTACCCATCACACCCCGTATAGATAGATAGATATAAATAGATATGGATAGAGCTATAAAACGGTGATGATATATATATATATATATATGCAACATTTCATGGTTTAACTTTTCACTGCAATGTCATCACTAATATAGGAAGAATTTTTCTTAATTTAATTCTTAAACTCTTTAACCATTCATTAAAAAAGATTTTTAACAAAAACTATGTTAAGATCAGCTATAGCTGTGTTAATAACATAGACATATCTGTCTCCCATCATAACAAAATTATATTAAACAAATATATTTCCAACAAAGACAATGTAAATTCTACTCAAAATAAATGCAACTGCAGAAAAAATACTTAAACAGTCAATGTATGACCAATAATATTATATACCGAGCAAACATACACTCTGGTAAGAATGTTAAATTCTATTTTGTTTCCATGGAAAATCCTTGTAAATTTCATTTTACAATCACTGAATGACATTAAGTAATTTAAAATAGAAAAACAGCACTGCTCTCTCCAAATATTTTTGGCAATTAAAGAATAAGGGCAACTCACCATCAGTCAACTGGGAAATTATATCTAGAGCTAATGCTTGTAACGATAAAGGAAATAAATGCAATTTATATTTAGTTGAAAAATTGGTTATCTTAAAACACCTAAATAATACTAGCTTATTGAACAAGAGTAATGAATTAATGGTTACATGTAGGCATAAAAAGAAATATCTGCTGAAAAATGTTGATCTAGATTAATTATTTTAATGTAAATTACTATTTATTTATTTTGAATATAAACTTTTATTTTGTATTTAAATATGAACAAATAATCTCCATCTAATGAATTTTTTTTTAAATTTAAAGAAAAATTAAAATGTGAATATTCACCACTCAAAAAGAGACTTTTTTAATTTTCTTTTTTTACATACATATATAAATCCTGTTTCTATTAATTGCCAAATATAATTTAAAAATTAGAATAACTGGCATAAAATTAAATTTACAACTACACCAATATTGAAATAACCAGATATATTATAATTGAAATTGTTTAATCGTCAGCTCATATTGAGCATCTATAGATTGCGTCTTGCATAAAACTCAGTCATGCTGGCAGTGAGGGATAATATATATAGTTATATATATTCATTTGTATGGATATGGGTTTCATGTTTTTGTGATCATCACGCAAACTGGTATATTTTTGAAAATTGAATCTATTTATGCTTGTTTAAGTTTGATTGGTGGGGGCAGGGGAAATTCTCCTCTGTTTCCATTTTGGGATGACACCCTTACACACAGACATACATGCATACAAGTGTACATATTATAGTCTGTGTATAGAGAGAGAGAAAGAGAGAGACACTGACGTATCTCTCTCTCTGTGCATATATATATATATAATATTATAATTATTTTTTAAAAATATGATTCCTTCGCTACATAAGTTCTCATGTTTCAAAAACAAGAACTTTCAGCTCTTGTTTTTGAAACATGAGAACTCTTATGTAGCAAAGGAATCATATTTTAAAAAATAACTACAATTTAGTCTCTACTTTTGTATCAAGCACTATTTTTTAAAAATAAAAACAAAAATACTAAAGAACTTTGGATTATTTACCTAACGAGTTCTTTCCTATTTCCTATATATTGCACACACACACACACACACACACACACATATATATATATATATATATATATATATATATATATATATATATACTCGATCTCCCGAATTCAGTGTATGAGGGTCAAGCAGATCAGTTCCTAGGAAACTGACAGCCTGATTCCAGCACATGAGATTTGATTATAGTGGTGAAGGTTTTGTGCAGAACCATCCACACCTTTTGAAGGTCCGAATACAAAGACTTGGTACACTACATGCTACAGGGTCCCCAAACGACCCTCCGCAGGTTTTGGATTCAGAGTTGTCCTTCTCCTAGACCAGTTGCCTTACAAGGCTATGGAACCCGCTCTGTCCTATTTACCTTTCCCAAGGGTATTAGCACATAAGTGGATGTAATAGCTTTTACTGGAATTTGAACTTGTCTCTCTGATTTCTCAATCCAAGCCGCTATCCGTTACTCCAACATGCCTCATATATATATATATATATATATATATATATATATATATAGGGTGTTTCATTAACATGGGTCAAAGTCAGCAGTAAATAAATCAGTGTTATTGGTGAAAATTTATTTATTTCTTTATTGGATTATGTTATTTAAGTCATGGCAATTATGTATGAAAAATGATATCACCCAAACGTCTGCCAAATCTGAAAGAAAAAGAAAAAATCATTAGATGCTAAAACTCAATTCATATTTAAAATTGGTCCAAGTTATTGGAGCACCCTTTATATATATATATATATATATATATCCTGTCTTATCAACACAACAATAAATGGCAACAAAGGTTGAATGACACTGCTGCCTTCAGTCTAAAAATGCAATTTGATACAGCCATGCAGCCTCAAGTCCATTATCCTTCCTGTAGCTGTATGTAAAAATTATATCTGCCTGCTCACAATATAAATATCCTGTAATTGTTAAATAGAACACTTCTCAGCTAATTGACTCTATATTAATCACATGTTAAATGTTGAAGACAAACTAACCACAAATGTACACAAATGACAAATGTAACCTAGTCTACATGGCAGCACATACATAAACTTTCTTTAGAGGTAATAACTCAAAAATGAAGGATTTGTTGGCATATATTTATATGGACTTTTGTTCTTGTTTTGATGTGTGGAATGTGCCCCCAAAGTTTGTAAAAGTATTTTTAATACACCATATATAGAGTGGGATAGATAGATAGATAGATAGATAGATAGATATGCACACAATTATATCACCAAAATCAGATCCTTTGCATATTTATATACTAAAAATTCACTTTTCTACGATAAGCATATGCATTCAATACATAAAGCTGTTTTCTATATTTGAATAAATGTTGGTGCTTTTATTTTTGTTCTCTTTGTCCTTTCATGCAAAGAATGGAATTTAAAAGAATTTACTGTTCCAATATTTAAAGAATTTATGATAACTGTTCATTGGTTTAAATCAAACTTTGAACAGATTTTTTTTTTTTATCTTGCTACCACACCCAACATATGGGACAAGTTTACATCTAATAATAAGCATTTTGCTAATAGTTCTTTTTTTTTTTTTTTTTTTTCAAGGCCCTAAGTTTTCTGTTCTGCTTGAAATGTTTCAAAATAAACTAGAAAAGGAAACGTCATGTAATGGTAAAAATATTAAAAATGATTGAAAAATTGTTTAATTTGAAAATTGTAAATATAGAGAAAAGAATTAAAATATCTGAAAGATTTTAAAATTGAATGCATATGTTTATCATAGAAAAGTGAATTTTTAGTATATAAATATACAAAAGATCTGATTTTGGTGATATAACTTTTAGAAATGAAATGTGTGTAACTGAGGAACACTGAAATTTCAAAAAAAGAAATCATGTTTTAATTAAAGTTAATAATATATAAAATACAATTCTGGTGTTGTGTCTGCCTGAAGTGGAAAAATTTGATATACTGTAATGATGTACAAACTGCTGACTCTCCAGACCTTCCCCCAACATTCCTTTGACATAAAGTAGAATGACATTAGCCATTTTAAATCCATTGGCTTGCTGCTAATTCTATACAAGATAATTACAATGAATGTGTCAATTATATTTTTTTTTTACAATGATGATCACCCGGTACAAGGCCCAAGAGTCACTTGAGGTAGAGTGTTACACAGTAATAAGCAGTTTATATAGGGGAAGATTATGGTTAAGACTAGACTTGAACAGGTTAAGATTGTAGTGATGAGGGGAGACATACTCTTGGGAGTCAATTCCACAAAGTAGTAGTTCATGAAAAGCTTATCAAGTAGAACTTCCACCACACCAATGAAATACGAAGGGAATGAGGGCAGTTAGCTACAATGTTCATGTCATGGCTGGTCTTAGCCATGACGGTTAGAACTGGTGGAATTAAGAAATGTTGTTCCTCTGAATATTTTTCTATGGAAATAGTGATAGAGCAGCAAGAGGTTTGCGACATTTCATCTGTTAGGAAGGGGTTGTAGGGTGGAAAGTAATTCATCACCCACAAGGATTCAGAGATACTTTTTTGACTTGACAGACTAGAAAATGAAGACTGTGCAGCTCCTGCCCGTATATGGCAGCAGTTTCCATTTTTGGTCTGACCTGACTCTTATAAACATAGAGAATAGCAGGAGTTGGTACTTGCTGGAGCGGTACTGAGTATCTTTAGTGATGGAGTGTATATACAAGTTCCACCTGAGGTGTGGGTTGAGCAAATCTTGATAGGTGTTCAATTCACGGGGCCTCATGAGACAATACACATTCATCGCAATAGGTGAAAATTCAGGTTCTGCTCAGTGATGGAATGTCACTAGTTTTACTTATTAGTACATGTTTATGTCTTCACTTAGATTCAGTGCTTCAGGCAATGGACAATTTTTATTCCTATGGCTGGTGAGGAAACAAGGTTCATACTCACTGACTTGTAGTAAATGTAGGCTGATTTACCCCCCTCCCAAACACCCCAAATTAGGGGAGGGGAAGATCAAAGCCTGATTGGGCACACTGGGCAGTGCTTTGTGACCCTCACTATCTTATCAACATTTGCTTTTTTGTACTTCGATTTATATACATTACGAATTAAACTAAGCATAACTGACTATTAAGGAATGAAAAATTTTCACGGATTTTGATATCATTCTGGTTTTTTTTCACTTTTTTTTTTTTTTTTGACCAAATCCTTGCTAAGTCTCAAAAAAAAAAAACACTGTATAAAATTCACTATTTTTACATTATATAAATATATCATATTTTTTATCCATAATGTTGAATATGTTAAAAATTCTTCAACTTTTTAAAAAGAGAAATCTCAAATTGATTTAAAAAATTACAGCTAAACATTGTTGATTTATTTAAGATGGAATGAACTATTATGATATGTCTCTAAATTGTATTTTGAGACATTGTATTTATTTTTAATTTTTCTAGTTGAATTATTCACCTCTATTGCATATGATTTATTATTGTACATAATTAGGTTACAATAAAATTTGTATTTTATATGCATATTACCCTATGAAACTTGAGATGATATAGACTGATGGAAAGGCCCTGTACTGGTTTATACAGATGTTTTGAATCCATATTTTTTACAAGTTATAACTACATTGAGAGCAATACTAAATGTCAACAACATACATCGAATGAAGAACTAGATAGGAATCTACCAAAAATTATGGACATATTTTGTGAATGGTGAGTGTGGTTTGGTGACCATTGCTGGAGAAGTAAACAAGCTGTTTTGCATTAGCTTATGCCATGAGGAACCTTCATTGAAGACACCAGAATCAGAAAGGTAGAACTGGGAAGAGATATGGATGATAGAAATGGTTGAAAAGCAGTGGCCAGAAGTGTTCATTTTGGGGGTGATTAGATAGTCTAAATAATTATTTCTTACTTTGTTGTGATGAGAAAGGGGGAAAGGAATAAGGAATGGCTATTCATGATGAGGCTAACAAAGACTATTCCAAAAGAATCAGTGTATAAAAATAATGGCTGACGGGTTAGAATAGGTGTTAATATTTAACAGCCTCCCCCCCCACGAGGGATGTATATGGCACAAGGCCAAGTTTACTGTGGGTTCTCTGAGCCCGTAGGCTCATCCAAAAATATTACCTTAGAACCTGCATAAATGGGTTCGGGGTCTGTCTACCTCCCCAGATGAAACTTTGCCCTTTGGCAAAGCCTCGTCCGGGTTCCCCTCTGCTTAAGGAAGAGAGTTTGACTGTTGAACAGTCTATCACTTTTCCCTTGTTAGAATAGGTGTTGGCAAACTTTTTGAGCAGTGGGCTATATAATCTATGGCTCATCACAAATGGGCTGCAATAGTAAAAAAGATTCAAGGTAATTTTTTGTAGTAGGTACCTCAGTTATTTTCACTACAGACAGTCACATGCATAACCTTACAAATGGTGGGGAAAGTTTTTTTTTCAGAAAATATTCAAAATTTATGGTATAATATTATTACTGATGACAGTTTGATTAACACATGTTTCTGCATGTAATTTATTTCTAATTTATTCATTTAAAAATAAAAATGTATATTTCTTCTTTAGAGAAAAATAATTATTATGAATATTTTCAAAAGATGTTTACATGTATGATCTTCCTTAGGGAAAATTGCCAATGGTTTAAAATGATGAAAATGTTATTTTCACCAAAATTTTATAAAATTTAAGAACAACATTATATTTTATGTACATGGTTAGATATGACAGTGTGTTAGTCAACAAGTGAGAACAAACAAAAAAATGTTATTTTCCTTTTGAAATTAGACTTGCCATCCAGAAAGACCAAATAGATTGCATGTGACCCCACAGGCTGCAGTTTGCCCATGACTGGGTTAGAACATTTGCACTCCAAATGTAAAATACCAGATTGTATCTCATCCTGATCAATTAGTTAAAGGAGGTGGCTCTTTGATAATATCATCCTGGGGAGATGATCCCAGGGTGTGGCAACTGTTGGGAAATACATGAAATCATATCTTGGGTTGGTATTCTGAGTGAAATTTGTTCAGAAGCTGTCGCTGTTTGTGCTAGCATGAATTCATCATTTTATGGGGCTGATAGAAATTCCTTAGTCTTAGTTGGCAATATGTTTTGTGATTGTATGAATGAATTTCATGTATGTAACTCTTTTCTTCTTCACAAGTGAAGTCTAGCTTTAAGAAGCACTTAGATGCTTCCATAACTTCAGAGTGATAGTCTTCCTCTTTATTTTAGATTACACAGTTTTAATATTTCCAGAGGTTAAGTTTATTTTACAAGTCAAATAATTATGAAATATTTTAATTTACAAGACCAAGATGCAGCAAGGATAATGATACTACAGTCATGTAATGTAGCATGTTAATGAGTTGTGAATCATTTTGAAGTCGCCATTAAATGCTGCTCAACTTGATGCATTCTCACTTGAAAAGAATGGAATCTTTAATTAAAAGATAAACTAAATTGGCCAGAAATAGAAAATAAGGTAGATAATTTGTGATGGTAATGGCAAGAGGAGGTATATAAGTAAAGAAGAAAGGTTAAAGGGTAGGTGAAGTGTAAGTAGAGTGATAGAGAAAAATAAGCAAATAAATGGGATAAATCAACAAAAATGAAAGAAAAAAGAGGAATGGAAAAGTAGAAGAAAAAAAAAAGAAGAGAATGAAAAAAGTAAAAATAGGAGAAATGAAGAAATGAGTGAAAAAGAAAAGCAGAAGAGGACAGATGAAGAAGTGAAAGAAAAAAAGAGAATGTAAAAAAAAAGAAGCGAAAGAGGAGATGAAGAAATGGAAGGAAAAGAACAAGAATTAAAAAGAAAAACTAAAAAAGGGAGGAAGAAGTGGAAGAAAAAAGAGAAAAATAAAAAAATAATATGGAGACATAAGGAAATGAAGAAGTAGTGAAAGAAACCAGGTGAGAATTAGCAAGATGAAAGAGAGATAAAGTGAAAGAAAAAGAAGAGAACAAAGAGAAAAAAACAGAAGAGATGAAGTGGGAAAAAGAAGAGAATGTAAAAGGAAAAAAGGAAGGGTAAAGGATGTGACAGGAGAGAAAGAAAAAAGAAAGTGAAAGGTTTAAGGAATAAGAGAAGATGAGAAAGAATAAAAAGAAAAACAATGTTAATAGATGAAGAAAATAAAAGGAAATAGTGTAAGGAAAAAGTAAATGATGATTATCCCAACAACAACAACATTATAAACAATGGAAGAAAGAGTCAATAAAGGATGAACAGAGAGGTGAAGCAGAAAATGAAAACAGACAAAAACGGAAGCTGGAGAGCTGTTGTTGCCATGGTGATTCACTAGAAACCTGTCAGGTTTATCCTCATCATTTCCATCCCTATATTCACCGTCCCATCCCACAATTTCTCTTCTTCCCAAATTTACCCTGCAACTTGTAATTTGAGGTCAGTAGGTCTGAAGAGTGGGCGATTTGGGTGGGGGGGTGTCACCTCTTGAAGAGATAACAGATTGACATTAAATCTTCCAGCAATGGCCAGCTGTTTCCCAAGCTATATTTAGTGCAAAAGGGGGGTATCTGGACTCTCTCAAATTGTATAGCACTGATACTAAGATTATATTAGGGTTATATAAGAACTAAAACTGTTAAGTAACAATTTCTCAGGTCACTATTTCATGAGTGACAACCTCATATTTCAGATGTGCATCTAAAATAGTGATTATCGACACAGAAAGTAGAATTAGGGGTGCTGAGTTCACTTTTTCACAGATACCCCTTGGAAAAGGTTTGAATTCATCTCTTCTGCCAACCACAGCTAGGGGGTTAAACACAGCCCACTAATATGTATGAACCCACACATCATATTACAGTTTAATTTCTAACAGGTCTATTTGGTTTATAGTCATTTTATGTCTGTTTTATCAAAAACATGTTAAAAATGTCCAAAAATGCACAAACAGGTTGTTTTTTTTTCTTTTTTTAAACAGAAAAGTGATAATAAAAGATTTTAAACAAACAAAAAATTTATTAAAGAATTAAGCAGGAATACAAAACAATTACAAGATAAATTAATTTTTTTTTGTTTTCTATGTATATTTAGTTATTATGTATCTGTGTACAGTTAATTATATGAAAAGTATGTTTATTCATCATTTGGAAATACAATAAATTAAAAAATTGTATGTGTACAAATAGTTGCTTACCCCCCACTCTATATGTGTGTGTGCATATATATATATATATATATATATATATATATACACACATGTGTGTGTGCGTGTACTGAAAATATCTGATTCACCAGCTTGACAAAATTTGACCTAATGACCAAATAACAGTAATTTTGGGGAAGTGCTTCTTGTTTAGGCTAAGAACTTATCACTGCCTGTTCATATATATATATATATATATATAGAGAGAGAGAGAGATCAAAATTTGCTGTATTTATTGGGGAAGAGTGTTCAGTGTCAGAAAATATCAGATGCCAAAATTTCAATCCGTTTCCTATATAAACCTAATTTAGAGGTTTGTGTTGCATTTAGAGATGCATATTTCAAAAGAACCAGTTTTGGAAACTGTCTGTACATCCATCTTTCTCTGCACCATTTTTTCATTTTCATGACAGCCAGAGTGATGGAATGATTAACTGGTATTTTGGTAATCTTAATTTTGGAGGAATTCTGTGAATTCAGAAATCTTAAAAGATATCATCCATAATTTCTTGTTTCTTCATCAAATGAAATCTGGTTTGGATCATATCTAAGAATTTTATAAACATCATCATCATAAACAGCTTTTCCACAACATTTGTTTCTTCAGAAGTATATGTCATCTATCTGTCTCTCTCTTCATATCTATTTTTCATAATTAATTAATTATATATCTCTATCTATCTATCTATCTATCTATCTATCTATCTATCTATCTATCTATCTATCTATCTATCTATCTGTCTGTCTATCTCGGCCTGTCTCTATCTATCTGTCTGTCTATCTCGGCCTGTCTCTATCTATCTGTCTGTCTATCTCGGCCTGTCTCTATCTATCTGTCTGTCTATCTCGGCCTGTCTCTATCTATCTGTCTGTCTATCTCGGCCTGTCTCTATCTATCTGTCTGTCTATCTCGGCCTGTCTCTATCTGTCTATCTAATTCTGGTTCTTTCTATCTATCTAATTCTGGTTCTATCTCTCTATCACAAATCTGTTTCAATCTATCTTTAATATCTGCCACTCTATGTCTATATCAGTTTGCATATTATTTTCTCTTTTATATCATTCTGGTAACATGTATGCAAATATTTCTTTCTTTTTAATTTCAAATTTTTATGTCTTTTTATCATACATTTGTCATTTCATGTTTTGCTGATGAAATAAGTTTGTTTGCTTCTTTATATTGCTCATTCACACTGTTGGAAAAAAGCATCATTTCTAATTCTGTGATTGATGGTGTACAGTCAGTGTATTTCTTTACTTGTAAAATCTGCAATACCCTCAGGATCTATTTATCTCTTTGCCATGGCTCTCATTACATTGGCTTTATTTCAACAAAAATATCCAAATGCATTTCTGAATCACAGAAAGTTCTCTACAAGGTAAGGAATCTCAGCGTACACTATTTGTACTAATTACAGCAAAAATATTCAAGACTAAATGCACTGGCACAAGGAAATTGGCAGCCATTTTGTTATGCTAGTCCTCACTTCCTGCTCATAAAATACACACGCATCTATAATATGTGTGCAGGTTTCGAGATATGCATGGGTGCTGAAAAATTTAGGGGCAAACCAAAAAGTGTTCCTACCAAACTTCTGATCTTTTGGGAAGTGGACAGGGGAGACAATTCTATTTTAATGCTCTCATGTTTGCTTACGGTATGAAACTTTTTATGCAAATTTCTCTTTAATAAGATTTCTTATATTCAGGCCAGTAGACAAAAATAAATAAATATACTGTTTAATAAATAAATGGAGCATCTACTCAAATATGAGCACGCATGTATATGGTCTCTAATATCTGGTTATCTCATTTACCTAACTATATATATATATATATGTGTGTGTGTGTGCGCGCACTATGGGGAAAAAGAATTCAAAAATAAAGTTACAAAATCTGAAAGCAAAAGTACTAAATAATTAGTGAGTTGCAATGCATTTTAAAGTTCAGATCTGCCAATTGAAATGCCAAACTTTGTATTGTCTCTTTTGCACAATTTTTGCAAATGCAAATGAAACATTTCAAGCTTAAAGGACAGAAAAAAAAACATTTGTTTCCATTTTAAATATGTGCAACATACCCAATTTTTCCTCCCACAAACTTGTGTTTTTCTATTACATTCTGGTTGCACAATGGTAAATGTAACACCGAAATCTACAAAGGCACATTGGAATAGGGAAATATTCTTTCCAAAAGCTAAGAAAAGTATTAAGAAACACAAAAATTTTGTGCTGAACTGCAGTCCTATATAGTAGTGAATGCTAGACAATCTCCTCTCAAATGAAGAAACTTCAGGCAACAGAAATGTATTCTACAGAAGGATGCTGAGAATGCCATAGACTGAACATGTGAATAAAAATGAAGTTTGAAGAGAAATGGAAACAAAATGTACAGAGACTTAACATTTCTCAGTTACATAATAAGGAAAGAGGCTTTAGTAAACTTGACACTCACAGGGCTTATTGAAGGTAAGATGGACAGAGAAAAACAGTGCATAACCTACCTAAGGAGCTTGTGCAAATGGTTGGAAACACAGGGGGTTAGGAAGGATAGCGAAAAGACAGATCTTAATAAGGGCTACAAATGCTAAGAAGTTGTGGAGAGCCATGATCACCTACATCCTGAAGAAACATTTCACATAGAATATTGGAAGGCAAATGAACATCCAAGAAGAAATAACTTCATTACATTTTGAATCCTGTTATCTCATATTGCGCAATAATGGATGACAGGAATGTGTGAGGTTGATGGCTGTTCCTGCAGAACTGATGCTGTTTCTGAAAATGCTCTTCAATGCAGGAAGAATGTTCTTTTTGAAGAACCATGGATTTCTTTCTGTTTCCCCAAGAGAAACATGGTAAATCCTACATTGAGATTAGTCAAGATCTTATTTCATATAAGGATTAGAATCTAAATTGTATAATGAATTGCATTGATAAGGATGGAGAATATGCTAAAATTAATATTTATTTGGGGCAAAATAAATGCTTTTTTCATTAAAAAGATGAAACTAATAAAGCTACCTACATGCAAGAGTGTATCAGATCATCTGCAACCTTAATTATTAACTGAATTTTGATCTAAAATTCTCAATGTATAATGTTCAAGTTATATAGAGATGCTTTGTGGTAAGTATGTATTAAGGAAAAAGATTTTGTTGATTTTTTTTTTCTTTTTGCCATAACACTTTATTATGGGGATAATCACATATTTATACAGACTCCTTTTCTTTATTGTCTGTGAGACATATAACAGGTACTCATTTCATCAGAACAGGACTGGGCTTCCCTTCCTCTGGAGCTGATCCTTTGGCCTAGGAGAGTAGTAATATTATCTGGAATTTTGATTAGATGAAGCATTGTCAAGCATCATTCAGTTTTAACTAGAATTTCTTTCATCTTCATTTCAATTGCTTTATTTCCACCAGTAGTATTAGTAGTAGTGATATTATCTGGAATTTTGATTAGATGAAGCATTGTCAAGCATCATTCAGTTTTAACTAGAATTTCTTTCATCTTCATTTCAATTGCTTTATTTCCACCAGTAGTATTAGTAGTAGTAATATTATCTATTTTGATTAGATCATTGTCAAGCATCATTCAGTTTTAACTAGAATTTCTTTCATCTTCATTTCAATTGCTTTATTTCCACCAGTAGTATTAGTAGTAGTAATATTATCTGGAATTTTGATTAGATGAAGCATTGTCAAGCATCATTCAGTTTTAACTAGAATTTCTTTCATCTTCATTTCAATTGCTTTATTTCCACCAGTAGTATTAGTAGTAGTAATATTATCTGGAATTTTGATTAGATGAAGCATTGTCAAGCATCATTCAGTTTTAACTAGAATTTCTTTCATCTTCATTTCAATTGCTTTATTTCCACCAGTAGTATTAGTAGTAGTAATATTGAATTTTTATTAGATGATGCATTGTCAATCATTATTTCAGTTGATTTTTAGCCCAACTACTCAAACATTCATTCTGAAGCTGTTAGTAAACTGTGCAGATTGGATATAAGCTTCCTTTAATAAGAATGATTATTTTTATATTTCCCCTATCCTAGCACCATAATTTTCCACATCATTATAAAAGCATTTATTATAGGGGACATATATTTTGATGTATTTGTTTAATAAATCCTACCTTTGATATCATGGGTTACATAATAAGCTAGTTCATAATGTCTACACACTAGTCGGCTATCTCCAAATGATGATGTTTTTAATTTTTCTTGAGAATTTTTCATTAAATTTGTCTTCTGTTGTTGTTGTCAGTTGTTCATATTTCCTCTGTTTTAATATTTTATGGTAATTGTGAATTTTTTCTGCATGTTTTATATTTTATGAGCTGAGTATTATTTTTCACAATGATCGGATCATTTCTGCTTTTGTTATCATTAATTTATTAAATTTATCTGCTTTCTGATATTAACAATTTTGTTTTGTGTAGCCATTCAACTGAATTTGCAACAGTGACTGGATTTGTCCATTGTAAATGTCTCCATTTCATTTGGCAGATACTAAATATGTTTTCCCTGATTTAGAGAGTTCAGCTTTCATGGTGGTTGGTGAGAATAGCTTTCTGCTTGCTGCAAGAAGAACTCAAAAGTTGTACTTTTATATTCAAGGTTTTTTTTTTTATTGTAGTATTTTGATCAAAGCATTCTCTAGTCATCCTGAGCTGATATCAATGTGGAAATCCTCTAAAATTTCCTGATACCAAATCAAAATGTCACTCAAGTGAATAGTGAAGGAACTGGGACTAGTATCTTTATCTACTTCATTATTCAAACCAGTATGCTCTTTTTGGTTTTGTACTCCCACTGTTTCAACCATTTTACACTCCAGCCTTCTTCAGGTGTATGTTGTCAAACTTAGTAAACTCCTTGGAATTTTGAACCGAACCCTTTATTCAATGTATAGTGTTCTTATTCTTCTTTCCATAATTGATTCCTTTTTTACAGCTTAACGACCTTTTTCAGGTTATTTAAAGCTAGAAAATATTTTTAGATTGTGATGAAGTTTTTTTAGAGATAATAATAATAATAATAATAATCTCATTAAGATGCAAGGGGCTACTTAGAGTGAAAGAGAGTGAAAAAGGAACTGAAAACCCAATCCTAAGCAGGAAACAAGGGATAAACCCATACTTTTGTTCAAAAGACTGGCAAGAAATGTCAACTGGGCAATAGGGAAACTATCTACTTTTATATATATATATATATATATATATATATATATATACACACACACACACACTTGGATTAAAAGTGACATTCAACAGTTATGGAAGTTACACTGGATATGTGATAGAAAAAAAAATGAAATTTCAAATTATTTGTATAATAGTTCATATAGCTTTCATTTAGGACAGAAGAAATTACAGCTAGACTATTTTGACCAAAAGTTGAAAACCTGTTCATTTCGCTGACACTAATTCAAGTGATAATCAACTTTTATGAGATGGATCACCTCACCCCCTACTAGAGGGTGCCAGAAAATACTACCATCTCTACTGAAAAGTCATCTGAGTCTTAAATAACCTAATCAGATCAACTCTTTTATATGGATGACATGTATGGTAAAAAAAAACTTGTTCAGCTTTATACAACTACTTTCTCAAATCAATGTGTAAAAATGGTGTTGAGCAAATGAAACCTGTAGGTTTTAGTGAAGACCATCTTTCTTCAAACCTTGTTGACTGGTGCAACAGAATCATAAACAAAGAACTATACCAAATAACAGAAACCACATGACTTGAGGATTTTCAACAGCAGCAACAACTAAAATGAATAGCACATGTAACTCAAAGAGGAAATAATGAAACCTGGGTCTTGGCAAAGATCATCCTTCTTTGAACTTTGTGGACTGGTGCTACAAAATCATAAACAAAGAACTTTACTAAATAACAGAAACCACATCATTTGAATTGCTTGAGATATTTTAATAAACTGAAATAGAAAGATATGAATATCAACTGTAAAGTACTGGTGTAGACTGATAAGTCTTCATAGACTTTGACTGAATATGATTAGATTGTAGTCAATAGATATTTATTTATCTATAGAATATAAGCAAAAAACAAAATCTGCTCTTTTTATTATTATTCCATATGACAAATATTAATTATACTGTCATTTTTTTAATTCACAATCTAAATGCACCTTCATATTTCAGTGTTGCACTTTCCGTCTTCTGTTAAAACACTTCCCAGATTATTTAATGTTTCTTAATACTTTACTTAGCTTTTGGAAGGCATCTTTTGCTATTCCAGTGCACCTTCATATTTCAGTGCTACACTTTCCGTCCTCTGTTAAAATACTTCACAGATATTTAAATTGTTGTACCTATTTGATTTTGGTATTTCCAATTTGTAATTTGCATGTTGGGTTGTACCTTTTACTAACTTTTGCAATTGATGTTTTGTCCTTTCTTCTCACTGTCAATCATCCTGTATATACTGCAGTCCTGGGTATGACAATAAATTGCATCTGAATTCCTGGGTAAGACGATAAACTACGTCCAACAGCATGGCCTCTGATCAGGAGGCTTTGAGGAGTGTGGAACCACCTCTTAATTGCTGGTGTTCCCAGGTCCACCCTGACTCGGGGTGGTAGTACCTGTTAGGGTCCCAGCTATGGGCAAATAGTTGACCCCACAACCTGACTCAAAACACTATGAAAGTGTAAAAATAGATTTTAATACCAGAAATACTTTGTTAAAAAAAAAAAATAGTATCAGTAATAAATGTTTGAAAAAATGAAAATATTACCAGCAATAAAAATCTTGTCAGCATTAAATAACCCATTGAGGTTAATATGCCACAAAAACAAAACAAAACAAACAAAATCCCATATATACTGATACAATATCTGGGTGGGATTCTCACTAGAATACAAAAGCATCTATGTGGCCTTGTGGGTGATAAATTATTTTCGACTGTACAACCCCTTTCTCACAGATGAAATTTTCTTCTTTTTATAATGTTGTTCACTGTGTAGAAGGCACAAGGGCCCCTCAAGTTAGAGGGTTACTGATTAAGAGGGGTAGCTTATATGGATATGTGTGTGGAAGATAATGATTAACCCTAGACTTGAACTTGTTAAGATTGTAGTGATCAGGGAAGCAATATCTAGGGAGTTGGTTGCAGAAGGCAGTGGTTTGTGGGATAAAGCTGCTTGAGTGGAACTTAACCTCGCCAATGAAGGTGGTTATATCAGTTTGCTGATGAGAATTAAATTCGGGAGATGTAAATCTTTTTCTAATGCAATTGGAGTGGATGCTGAAGAGAACTTTCAAAATAAATGAATTCAATACATCAAGTAAATTTTATATATTTTTATATATAACGGCATAATTCAAGAAGAAAGAAAATATGCACATGTGTATGCAGATAAACAGAACTCATAAAAAGGAAAGAAAAACACTTATAGAATTAGCAGCAGTAGTGTGTGTGTGTGTCATGAAGCATTCGGTCTGCAAAGGTAAAGAAATCTTTCCCAGCAGAGACTAGTGAGGTATTGTTGCTACTACATCTCGGAGCAAAATGCAAAAAAGAGTGATTCTTTTCTTTTTCTACCACTGATTGCCATACCAGCTAATGGTGTTAAGGGAAGTCTGTTAGCAAAGTGGAGTAATCCCACACAATGGATGAATTATTGATTAGTGTTACCTTTGAATTGATGACTTACCATTAACACAATTAGATTTCATATGAATGAGTTGGATTTAGAGAAGAGAGAGATGAACAGATGTGGATAGACAGATATAGACAGAACGAGATAGATGAACAGATGTAGATAAGACAGATATGAAGGGAATGAGATCAGTAGATAGACAGATGTGGATAAGACAGATATGAAGGGAATGAGATCAGTAGATAGACAGATGTGGATAAGACAGATATGAAGGGAATGAGATCGGTAGATGGACAGATGTGGATAAGACAGATATGAAGAGAATGAGATCGGTAGATAGACAGATGTGGATAAGACAGATATGAAGGGAACGAGATTGGTAGATGGACAGATGTAGATAAGACAGATATGAAGAAAACGAGATTGGTAGATGGACAGATGTAGATAAGACAGATATGAAGAGAATGATATTGGTAGATGGACAGATGTGGGTAGCCAGATATGAAGGGAATGAGATCGGTAGATGGACAGATGTGGATACGACAGATATGAAGAGAACGAGATTGGTAGATGGACAGATGTAGATAAGACAGATATGAAGAGAACGAGATTGGTAGATGGACAGATGTAGATAAGACAGATATGAAGGGAATGAGATCAGTAGATGGACAGATGTGGATAAGACAGATATGAAGAGAATGAGATCGGTAGATGGACAGATGTGGATAAGATAGATATGAAGAGAACGAGATTGGTAGATGGACAGATGTGGATAAGACAGATATGAAGAGAATGAGATCGGTAGATGGACAGATGTGGATAAGACAGATTTGAAGAGAACGAGATTGGTAGATAGACAGATGTGGATAAGACAGATATGAAGGGAATGAGATTGGTAGATGGACAGATGTAGATAAGACAAATATGAAGAGAATAAGATCAGTAGATGGACAGATGTGGATAGCCAGATAAGAGAATGAGATCGGTAGATGGACACATGCGGATAGCCAGATAAGAACAGAATGAGAGAATATGAAAGATGTGTCACTTGAGATACATTTTATAAAAGTGAATTACAAAGATATGACACTGTTAAGTAATGATATAGTCTAATAAGCATTCATAGACTTTGAATATGATCAGATTTAGATCACTACATACTTATTTGTCATTGGCATTGGCATCTTAATCTAAGTCACTTTCCCGCCACTGTAATGTAGCTTCCTTGTTCTTTTTTTATAAATATTTTCATGGTTATTGCCTTGATAAGCTTTTATTTTTGGTGAATAGACTATGAATTTAAGCACAGTACTAGATTGACACCAAGGTCTCTTCATTTTACAGTTGATGTAACTGTAAATTCTATGCTAACAGTTTCTTCTCTTGCACTTCTCACTTGTGGAACTCACTTCTATTTTCTAGTCAACTTTGATTTTCAAAAATTTAAATTCAGTGGTAACCAAAATCTTATGTCTTCTTAATTCCTTTTCTTTTATTGTTATTCCTCCTTAATAATGTATTCCTTTTCTCATATTCACACTCATTAACTTCTTGCTTCTTAGTGGCTTTATTGCCTTCCCTGAAGTGAAATGATTAAAAAAAAAAACTTTAACAACCCTACACAGCAATAATATTTATGGAAAACATTTCAATCCAATAAGATATTTTAAAATTTTTCTCCCTAGTGTGAGTACACACTGCCTGACCTAGTAGATAAAAGGTTTTGATTTGTGAATTTGGTGACAGTGATTGTGTACTTTAAATCTATAAATCAACCATTCATTCTTGCATTGAATATTACTGCCATAAATGGTCTGGAGTCCCCGCTGTTCATCTCAATGTCCTCGACAAAATCTAGAGATGGATATGCAATGTTATTGGTCCTGGTTTGGCATCTCACCTACAGTCACTTTCTCACAAACGTGCCATTGCTTCTCTCTGTCTTTTCTACAAGTACTTTCACAGTAACTGTTCCAATATGCTATTTTCACTGGTTCCCAAACTGCATGAATTTAAGTGTGTTATTCGGTTGGCATCTCGGTCCCACCCTTACATTGTTGAAACAGTTAAATGTAGCTGTCTCTTCTATTCCAATAGCTTCATGTCTCGCACTTCCCATCTGTGGAACTCCTTTCTTCTTGCTTCCCTGAGAGTTATAGTCTTCAAATATTCAAGTGTAATGTCAATCAACATCTTCTGATGCCTTGATCTAAGTCTGCTTCTCTTTATTCTTTCCTCAATCATGTCTCTTTACTCTAGCTCTCACTCTCTATAACCCCTTGTGTGCTAGTGGCACTCCTGCCTTGTTTGAGGTGAAAAGCTTAAAAAAAAAAAAAAAGTCTTGCACTTAGTGGAAATGAGTGAGCAATAAATGAACAGAACTAAATAAAAATAAGTAGATGGGATATGCGTGGACATGGACAGTGAAGCAAGAACAGATTAAATAAGGGATTCAGGTCAGAATTTCCTGTAGGTTTGTTGGGAATTGAAATAAAACCAACAAATAAAATAATAATAAAGAATAAAAAATAAATTCATTTTCTCATGATGCAAATAATAAAAGAAGTGGAAATGTTTCTGCTTGCATACAAGATTTTATGACCCCACTTCTGGATAGGAAAGAATCTCTTTCTTTTCCACTTTTCAATGACAGTGTTCAGACATGTTTCGGCAGCCCTACTCATGAAGTAAGTAAATTGGTCATTCCAACTTGGCGCAAAGCTAACTTGAGCTCAACTGTTTTAACAATTGTTATTCTAACTTAATTCTGAACCAAAAAAGAAAATGAACATACCCAAGAGACATTTAGAACTTTCACCATAAAAAAAACAAAACAATCTGTATTAGAAACTCAAGATTTTATATGCTTCTTCTTTGTTTTTAATGTGTGAACACACTCTTAAGATACATACTAGCTCACAACCTGTTAACCTGTATAGGTGATCCAAATTGATAACACCTGAGGAGGGTTGGAGGGCACAACGGCCAAAATTTTGTGATAGCAACAACAAAGATGTAGATAATGGTCTTAATGTAAATTGTGTAAATAATGATAACTCCTCAGCCTAAAAATTCAGACTGAAAATGTTTTAAATTTTGCTTTGTTCTTTTGTCTGTAAAATAATCTGTTTACGATACTAATTAGTCTTTGACCATACACAGCCATGTTTTTTTGTTTTGTTTTGTTGTTATTTTGTTTTGTTCCGTTTTTCACTTGTGTCATTGGTTGAAACACTGAATTTCCTTTCTCAAAGGACTAAAAACAACACTGCTTGGTCTTTTATTGTTAAAGAACAAAGACATACTTGTAAAATGTTAGGAAACTGTTTTTATCGTACCATTATTATGAGTGAATTTTCTTCCCTGGTGGTTATATGCAACATTGTGATTGGTCTGTCATTACATTTCAATAAAATGATAAATATGAAGATAAAAGTAGAACTCTTCTATGAGCCATGTCCCTTCAGGAAGTTGGTGATCATGGCTCTTCACAACCTCCTATCACTTGTAGCTCTTAACAACATTTGTCACTTTATCATACTTCCCACACCTTATTCTGCCATCTATTCTGAAATGAATTTCACATGTAATTTGAGGAGAAAATAAGGACTTGATCAAGATGTTTGTATTCCACGTGACTTCAAATAAAAGGTTAGGAAGGAAACAATCATCAAAAATCGGAAAAAGAAATGACAGCTATTGAACTTAAACATATTTTCCTGAAGAATTGTTTTAAAGAAAAAATTTTATAAATTTTAACGAAATGCAGTACTGACTGCTTAGTCAATGAATGCTGAATATTTCCTTATAAGGAAATGGCTAATATTACGATTACCATTCATATAAGCTCACCAGGTTGGTGCCAAAATGTCTTCTACTGACCTGTGAGTGCCAAATTCTCCAAGACCTCCTTCTTCATTATGGGTCCAAGAAATTTTAGCTACCTCTTTCTGATTCTAAGGATAAGTGTTGTTTTTTTTCCATTTTTCCTTTACATACTCTATCCATGGTATTTTCAGCATCCTTCTGTTGAACCAGAGGATTGATATTACATAACTATTCAACAAAATTTTCTTTGCTTCTTTTGCATCCATACTACTGTTACATAGTAAAACAGATTTTCATTGGGTGCTCCATTACTGTAGCCTTGAGCCATTCAATTAAGAGGATTCATATTACATAACAGTTCAGCACTCTTTGTGCTCACTTTGAAGTAATAGTTAATCTCCTAGTTGTGCAAACTTCTGTTGCATAGTAAAACAGATATTCATTGGGTGCTCCATTACTGTAGCCTTGTGCCATTCCAAATTAACATTTGGATATCTACCATGGTTAGTAAGCTTGTCACAGAAACCAATTCATACAAGTTTGATACTGGATGCTCCACTATTGTGGCTTTGTATTAGTTTAAGCCAAACTTAGTAAACATGATGATGACAATATTCTTAAGATATTGTCGAAGAAAGAGCGTGGTGCCTGGAAGGTCTTATTTTTAAGCCGCATCAACCAAAAAGAAGTTTTAAGGGAAATAGGAGCTACAAGGAAATTTATACTTACAATCAGAATGAGACAAATGAAATCTCTGGGACACATAATGAGAAAAAAGAGACTAAAGAATTTTACTCAAAGGGAACAGAAGCCGGATAAATGGAGAATAACTTGTCTGAATTTCTCGGATGAAGAGTTAACATTATTTAAACTATTTACGCTCGGACTATTGTCTTCATCTTTGTTGTTGTTATACACAAAGCTTCGACCATTCCCCCCCCCGCCTTCATTAGGTGTATATTGATCCAGGTAACCTGCAGAGAATTTTGAACTGAACCCTTTATTTAATCTACAAATGTAGACTGTTCTTGCTCCACTGGCTATGTCTAAGGATCTCGACTAGTTATTATATTTAGTACTGCTCAGTTATTGTTCACCCTGTTTCTACCAAGTCTAAATGTATACAGCCTGGCCCAGGGATTGAACTCACAATTACTATGATAACAAATTCCAAGGCACGAGTGCACAATAGTTGAAATGCGATAACAACAACAAAGATGAGGACAATAGTCTGTAAATAGCTGTAGAGAAGAGTTTTTATGTGACCGAATTAAGTAAAATAAATTCTTATTTACATTCAGACTATTGACCTCATCTTTGTTGTTGTTATCATGTTTCAGTCGATGTGCCCTCTGGCCTTCATCAGATGTAGGTAACCCGCAGGGAATTCTGAACTGAACCCTTTATTTAATCTACAAGGGTAGACTGTTCTTGCTCCACTGGTAATGTCTAGGGATATCTCATCTAGTTCTTATGTTTTTTACTGCTCGGTTATTGCTCACCTTGTTTTCAACAGCAGGCAATGCAAATTTTATAAATTCCTGTAAGTACATCTTGAAAAAAAAAATTTTTTTTGACATCAAGCAATATAAGTTTTGTAAAGATGTGTAAATATAAGTGTATTAATAAGAAAAGAGATTATGTTGAAAAATGAATATTTGTTGTGTAAGATAAATGCTTTTTTTTTCATCATTAGGCTGCAGATTTATTTTGGGATGTGCAGGTGGTATAATGAATTGCAGTTTGGAAAGAGAAATTGGAGGGCAAAGTTCAGGTTCCAGTCAAGTTTTATTACATTCACTTTCATGCAAATACCCATGGGAAAAGTATGAATTTATGAATCACTCCAGCTATGGAGTAAATAGTAATACAGATTGAGCTCTTCAGCCATGGTTGGCAATCAGACTAGGAGGAGAACAAATCTGAATTCAAAACTTTATGTAGCCTAGCATAGCATATACTACTAAGCAGGTAATAGAATGATCATGGAATTTCAAATGGCCCTATGAGCCTTGCTGTGATCAGCTTTGATTTATTGATTATTGGTATAACTTTTTATTCATTGCAGAATTAAGTGCCTTGACAAGAAAGGAGATTATGCTGAAAAATAAACAATTTTTGTGTAAAATGAATACTTTTTTCCTCATTAGCCTGTTTATATAATGATGTTCGTATATAGTTATCAGGTTAATGCCCTTCTCCTTGAAGGTGGAACTAACCTAGATGGCACCAACCAAAGGTTTTAATACTCTCACATTCCCCAACAGACTGTGTGATTCTGTTACAAAACAGCTGTGTAATATTAAACACATTCTGCATTCCTACTGGATTTCATGAGCTTCCATAGAGTCTGCTATTGACCATGGTGATGGCATTAGCAAACTGCTATTTTTATTTTAGTTGTTTCTGCTGGTCAGCGACTACTCCATTTCCCAGGGTCGTTTAGAATATAGAGTCACTCATGCAGTTATCAAAAGCTGGTTTCTTATGAATTAATCAAAGGACAATTGCTTTCTGTGGGTAGGGATGTCATCATTGGTAGCTTTTCTGTTGTTTAGATCTTTGGGGCTTTTTATTTTTCTCAGACCAACAATCAGCCTGGCCAGAATTATCAATGGAAACCCTTTGTTACTTTAAACTGTGCATTTCAGGACACCCTGAGATATACATACATACATACATATATATATATATGTGTGTGTGTGTGTGTGTGATAGGATTAGTAACAAATATGCAGAGGAAAAGAAAATTCTGGTATTTTATTTTCTCGTTTTTGGGCAATACAAAACTAAAAATAACAGGGATTTTCTTTTTGTTCTCCATATTTCATTTTCTAATGGAGCTTCAAAAATATATATATATATATATATATATATATATATATATATATATATATATACACATTTGCCTGCATTGATGTTAGCTCTATCTCTGATATTGAGCGCTTTCTAATAAGTACCGCGTATATAATATATAAATAATTATATTTATCCTTCAGAGCTTGTCTATATTTCTGAGATGAGGTATTATGTACATTATTTACATTATTCGAACTATTGTCCTCATCTTGAACTTTCAGAGGGAAAATTAGCAGGAGATAACTGATAACTGACATCCATCAAACATGGCACGTGGAACTAGAACAGTGTACCCCAGTGAGTGAAATAAAGGGTTCAGTTCGAGATTCCAACCACCTGAAGAAGGCCGGAGCGTACAACGGCCGAAACGTTGTGATAAATATGGCGACAAAGATGAGGACAATAGTCTGAATAATGTAAATAATAATATATATTTATATACACACACTTTTCACACACACACATATATATATATATATATTTTCCAAACTTAGTTGTTGGGGAAGCATCATCTTAGGAGTCAATTCCACAAGGTAGTGTTTTGTGGGAATAAACTGTTTTAATGAAAATTCTCACTCATAGAATATGAAGTAAATGAGGATGGTTTGTTACAATACATGTGTCATGGTGGGTCCTAGCTGTGGAGGTTAGAACTGGTGAAATTAAGGAATATATCTCATCTGAACAGTTTCCATGGAAATAATTGTTAATTTGGCCCTCACTAGGTGCCTCATAATTGTTGCCTTGTGCCAAACTAGTTTTTGGTCAGCATCTTTTGCTATTTCAATGTACCTTCAGATTTCAGTGTCACATTATCTGTCATATGTTAAACACTTCTAAGATATTTAAACTTCTGTATTTGTTCAATTTTGACATCTCCAATTTGTAGCTTGTATCTTGGATTTTTTCTCTTGTTGAAAACCAGACAGCCTGATGTTTATCCCTTTCTTCTAACTATGCTTTACTACCTTATCTACAAGACCCCCTGGAGTGTTCACTTTCCCTTTCTTTTTAATTTTAATAACTATTAAATTTGAAAAAAAAAAAAGGTCAAATTGACCTCAGGATTTCTAGGTAGCAATGTTGCCATGGTAACAATTTTTTCTTTAATTTTTCAATTGTTCTGATGTTCTAAATGAATAAAACGTTGTCAACAGAATTTTAAAAAAAATAAATGATGAGTGTTTCTTAAGTGTTAAACTTTTGTTTATAAATACTTGTTGCAAAATAAAATCCTTACATTTATCTTGATAAAGTCCATCAGAGGATGAAACGTGTCAGGTAAGATTAGTTTTCCATTTGTCTTTATATATATAAAATGATAAATTAAAAAAACACCTTAAAAATCCATCTCGGTTCTAATTTATTCATCTAGAGGAATATCACAATATTCAGGAAATAAATTAGAACCGGGATGAATTTTTAAAGTGTTTTCTTAATTTATTGTTATAAATTGCTTTGTAACTTACATCGAGTTCTCATTGGATTGAAGTCCTCTTTAGAATAATCCCTACCAATTACAAATTATCTCTATTTATAAAAGGCAGGATGTGTGTGTGTGTAACGAATGCACGGACGCAATTTTCGACGGATTTGCACCAAAATTTACATGCACATGCTCTAAGTTAGCAGGAAGGCCAAGACTGACTTTGCATTTCCCAACTCCCATCAATAGTGGAAATAATCGATTTTTTCATGCTTCTACAGCAGTTTTCATGCAGTTTGTGGCTATTTTGTACTGGCCAGAGTGAGAGCCTATAGCTGGCTGCCACGAATAGGCAGGAAGATTCTATTGGCCAGCGTGAGAGCCAACAGCTGACTGACACGAATGTTAACTAGTATGCTATCATGCAAAAAAAATTGATAGCTTCATTCGTCACAAGTGGGAAAAATTTAAATCTGTATGGCACTTTACTTCAATTGGCTCATTTGCTTGCTTAAACTCAACGTTGATTCTGATTCCGCAGAACTGGGTTGGGTGTGAAAAAGTATTTGTTGTTAACATTCTTTTTTCATTCGGTTTTTCCAGTTACAAGTCCTTTTTTAGAGCTGATCGTTTTGTGTTCATTTTGTTTAGTTCTTTTTTCGTAATAGATTTAATGTTTAGTATCGAGCTTAGAAAAAATTTGCAGTGTGAGATAGGCAAGAAGTAAGGCATGTAGCAACATCAGCACGTCAAAGGGCACTCCTTTAAAGGCAAGGTAGGGCAAAAACATTTTAAGTCAAGTGATAGCGATTGTTGTATGAGTCGTACGATTTTTGAATTAAGCACGGGCAACGCTGCTAGTATAATACAAATATGAAATTTGTCACTTAGCTGATTGGTGTTACCTTCAGCATCCTGACACTAGAGTTTCATAGACAGCATCCAGCAATCACATCATCCATTCATCAGAGGATATCAGCAATTACACACACACACACACACATAGTTGTCATCAAATATAGACCGAATATGGATCAAAATCTGACAAAATAAGATAAAGAACAAATAGGAAATGTTTATCAATCTAACATGTTTCACTTTTATTAATTTTATTTTTTGATGAAGCTTTAATATACATGAAACATGTTAGCTTGATAAACATTCCTATTTGTTCTTTATCTTATATATATATATATATATATATATATATATAATCACTTCAAATGTTATTTTTAGTGGATACTTGTATTTAAGTAGGCACTCCATTTATTTATTAAACAGTATATTTATTTATTTTCCTCTACTGGCCTGAATGTTCAAGAAATCATGTTAAAGAAAAATTTCCACTCTCTAGTGGGAATCGAACCTGCTTCCCTCAGGGCAGAGGTAGTTACTGTTTATCCCCGCATGTCTTATGACAATTTGGAAAATTATTTTCCTATATTTTGCCAAGAACACAGTGTCATGAGAAAAAGAAATTTATTCCACAAGAAGAAACATGAATTATGTTAAGTGGTTGAATGATTGATTTTACTTACTTAGCCACCCCACCCGCCACACTCACATGTCTTCAATTAATTGATTTATTTCTGACTATAATTTCTATTACTGCACACTTCAGAGACCATCATCATTATTTATTTGGGTTGCACGTGTACTTTCCTCCCATTTTTATTTCACTGAACTATTCTCTCTGATCACTTAATAATTGCCACACTTCCTTACCCCATCTCCAGGCTTACATTCCTGAACCTTTTATATATATCGTCTCTGCTAAGTCTCCCTGATCCATTTCATATTCAGCTAAGTTTATTACAATGGTGTTTGTTTTGTTTTGTTTTGTTTTTTTCACCTTTTTTTTTTCTTTGAGTTGAACTGCTCACACAGGTGTGTTTTGTGCAATGGGACAAACAATCAAAAACGGTTCTTACATTTGGGAGTTGAGGAATTTTCTGTTTTATGTTGCAGTGAAATATAAGTTTTCATTCTTCACTTTATGCATATTATCTGACAATTTGAAGCTTTTTTTTTATACTACAGTTCACCAAATAAAAAGCCAAAGAGCCACTCAAGGTAGAGGGGTTCTGTGTGGTATTGTATGATCCTAGGGCATGAAGTGAAGTTCATAGGACGATGCAGAAAAAAATAATGGTTAACCCTAAACTCGAAAAGGTCAAGATTGTAGTGATTGGGAAAACATCCTGCTGAGAGTCTGTTTCACAAAGCAACAGTTCTTGGGAAGAAGCTGATCAAATGAAACTTACTTCTTACTATAGGAATATAAAAGGAAAAGATAAGCGGTTAAAGCTAGAAATGAAGAAGTCAAGATTGTAGTGATTGGAAAAACATCCTGCTGAGAGTCTGTTCCACAAAACAACAGTTCTTGGGAAGAAGCTGATCAAATGAAACTTACTTCTTACTATAGGAATATAAAAGGAAAAGATAAGCGGTTAAACCTAGAAATGAAGAAGTCAAGATTGTAGTGATTGGGAAAACATCCTGCCGGGAGTCTGTTCCACAAAGCAACAGTTTTTGGGAAGAAGCTGTTCAAATGGAACTTACTTCTTACTATAGGACTATAAAAGAAATGGAGATAATTCAGATTTCTGTACATTGCATAGCAAGTCCCAGTTGTAAAGGTCAATTGTAGTGGGACTAAGAAATGTAGCTTGTTAGGGCACATGCCATGGAAGTAGTGATAGATCAGTGAGAGGCTTGCAACATTTCATCCTTAGGAAAAGAGGGTGGAAAATAATTCATCACCCACTAAGCTGCATAGATGCTTTTCAACTCTGATCAGTTTGAGATGGTCAAATTGGCAACTGATCTTAAAAATAACCTACTTTCTGTTAACCTGGTCAAGGAATGGCTTGTTCATTTTAACACCTTCAAAACAACGCTTATCTCTAACAATCATCTGAAAGACCTATATCTGCCTCCCATCATCATTGCTGATACTAATCTCCATGAGAGTGACTCATTGTGTTTTTTTCAGGCTTACATTCTTGGCTGACATGAAGTGGAAAAATTATATTGAATCCATTGATAAGTCTGCTGCTAAGAAAGTTGGTTCAGTCCTGGGTAAGACGATAAACTACATCTGCATCCTGGGTAAGATGATAAACTACGTCCAGCAGCAAGTCCTCTGATCTGATCATACCATTTTGGAATCAGGCTGACTCTGCGAGCAAATTAAAAACATTCTGGGTTGAATCTGGACCTGCAATCCTGAAATTCTGGATTCCCAAATTTTCATTACTGTGATTATTTTCAGCGTTTTTTTTTTTTGTTTGTTTCTTTTTTTTTAAATGATTATTTTGTGCCAAATTTTTTTGTACGATAATATTTACAATTTGGAAATAAATTTGGGAATAATCTATATCTATAAAACAGAAGATGCCTGTGTATGTGTGTCTGTCTGATATTTATGCATGTCTACATTTTTCAACCAATTTCGATGAAATTGTACACACATATTGCAAATTTACCAAGGTAAATTAAAAGACCAACTTTTCAATCTCCAGGTCCCCTGGGTTTGACAGAAAAATTGATAAAACTGAAGGTGGATATGACTTTTTAGAAAATCCAAGCCAAAGTTACACACGAACAAAATTTTTACTGGATGAGTTAATGTTCTTTGCACTTAAAGCAAAATATAACTCGTGTTATAAGGTTTATGTAGAGTGCTTGATAGTTTTCCTGCAACATTGGGTTCACACAAAAAATTGCAAAAAACTGTGAAAAAACGGGTTTTTCGTACTACTTAAAATAAAATATAACTTCCTCATTTTTTATCCGCATTTCCTTTAAACATGTTGCAAAAAATTACCATAATGCAAGAAATAAGATAGTGTGGCTTTAGTCCTGCTCACTTCCCTGTGTGTAATGAAAAACCACGAAAAACTGTTCAAAAAGCCCATTTCTAGTCATAACTCCCTGGTTTTTCATCTGATGCTTTCCAAATTTGCTATGCAAATTACTTATGACATACAAATTGTCTTGTGTGAGTGTCTGGTTTAAATTATTTCAGTTATGTGGACAAAATCGGTGAAAATAGGTCCCAAATCAGCTTCTGCCATTTAGCCAGTAGTTTCTTCATATGATTCCATCCTAAATTTGCATTCGAACAACCTTTGATGTCAAGATTGTTTGAGAAGAATTATTGAAGAAATGAAAAGGAAAAATTCCCAAAGAACTTCTTATTAACCCCAGCTTTATAATAAATGTGTGGAGGTGGGAAAGCATTCATGCATTTGCAGTTGAATCAAACTCTAATTTCTATTTTATATATATATATATATATATATATATATATATATATATATATATGAAATATTAAAAATTCAGATAACTTGATCAAAAGAACAAGAGGAATAAATATGGCAGATAAACTCATAGTTAGTTTAGATGTTAAATCCCTTTCTGCCAATGTTCATGTTGACAAATGATTAAATAAAAAAAGCAAATATCTTGTACAATCAAAAGTAAACCTTTCCTGACAAATAAAGGAAATAATAAAAATTTACACACTGATCACAAACCAATGTAATTTAAATTTTATCAATGGTTTGTACAAATACAAATTCAGATTACCAATGGGATTACCTCTTGGCATAGTTTTAGCTGGTCGTTTTTTTAAAAAGTTTTGAAACTGGTCCTATCCAAAGTAACAATCAACATATTTACAATATATTAATGATAATTTATTAATATATCCTCACAAAACAATGTTACCTGAACTTGTAGAACTTAACAAAGGCCAACATACAATAGATACTTATCAATACAATTGATACTTATGAAATGGAAACACAATACATAACTTTCCTTGATAACTGTATTTATAATGACCTATGTGTGTCTGTCATGAATCGGATAATAAAAATGATCTTATTAACTTCTATTTTCATGATAACAACAAAATAAAATCCAGAATAATTATAAGATTCTATTTAAGAATGCTCAGAATTTGTAGTCCTTCATATTAATGTGATAAAGAGAAATAGATGAAAAATGGTTGCAAACTTTGCCAGCATGATACTTATTTCATATTTAATATGAAACAGAAAACTCTTCACATTTTTAGAAATAAATGATATAAACAAAATTAATGAAACAAGATACATTATACTACCTACCATCTCTACCACTATTACAATTGAAAAGAATTTATCTAAGCTGAACATAAAATTTATTACAACTACATCTAAAACAATAAGAGACTTATTTAAAACAAAACAAGATAAAATATCTCCCTAAAACTTGAAGCAGAAATTTATTCTATAGCCTCTAATGATTACCATAAGGAATACAGGAAAGACCTTGAGCAATTTAAATAAATGATTATATGAACACAAAAGGGATTATTTCCAAAACAATACACTCAGTGCATTTGTTGCTCACCATAATGAGTGACCACAATTTCAATTAAAAAATGCTGCTTTAATTCAAAAAAGAAATTAACTTACTAAGGTGAATATCTACAGAAAGTACACTAATTGCAAAATCGTACACGGAAAATTTACATCCAGGTTTTTTCAACATTTCACTTTTATTGATGGATCTTTTGTTGTTACAATGTGGAGATATTTAGAAACATCTATGATAAAAAAAAAACAAAAGTGTAAGGAAACTGAATGAGAACAATTACACTGCATGTCAAGACATATTGGGTACAAAAAAATAAATGAAACTCAAAAACTTTAAATTTCAATGTTCTCACATGAGGGTCAAGCAGATCAGTTCTTAGGAACCAACAGCCCGATATCAGCACATAAGATTTGATTATAGTGGTGAAGGTTTTGTGCAGAACCAAAAGGGCCGAATAGAGAGACCTGGTACACAACGTGCCACAAGGTCCTCAAACGACCCTTTGCAGGTTTTGAATTTTGAGTTTTCCTTCTCCTAGACCAGTTGCCATCCAAGGCTATAGAACCCAGTCTGCCATGCTATTTATCCATAGCTGGAGGAAGAAGAGAATGATTCATACCTTTCCCAAGGGTATTAGCACGTAAGTGAATGTAATGGATTCAACTGGAATTCGAATTTGGCTCTCAGATTCCTCAATCCAAGCCGCTATCCATTACTCCTCTGTGCCTCCCAATATATATATATATATATATATATATATATATATATATATATATATAATTTCAGCAATTACTCTAGTCCAGTGGTTCCCAAACTTTTTTCTCTGGGTGCATTATCAGGATAAAAATTTACTTGCACCTCACTGAATTTTATGTGATAAAATGTACATTTAAGAGAGAGAGATAGATAGATAGAGAGAGGGAGAGAGATAGCTACAGATTCAAAGTCAGAACATTATCATTGATAACACTCTCCTCCAATTTGTGGACCTAAGTTGCTATATTCTTAATACTTGGTATAATGCGAAAATATCACAATGATAAAATTGGTCAATAATTATTTATAACTGTTTATATTCAAACTCATGCATGCAATTACAAGTAATACATAATAATATTTTAAATTTTGAAATCATATTTATTTTTGGCATGTAAATGTTTTGAAACTGTTTCTAAATCTTTGATTGTCTTTAAATCAGTAAGCCTCACCTGCTATTTTCTTCTGCCACACTGTTTGGAAACCACTGCTTTAGTCTAATGAAGTCCTTATAGAGGACAAAATATGTTACACAGAATTTTTCCTCTTTGTAATTCAATTGCTTAATATATACATATACACATAAAGTGTAGCACAAATGAATCCGGAATTTTTACATGGCAACAGTGCAGTGACATCATACCATAGTGAGATTTCAAGAGCGTCATTAGAAATTACTGCATCTCAGTAGCTGTCTGGCCATTGACAAATGGGGTACTCAGTAATTGAAATGTCTTCAGAATATGATCATTAAAATGATGTTGTGGAGAGCCTTCACGCCAGCCATAAAACCATGATCTACAAACTTGAAGAGGCATATGGGGCCTCAGACAAAAAAGACAATTTCAGGTTGGAATTCACAATTCATAAGAAGTGCTCTGACACCACCAGAACACTCAAGTTTGTTGTCAACATTGTCAAGGAGAATCCCAGCCAAAACATGAGAAGAAATCAACAAGCAACTGGGCACCAGCAGGCAAACAATTGAGCGTATTGTCAATGACTTGAATTATAAAACTTGCTCATCATATCACTGGTTGCCTTGGGCACCTCGAGGTGGTATAATGGTTAGCAAGCTTGTCTCGCTAGAACAATTATGACTGAATAGTGAGCTTGATCCTCACTGGGTCCCCATACTTACGGCCTTGTGTTATATCTAAGCTACACTTTGAAAATCATTATCACTGGTTGCCTGACTCATGCCCCACCACATCATTGCCTATTTTGTGTGTGTGTGGGGGGGTCTTGGAGAGGGAGGTAAATAGTAGGCCCTGAAGGCAGCCATCAAGGATGTTATTGCTGGTCCCATCTGGAGAAAGTGGTAGCCACTGATGGTGGCCACATTGAGTAATTTTTTACCTTATATATATGTCTGTGTATAAAGCTTCATTGAAATATATTAATTTATTATATATATATAAAAAAAAAAGCGTTTTTTATTGTTTGTTAATTTTTTTTAGGATTTGTCTGTGCCACACTAATATATATATATATATATATATACACACATATATATGTATATATATATATATATATATATAAGGCCTGATTATGACCATCCTTTAACTCACCCACACCAGTCTTGAATATTTTTGACTCATGATTTTATCAAATCTGACGAATTACCTGCCCCCTATCAATTTTTATTTTTTTGCCTAATTTTTTCTCAAAAAATGGTGGTTGAAATTTTGTAGGTAATTATTATTTCTCTAAATCTATAAAATCAACCAAAGTTAAAAAAATAATTTACTTATGGGTAAACTAGTCATGGAAAAAACCCAGATTTATTTTTTTTTTTTTTGTTTTCAAACCTATGAACAGTAAGTTTCAGGAAAGCAGTTAGGATCACAAACAGAAATGAAATGTCAAAAACTATCTTATTTCCACTAATTTATATTTGTGTGCATACATTACCAGTGATGCACATTTACACACGCACGCACACACACACACACATATATATGGGGAGAGAGAGACAGACAGACACTCTGGCCCGCAAAGAAAAGGGAGTGTCAAAAAGACAGTTTTTCCATTGGCCTCACTATTATTTTAATTACCTTCACTCCTTGGCAATATTTATTGTTTTAAAAAACAATGATTAGAATTGTAATAAAACCTAAACATATGAAAGTGAATTTATACATTTTATTTGTTCTTGAGAACTGACTAGAAAAATAATAAACGCTATTTATTTATATCATTTATTAGAATGGTTGGCAAAACATCAGCTTATTGTCAATTGATTTGAACTTTATAAAATGATAAATGATATATAAATTACTTTATATCTTTAGTTAATTCTATAGATTTGTTTAAATTAAAAAAAAATAATAAAAAACTTTCTTTGCACCAGAACAGAAATTTAAAATGTCTGTCAAAAGTCTCAGAATTTATTTGTATATTATTTACACACTGACAAAAGGAGTAATAATTATCTACAAAATTCCAAGACTTTAGCAACCTCTTCTTTTTGTGAAAAGATTCAGTAAAAAAATAAAAAAATAATGAATTCATGGGGCAGGTAATTCATCAGATTTGATAAATATCATCTTTATGCATCAGGAAAAAAACAATAATCATTTACTGTTCCGCTTTACAGACAGATAATTTGTATTCCTGATAGGTTTGATAACAGAGAAAAAGAAAGAGAGAGAGATTTGTGGATTAAAAGGGAAAAATTAGGTCATTGAGGTTTCCATATAGATAAGTTTCTCTCATTCTTCTTAATGCACCAGTAATTCCGTAAAAGGCAGATTATATTTGACACACAAAATCTCTGCGCTCAAGAAAGATGTAATTAAATTGAGTACTTATATATATATATATATATATATAATCTAAGCTCTACTTCTGTATGGAGCACTGTTTTTTAAAAATAGAAACAAAAATACTAAAGAACTCTGGATTATTTACCAAACATGTTCTTTCCTATTTTTCTGCATACACACACACACACACACACAGACATATATATATAGTTTATGAAAAACTAGGTAATCCGTATGGGTAAACGGGCTGTGGTGAAATAATTTATTACATGGAACCTTAAAGTGGTCTGTTTTTATTTAATTTATATATATATATATATATATATATATTTTGTTGCATTTTTGTTCAAGATTTAGGTTAGTTATCTCAAACATCTTCTTCTATATGCCATATCTCTTCAGGACATGGGTAATCATAGCTCTCCACAACTTCTTATCCTTTCCAGATTTTAGTAAATGTTTGTCTTTTCACTGTCCTTTTCAGTCCCTATTCTTCTATTCATTTATACAAGCTCGTTAGGTAGGTTACTCGCTAATTTCCTCTGTCCCTCTTGTCCTCTGTTTTTGTTTTTCTTAAAACTTTGTTGCTGCTCACATGTTTAGTCCATGGCATTCTCAGCATCCTTCTGTAGAACCACATTACTGTTGCCTCAGATCTCTTCTTCACCTGTGAGGAGATTGTCCAGCATTTACTGCCATATAGGAAGACTGATATCACATAACTCTTTAGTACTCTTTCCAACAAATTTTTCTGTTTCTTAATAATTAGCTTAACTTTTTGAAGGGATCTTTTGCTGTTCCAATGCAGCTTTGAATTTCAATGTCACATTTTCCATCTGTTAGAACACTTATAAGGTATTTAAGTTTTCATACTTAAGATATCTGAATACAAGAATGGAACTATAAGATCTAGAATAAAAATCTAAAAAATATTTCATTTGAACATCTACTGGCACAAATTTCAATGCTTAATCTTTATCTTATTTACTAAGGCAATTATTAGTTACTAGGCTTAACTGAGTCTGGCACAAGACCACAGTTGGTGGGAACATGTGAACCTAGAAAGATATGACCTCCCTACACAAATGAATGTGTGATACAAGCTTGTTAAAAATTGTGTGTTGTGAGAGGCACCATTCTAAGTTTCTCAGGACACATGTCCTCTCAAAATGTCTTATTCCAAGGTTGTCAAGGTAAATGACAACTCCAACTTTCCAAATATAAATGATTATTACATTTCAAATATCAGAAAACAGATGGCCATTCCAAATTTCTCAAGATAAATGTCCATTCTGAGTTTCTGAAAATGAATGACCGCTTTAAGTTTCTCAAGATAAGTCACAATTCTGAGTTTCTCTTGGTAAATGACCATTCTGAGTTTCTCAATATATTATTGGTCTTGATTTGGTATCTTGTATACAGTCACTTTCCCACTGCTGTAAAAAAAACTTCCCTGTACTTTTCTATAAATATGTTCATGATAATTGATCTGATGAACTTTTCTCTTAGGCACGTAGATTTTATGAATTTAAGTGCAGTACTAGATTGGTAGGAAGGTCTCATCATTTTACAGTTGTGGAACTCTTTTTTAGCTTCTTGCTTTCCTGTCAGAAATTTAATTTCTGTATCTATCTTTCTATCTTTCTTACTTTCCTTCTTCCTCTCCTTTTCCCCCGTGTGCAGTGTAAGAACTGCTGCTGCTGTGTCACGTGGCAAAATCGTGTCTAACGATTGGTCGTATGTGATTTTCCCGCTTGTTTTTGACTAGATTAGAGGAATCTAGTCAGTAGTAGCAAGAAAAAGGGTGCCGCAGTGTGGAGACAATAAGTCGTCTTGTCTTGTGACGAAAAAGAAACCTGCTTGAAGATAACCTGTTGTTGCTCTGACAAGGAAAACAGTCATAAAAGACCAGTCAAGAATATTTGTCTAAGAGAATTGAAGATAAAGAACAAGTGTGTTCGCCGTGTGGAAAAAGCTTATTCTCTAGACAAGTGAAGTCAAGTCTGTTCAAGTAATCAAGTGGATTATTGTTCAGCAACCAAAGAACAAGTCAGTAAAGAAAATTTACAATAGAACATTCTCAAGGAAGTCTTCTTTCGACAATCGGGTCGAAGAGAAAAAAAAGTCAAAATTAAGCGATTGAAAAGCTACCTTTCTTCGAGGAGTTATTTTGTCCAATTGGTGAACGAAATTCTGACGTGAAAAAAGTATGTGAAAAAAAGATCTTCTAAGTCGTCTCTAGAAGTTGAATTTGTGTTGCAGAGAAAGTTTGAAAAAACAAGTCTGCATTTATTTTTAACAGGAAGCTTGCTTATCTTACAAGGAGAGCAACTCAAAAAAAATATCTAAAAATCTTTCTGCCCAGCTACTTAAAAAAAAATACTAAAGCTTTTTTTTTTTTTTGAACAGTAAGTCTAATTTTTTCCCCTCTTTTTGCTATCTCTCTACCTCTTTCACTCTCTCTGAACTGTTATTGGAGTTTTTTTTAAGGGCTCGCTAAAGGGACGTTATTTTCAGGTTGTAACAGTGAACTTTAACATCTGACTATTTTTTTTCTCCTCCCTCATTTTATTTTTTTTTCTTTTCCCTCAATAAATTTTATAGCTATTTCAAGTGGTTTTTCCTTCTTCTTTATCTCACTTGTTATGGTTGTATATTCATGGTTTCAGGTCTCTGTTAACTGTGTTACGCAGATTCCCATCATTGGACGTAATGACAAAGTTTCCCAACCTTTTTTGCGCCGAGTTTGACTGTTACTAAGCTAAATTTCAACATTCCAGTCAACTTTGACCTTCAAAAATTCAGATATAATGTTAATCGTTATTTTCTGTCTTTTTAATTCCTGTTCTTTTATTGTTCTCTTTCCTTTATATTTTTTCTTTTCATATTCGCTAAAACTCAGTAACCCCTTGCATCTTAGTAGCTTTATTGCCTTGCTTAGGGTAAAATGATTAAAAAAAAGTGACAATTCTGGTTTTTTTTTTAAGATAAATGACTACAAGTTTCTCGGTATAAATGACCACTTTAAGTTCCTTAACATAAACAGCCATTCTGAGTTTCTTGAGTTGAACAGCCACTCTAAAATTTTCAAGACAAATAACCATTCTAAGTTTATTGTGAAAAATATTACAAGTTTCTGAAAACAAATGACCAATGTAAATATCCAAGATAATTGGTCATTTTAAAATTCTGAAGGTAAATGACCACTCTAAGTTTATCATGATAAAAGACCATTACAAATTTCTGAAAGTTTATCTTAATAACTGGCCATTTATGTTTCTAAAAATATATTTCACTCCAGTTATTGTTTCTTTTCTTTTATTATTTTTATTTTATTTTGAAACACGTCTAATTTTAGTCAATTTAAACAAATTTATTCATTCATTTATTTATTTATTCCTGTGAAAGAAAAGAGTGAATTTGAGAAACTCTAAAAACAAACGAAGAAAAGAAAACATTGATTTGTGTTTCCTCTTTATTCATGCAGACAAAATAATGCAGGACAGTTTTGTTTAAAGTGAAACAAATTTTTAAAAATACTATGTTGTATATACATTAAGTAACATATTTTCTCTACTTTGTCACTTCTTCTATATCTCTGTTACTAACCCACTGGCAACTGTTGACATGAGAGTCGGAAAACAGATCATAGTAATTAGTCTGCTGTCAGGATTAATGATGGCTATGCTAACTGCATCATTTATACAGGAATCTGTTTTTATTCAACTTATGACTGTCACATTGAAATGAAACCAATATAGTATCTTTAAACAAAAGTTTGTGAAACTGACTCCCAAGAGGATGCTTTCCCAGTCATTACAATCTTAACCTGTTCAAGTCTAAGATTAACTGTTATCATCCCTACATATCCCATAAACTGTACCTTTTAATTAAAACTTTGTGACCCTCTACCTCAAGTTGCTCATGGGCCTACTTGTACTGGGTGAACATTATTGTAAAAAGAAAAGTATCTTTACCATTTGATTGAACCAAACATTTCACCTCTTATCCATGAGGACTACAAGATCAAACCAAATATTTTTCCATTATTTTTGGGGCCCATAAAATCAAAGCAAATGTTTTACTCCTTGTCCATGAGGCCTGTACTAAGTTTAAATTCAAGTCAAGTAAATTACAACTGTGAAACTATGGAAAGCCTTGTAGAGGGGGAAGGTGTAATTTTATTTTGATCTGAAGTGTTTCTGTCTTCTTTTTGAAGTCTGGTCTTCTAAGTGATATCCACTTTGACCAAATGGGAGTGGAGAAGTAAAGGTGTGGATGGGAGAATTTCAGAGATCAAGTGACAACAAAACTAAAAATAGGGGGTTATCCGGGTGCTGGTTTATATTAACAGTCATGCTTGGTATTGGAAAATCAGTTCTGGTCCATCTTTGGCAGAAGAAAGACTTGTTTATCACATGGTTCTAATTAATATTGCCAGCCACACATCAGATGTGTAGAAGGGCAAGGATCTGATAGGGCAAAAAGTTGATCTCTGAGATCAACATAGCAGAAGATGTCCCAAGTGTCACCTACCTATCCACCCAGATGAAGTGCTGAATAAAACGTCTAAATATAATATCTGGAAACAGGATTCATGTTCTCATTTCTCAACATGGCATTTGTTTTTTTATCTTGTTACCTTGTGAACATGCAACTGGCCCTTTCCCAGCTTTTGGTGTACATAAAAATGTGAATGGGGATGGGACATGATATAGGATAATAATTGGACAGTCATGTCATGTTTACACAGCTATTCCAGATAAGTCATTATGCCAGAATAAAATTGTTACTTTTCTTGTCAATTAAATTTAAATTTAGATTGATGCATTCAATGGGAGGTGGTGGATGAGAAGAGGAAGTTTCTATTGATGTGGTCATATGCTGTTATAAGGTAGACATAACAGGTATACAATTTCCTATTAGAGAGGTATATAATTTTCCTGGAGTTGTTTGATGACCTATAGTAAGTTTTCAGGAACTTGTTCAATAAAGGCGGGTAATCTTTAGGAACCTATTCTGCTTATTTTCTTTTCAATCTGAAAACAAAAACAAATCACTTTATAGTATCAAAAAGATTTAAATCATTTTGATAATTTAATAGAAAACATTTATTTATTAAGATTGAAATTCTGTTCTCATCATTTTCTGTTTGATTCTTGTGTCGTCCGCTGTGTGATGGTTTCTTAGCCACATTCCAACTGAATCACTTCAGTCCCAAAGATCCAATGGAAGACCTTTCAAATTTATGACTAGAAGATTTGCTACATTTTTAAATTCAAAATTGTATGGGGTACATGTCTGTTAGAGTTTCACTAGGCATGCGCATGAACATAACTAACATTTTACCTAGACCATTGGCTATTAATATATAAGATTATTATTTTCAGATAATCCAACAACCAGTATCTGTCTATGCAATGATAACAGCAAAAAATTGCAATATGACCACTGGTAAAAAATGATTGCTGAAGACAGTAGGTTTATAATACCCAGAAATTCATACACAAGGACACATGGCACAGTGGATAATGGTGTTGGTTTGATCTATTGACAGGACTCAAAGAGTGAGTTCAATACCCAGTTAAGGCAGTGGAGAATTAACAGGAGATAACTAATAACTGACATCCATTAAACATGAAGTTAAATGGAATGTTGACAAGAAATAACGTTGCAACAAGAATAGAAATAGCAAGTGTAGATAATAATATTTATTTAAGAGAAAATAGGGCCAGAGGAATGGGACTGGAGAATCAAAAGGGGAATATCTGAGTGAGATAATGAAGAGAGCGTATTTCAGAAGCTGGAAAACTGACAAGAAACTCTATGAAATCAAGATATAAAACAGGATAGGATTATACACATATACACTATTTACATTATTCGGACTATTGTCCTCATCTTTGTCACCATATTTATTACAATGTTTCAGCCGTTGTATGCTCCAGCCTTCTTCAGGTGGTTGGAATGTTGAACTGAACCCTTTATTTCGCTCACTGGGGTAGACTGTTCTAGTTCCACATGCCATGTTTAATGAATGTCAGTTATCAGTTATCTCCTGTTAATTCCCCTCTCCAAGTTCTCCACTGCCTTAACCGGGTATTGAACTCACACTCTTTGGGTCCTGTTCTTTAAACATATGTACACGTAAACATATATGATAAGGTATAGAGATACATTTCATAGAATATGAGAACAAATTTCTTTGAATATATGAACATATGCATAGGGCATAAGAACACATTCAATAGAATAAATTAATGTTTCATGTTAAATGTTGGACATATTTTATAAACTATAGAAGTACATTTCATTGAATGTATGAATGAGATTCATAAATGATGATGTTAATTATTTTAAAAAAATATAGGCAGATAAATGTCTGTAATTTATTAACACCTTTCTGGGAATATAAGAACATATCTTATAGAATACAAAGATAATTTTTTTCAAATATCTGAACACATGCTAGAAATACATTTCATCTAAAATTCTTGATGCATTTTATACACTATAGAATTTATTCATTCATTGAATATATGAACAGATTTACAAATGATGCTGTTATTTTTTTTTTCAAAAATGTAGGCAGATGGATTCATGGAATATATAAACACATTTCATAAAATTTTTGAACATATTTATAGAGAAATGCCATTTGAACCCTGACAATCTAAAAGGCTATAGGTTGAACTAGAACTAAACATATCAAGATTCTGGTTTTATTATTTAACTTTATTATATAAACCATTGTTAACCATCACTAATTTTTGACTAGTATTTCTAATATCTTAATTTTATTTGCTTTTTAGCAGAATTACTCAGATCGTCAGACTACGGTAGTGAGCAAACAAATGGAAATATAAGTAATAAATTAGAGGCAAAACTGAAATTCATATTCCTTTTAACCCTGGAAACAGGCTCATAAATTATTAGTCACAGTAATATCATTTTAAATTTTTATTAGATAAAGCAGTGTCAAGCATTATTCATTATTGACTAGAATTTCTTTCATCTTCATTTCACTTGCTTTATTTCCACAAGTAGCATTAGTAGTAGTAGTAATATTATCTGGAATTTTTATTAGATGAAGCATCTTAATTTCATTAGTTTTTCATTGCAATTCTTCAAACCATCAGCATTGACGATTGCAATTAAAAATCACATATTTCTGTATTTCATATATAAAGAATATAAAGTGCCAAATGAAACTGAGAGTTTGTAGGGTACCAGGGGGTGAAGATGAAAAGAAAACACGTGCGTTTAAATTTCCTGCTAGAAGAAGGTCCATCTACAATAGAATGTTGGACTTGGATTAAGTCCAACTGAAGATAAAGAAGACAAACAAACAAGACCAATATATATATATATATAAACAAATATATGTATTAATAACAAATTACATACCACATAGACAGTTAACATTGTGTTTGTGTGGGAACATTTATGTTTCTTCTTTGGTGAATGTTCGTATTTTGGAAAAGTTCGTAAGAGTTCGTACTTATGTGAATGCGTGAAATATTATTTAACGTCTGTCCGCAAGGTTGAGATGATAATTCTCTGGGACTACATTTTGCAGCGAGAAGAGAGAAAAAGAGAGAATGAGCAAACTCGTGTCTGTTATTTATAGCTAATGTAATCACATGACAGGCTCACAGCGCCTTGGCGGGAAACTTGACTTAATCACAGGCTGGAAAAATATATTGTGCATGGGTAGATTGCAACGCCCACTTGTGTGTTTATTGACCAATTAGAAGTTGATATTTCCTGAGAAGGCTCTTGGGATCCAATTCTCCCAAAAGTGCACAAAATCGATTACATGAAAATATAGCAATTACAAAACTATCGCATTGCTGCAATTTGTAAATTATCTATTACAAAGTAGTGTTGATTTTTTATCCAATGAATGCTTGTTTTTGTATAATTTGAATTGTGTAAGTATGTATGTATGTATGTATGTATGTATGTGATGATGACAATCATTACAAGTTTAATTAGAATTAAATAGAAGGTGGCTGATCATCAATATCTGAAGGCCATCAGTTGTTGGTTAGTTAACTTAAACATTTTAAAACCATTATTCAAGCAATGGAAATGGATGCTTATGAAGTGGTATCTAGTTATGGAGAGGTGGATCAGGGTCCAGTCAGCCCTGACTGAGTCAACTTGGGAATGAGACCTAATGTTCAAAGATTTGAAATCCCTGATGATCCCACTTATAAAACCTATCTCACAAATTCATTCATTTGTACAGTGAGTTCATATATTTCTCAGTTCACATTTTCCCATCTACCTTGTACCAGACTCAATTAAGCCTAGTAACTAATTATTGCTTTAATCTAATTGCTTATATTTAGTAAATAAGATATGGATTAAGCATTGAAGTTTGTATGATTAGATGTTCAAATGAAATATTTTCTAAATTTCTTGGTTCAGTTCTTGGATTTAGATATCTTAAGTATGAAAACTTAAATATCTTGTTAGTGGTTCTAACAGAAGATGGAAAATGTGACACTGAAATCCGAAGCTGCATTGGAATAGTAAAAGATCCCTTCCAGAAGTTAAGCAATTATTAAGAAATATGAAAACTTTGTTAGAAACAAAGAAAAGCTACTAAACAATTATGTGATATATCAGTCCTCCTATATGGCAGTAAATGCTGGTTAATTTCCTCACAGATGAAGAAGATATTTGAGGCAGCAAAAATGTGGTTCTACAGAGTGATGCTGAGAATACCATGGGCCAAATATATGAGCAGCAACAAATTTTTCTTATACTTAGCATCAAAAAGAATGATTGAAGTTTCTAGGATACATAATGAGGAAAGAGGGCTGGGAGAATCTGAAACTCACAGGATATATTGAAGGCAAGAGGGATAGAAGAAAGCAGTGAGTAACTTACCTTACATGCTTGTGTAAATCGATGGAAGAACAGGGAGTTGGAGGGATAGAAAAAAGACAAATATTATTAAGATCTACAAAGGATAGGAAGTTGTGGAGAGCCATGGTCACACATGCTGAAAAGACATGGCACATTGAAGAAGGTTACTATTCTTGTTAAATAGGGTTTTGGCATATAATAATGAATCACACATACTAGGAATATCTCCAAAATTTTACTCCGTATAGTAAATAAATGAAAACCTTTGGGAACAAAATCTGTTGATGAGAGGGACCCAACTTTCCCAATATATATTTTGATTTTATCTATTTATTTCCAAGATCTGGATAGAATTTGATAGTGTTAATGACGTAACTCGGAGTTGTTTGTTCAGACAGTGAAAAGCTTAAGAAAAGATCCATTGTATATTTAAAATACAGTATAGAATAGATACCTTTATTAATTCATTGAAAGAAGAGCATGACATGATGAATAAATCCATCTCTTCTCCCTCCAGCTTGATAAAAACAAAGTTTTATCATCAAAAACTTTGTAATTATTAAGAGGAAAAACCAAAGCATTTTCTAATTATTTTATTAAATTTTTTAATCTTTTCTAGCATTTAGAAAATTTTGGTTTTAAAATCTTATTTTTCTTGCATCAGCAGGAACAACAAAGATTAGTATAGGAAATTTAGCATTGTTGTGTGTGGAAACCTCAACCTCATTTACAAAGTGAATGAAAATACGGCAGCATAATATATGAAAAAATTCAAATAAAATACAAAAGTCTTCATATAAAAACACTTGCATATATATATATTTTATATTTGAAATTCTTAATACAAAATTAGCATCTGTTTACTTTCAAAGGACTATATACCCAAAAACAATATGAATTTTTGTACTTATCTGTTTGGTTTGTCACAAGCACAAATGCATATGTCCTCTTACTTTGACTTCCTGGAGCTAAATAGGCTGTTTGACTTTTCTGCCTAATGATGTCTCATGCAGGTCATGTGACTGTTTTTAATTCTTGTGAATATTTATAATTATTTTTTATAGTTATTTTTGTTTAGGTCAAGGGGAGATAAATTTTTGTCTATTGCTATAGTTTTTTTTTTTTCAAGTATAAAACACATTGAGTTGGAAATTCTTGCAAAAATCAAATAATTGTTTGATTTTAATGAAACTTTCAGGACTTATTCACAAATAAATGAAATTATTTTACAAACATTTTTTTAGAAAATCTTGGTAGAACTATTTTTTTTTTTACATCTGCTATCCACCCTTACTTAAAGAAATTTCCAGAAATTAAATCTTATCCCGCTTCATATTTATATTAGTTAAAAGCAGGACTCCTTGGAGAATGTAAATCATCATTTTTTTTTCAGTTACTCATTTACCAAAAATCCACGCTGATTTGTAAAATAAAAAAAGCAATCAAACTAAGATATTATTTAATTAGAATAGCTTTTAATTGCTTTTCTAAATAAAATATAAGGTCTATTGTCTCAAGAAAAATTTTTTTTTGATGAATAATGAATTTTTACAAGATTTGTTTTCATAGTTTTTTTACATTTTAAATAGAATAACTTGTTAAGTTTTAAATATTTTTAATCTTTTAAAATTCTGTCTTAATTTGTCCCTTTTAGATTATATTATTAAGTGAAAAGTATATTTACTAATCAAAAATTGAAAAGCTTAGTACAAATCATCACACCAATATTTTTAAAAAGATTTTTTTTTTTTTTTTCATGTGTATAAATGTGCTGATTTTCTACATATGGTTGACCATACATGACATAATCAGAAAATGAGAGAGATAACTATAGTAAATTTACAACTAAAAATGTTTAAAATTCAGGTTATTAGATTATGGAGAATATTTTCTTAAATTTTTAAGATTACTGAGTACTCAAAAATTATATATAAAAGGTGCTCATATTAATTCAGTTACATTTTTAATGCCTAAAGCCTCCATAGAACAACATTAGATAAATACCAATTTGTCAAACCCAAGAATGCCTTAAATAAACAGCTACTGTCTGGTTAAAAATTGTATTTCTGTGATATTTTTAACTTCAAGTGATAATGGTTGTCTCAAATCAGATTAACTTTAAATCAGCTAATATTCCTCAAATAATGTTTCAGAACATATTTTTGAAAGCTTTTTTTAATCAAGAGAATTGCATTGATGATATGAAAGATAACTAACGAAGGAGCACTAATCAGCTGATTTGGCAAAAGAAACAAAAAAATCCTTTCAGTCAATTTAGATTAGTTTTTGAAATACAGCAAAGTATTTTGGTTATTGGAAATATTAAATTTAATCTATTAGCTTGAAATTAAAACTAAAATAAAAGGTTCAAGAAAGATTTTTCATTTTTAAAAAATCATTTTAAACCTTAGGTATCTTTTATTTTCTTTTTGGAGGTACCTAATATAGCAGTTTATCATTTGTTTTGATAAATTATAGAAATACTTTTTTTAATAAGTAGAAGAAAAACTGAGGATAAAAAAAAGTTGTTTGCAGCCCAGTTTTTTTTATTTAGTGAAAACACTGGTCGTTAAATTGTTTTTCTTTTTTGTACATTTCAGATGCAAGGAGATGGATACGAAAACCATCTGAGCCTCAACAAGGAACAGTTTTCTGAAGCTCTCTGCTTGCTTTTAAACAAGGGAACAAAGGAAGAAGTATGTATTTTAGTGTTTGTCTTTCATAACACTTTCCTAAAGAATATGTCCATAACCTCTTGCATCTTAGTGGCTTTATCTCCTTGCTTGGGGTGATAAAAAAAACAATGTCATTTCTTATTAAAGTATTAACACATCAAAAACAAATCGGAAGAAGAAACAAAAACTGGCCAGGCTGATTTAAAAGTTTATAGTGTCATTGGATGTGCAGTGTGGTGTATTCCTTGATACCATTTTATGTAGTAGTGTGGGAACCCAAAGATTATTACAAAACGCAACATGAGGAACAAATATGTAAAATATCAGTCATCATCATCAGTCAGTCATCAAAAGAGACATGATCTTCCAAATGTGTATCATATATACGACTTAACTTTTAAAAAACTAGCCTCATTACAATTATTAGACAAGTATTTAAGAAAACCAAGAAGAAAGGACTATTACCTTTAAAGAGACTGTCAGCAGAAGAAACAGCCAGAGTTGTAAGCTATATATTGGAGATGTCAAAAAAAAAAAAAATAAATAAAAGCAGATGCTGAAAGTTAATCCAGTGTGCTTTACCGCTCAGATAAGAACATTGCAACAAACAATCACACATGGGCGATTCCTGCTGGAGTATGCATTTTTCTTTACTAAGATTCTTTGAATGCACAAGCTGAAAGACTGAATACATACGATTTAATAAATAAAAATGGGTCTTCTATTTCAAATATGAGTATCCACTATAATAATGTTTAAAGTAATAAAAATGTCCGATTAAAATAAATTCTTGAGAAATTTCTTTGTTTTCATTTTGGATACAAAACTGAGCAGATATGAAGCTTTCAAGAAAATAACCTGAGAGAAGAGGATGTGCCTCTTTAAAAAGGGAAAGTAGAACCTTGCTTGCTGCAGTGCTCTCCATAGCCGAATTATAAAGCAAACAGGATCAAACAAGTTTGATCCTTGCCTGGGGAGTGTTTTCTTTACTAAGATTTCTCAAATGTGCAAATCATTAGCTGTAATACTCACTGTTTAATAAATGGGGCATCTATTTCAAATACAAAGGATCTACTATAATAATGTTTGAAGTAATAAAATAGTCCACAGTTAGTATTGGTGGTAATAAACAGTGTGCAATGTAAAATAAAAGTGCTAAAATTTATACTAATAATGAACACATATTTGTTCTTCATGTTGCATTTTATGTCATCTCTGGGTTCCCACACTGCTACATAAAATGGTATCAAGGAAAAGGACCATTTATTTTTCTTATTTTATTAGGAGAGAATGGTGGCAGCTTGGCTTCTAAGAGGCAGCGGGAGGAATGATGTCACAGGAACGCATGTCATAAGTTGGCTCAATGTCCCTCTGTGGGTGGTCTCTGTGGGTGTGGGAGGTATACTAATGCTTCAAAATTCTTGCAGCCCTGTTGAATTTGCACCTTTTTGGACTTTTTTTTATCCAAAACTAAGACAAAGGCAATACATCATTGTCAGAATACCATGCCGACAAGACTCATCCAATCACTGACCATTGTGGCCCTGGCATTTGAATTCTTTCACACTCACTGTTGCCCCAAAGTCAGTGTTGCATCAAATAGTGAGGAACAAATATATATTATTAGTATATCTATCATTTTTTTTTTTTTTTTTTGCATACTTTGATACTAAATAAGTACTAGACTAGATATCCTTAGACATTGTTAGTGGAATGAGAACTCTACTCCCTTAGATTGAATAAAGGGTTCAGTTCTAAATTTGCTGAAGGTTACTTGGATCAAGAAGACCCCGATGAAGGCTGGAGAAAACAGCTCCTAATATCTTGTGATAATATAACAATAACAAAGATGGGAACAATTGTCAGCCTGTAAATACTGTAAATAATTATTTATACTTGTAAGCAATTGCTAGTTACATTTGAACTATTTTTCCTGTCTTTGTTGTTGTTATCACAATGTTTTGACCAGCCTTCATCAGGTGTATATAGATCCTGGTAACCTACAGGGAATCCTGAACTAAACCCTTTATTTAATCTACGGGTTAGACGGTTCTTGTTTCACTGCACATGGCTCAGGATAACTCCTCTAGTTCTTATTTTTTTAGTACTGATCTGTTATTGCTTGCTCTGTTTCCACTGAGCCCAATGTACACTCTGCCTAGTTTAGGGATTGAACTCATAATTATAATGTCACCAAATTTACATCGTCTGAATGTAAATAGTGTAAATAATAGTACGGTTCACACTCCTCCCTAGTTTTTAAACAAGAGTTAATTTTTATCACTTGTTTCCTGTTTAGGATTGGATTTTCTTTTTCTAAAGTCTACATCAACTTTATCCTGCTTATGTCTCTGCCTAAACTATGAAAATTTTTTTTACTATTTATTTAATATTTTTTTTTGTTAATAGGAGTAGATAGCTTTGCCTATCATCCATCCTCTGGCTTTTGAACAGGAATATCTATACCTTGTTTCCTGTTTAGGATCGGGTTCCTGGTGCCTGCTAAAGTCTTTTTCATTCTCTTTCACTCCCAATAGTCCGTTGCATCTTAATGGCATCATCGTCACCTTGTTTGGGGTGAATTCATTAAAAAAACAAACTCCTGATCCCAGAAATTCAGACAGAAATTGCTATATTATTTGATACGAGAAAATTTGACAATATTCTAATTTTTTTTATTTTATTAATTTATGAGTTAATGTGAAAGAAGTAAGGTTCAGGGGAGTAAGTTGTGCTATGATTAGACAACCAGGGGAACATCTTTTGCAATAAGTATACAACCAGGGGAGCAAGTTGTCCTATAAATATACAACTGAAGATTATGAAGCAGGAATTTTTTTTTATTCATCTGTTTTTCATTTATATTTTAAGTAATGTAATACATTTAACATATTACTTTAGAATTGCTGATCGTAAAGTCTCATTGGTTTTGCTTACAATATTTTTTTTTAGTATAAGCTCCCCTTCGGCAACAATATGATAAGCATGAGATTTTAAAAAGTATTTATTTCATCTTCAATAAATTTCAAATTTTTATCTCCATAACTACTTTGTAAGTCTTCAAAAATTTTGTAGACAGCATTTTCATGTAATTCAAGCCATGATGCATAATTTCTTAAATTCTTCTTTTTCTATATGCCTTGTCCCTTCTGTACGTGGGTAATCATGCCTCACTGTAATTTCCTGTCCTTTATGGCTGCTAGCTGTGTTTGTCTTTTTGATATCTCTCCTAATCCCTGTTCTTCCAACTATTTACATAAACTCTTTTGATAGGTTATGCTCTGCTTTCCTGTCTCTCTCTCTTTTACCTGCAATATATCCCGTCAGTATTAAATCATCTAAGACATCTTTCCTTATTATGTATCCTACAAACTTTATCTTTGTAAGTATATGTTCTTTTTGTTTCCAATTTCTCTAAATCTTCATCCTTGCTCACATGTTCAGTCCATGTTATTCTCAGCATCCTTCTGTGGAATCACCTTTCTGTTGCCTCATGTCTTTTCTACATTTGTGAGGAAATTATACAGCATTCATTGTCACATAGGTGACTGATATTACATAACAGTCCAATACTCTTTTCTTTGTTTTTACTGAAATTTTCCTGTTCCTTAATATGTTGTTTAACTTTTGGAAGGCATCTTTTGCTAACCCAATGCTTCAGTGTTGCATTTTCTGTTCTCTGTTAGAACACTTCCTAAATATTTAAATTTTTTTTACTTACTGGATTTCAGTTAGCTGCTATCTGTAGTTTGCATCTGGATTTTTTCCTTTTTCTGACAACCATATATTCTGTCTTATAATTTGATAGTTCTTTCTTCTCGTTTTCCTTTACTACCTGGAGAAGTGTCTGTAATGGGATAATCTTATTCTTGTTCAAATTGCTAAAAAGAAGGCAAGTTAGATGAATTATTTTTTTTTAAATGATTAAGAAAAAGATTCTTATATAATCTAAATTTTCATATATATATATATATTATATAAATAAATTAAAAAACTCTATTCCCAAAAATCTGTTTCCAGTAATGTCTTCCTGAGCTTGGCAGAAATATCTGAGGTGAAATTTAAGCTGAGAAAAAGGAAAGGAAATTTGGATACAAGAATACATTCTTTTCTCCAGAAGTATGATGAAAGGAATCGGTTATGAAAGAGTGAAAAAAAAGTGGTTAGTTGCACTAGGAAGAAAGGAAGTGGTGGAAGAATGAAGTAAAGGGTAAAAGAATGGTGAAGAATGAAGGAAAAGAAAGAAGGAAAGAAAGAAGAAGAGGAAAGGAAAGGGAAGAATGGAAGGAAGGAAAAGGAGGAGATGGTGGATATAAGGGGCGGATAAATTTGGATACAAGAATATATTCTTTTTCCCAGAAGTATGACGAAAGGAATCGGTTATAAAAGAGTGGGAAAAAGTGGTAAGTTGCACTGGGAGGGAGGGAGGGAAGGGAAGGGAGGGAGGGAAGGAAGGAAGGAAGGAAGGAAGGAAGGAAGGAAGGAAGGAAGGAAGGAAGGAAGGAAAGGGAAGAAGAATGGAAAAGAAAGGAAGAATGGATAGGGAAGAAGAATGGAAGAGAAAGAAAGGAAGGAAAAGGGAAGAAGAATGGGAAAGAAAGGAAGGAAAAGGGAAGAAGAATGGAAGAGAAAGAAAGGAAGGAAAAGGGAAGAAGAATGGAAGAGAAAGAAAGGAAGGAAAAGGGAAGAAGAATGGAAGAGAAAGAAAGGAAGGAAAAGGGAAGAAGAATGGAAGAGAAAGAAAGGAAGGAAAAGGGAAGAAGAATGGGAAAGAAAGGAAGGAAAAGGGAAGAAGAATGGAAGAGAAAGAAAGGAAGGAAAAGGGAAGAAGAATGGAAGAGAAAGAAAGGAAGGAAAAGGGAAGAAGAATGGAAGAGAAAGAAAGGAAGGAAAAGGGAAGAAGAATGGAAAGGTGGGAATTAAGGAATGAAGTAAAAGAAAGAACAAAAGAAAGAAACAAATTTCGTAAAATTATAGAATGAGGAAATTTCAACAAGGAAAGTTTAGAAAAGAGACAAGAATATTGAAGCTAAAGTTTGTGAAGAACACCATTGATCATTGTGTTCTTTCCAAAGTCAACCCTAATATTGTTGAGATTTTAGACTTTTTAAAATAATTCAGCATCTGATGCTGAGAAAGTGTGTGCAATGCTGAATAAACAGTTCATAAAAAATGACAGAAACCAATAATATACAAAAGAAATTTGATATAGGTGAGTTACAATAATTTACCACAGTTTTGTAATAAAATAACATTTAATCAGAAAGGCTGATTAGAGCTCATTGGAATCAGAAGACTCCAGTTAAATGGTGCTTTTAACTGCCAATGTTTCTCTCTTGATATTTGCTAATGTTAGCTTAGGATTGTCCCTCTGATGCTGTATGCTTTCAGGACATGGGCAATCATGGCTCTCTACAGCTTCCTGGCTTTCATTACTCAAAGTAATATTTGCTCTTTTAACTTCTCTCTTTGTCTTTGTAGTCTTTATACTGTCTTCCATTTAATTTAAATCATCAGTAGATTAGAATTACTCTTTATTTTTTATATTATTATTCACCTTATACAAGGCCCAAGAGCCATTCATGAGAGGGAGTTACTGAATGAGGTTGTTGTAAGGGCATAAGAGGAAGAAATAAGTGGTACAAAGAACCAACCATTTTACCAGCATTCCACTTGAGGTCTGGAGGGAGCTTGATTCTCAATAGACATTCAAGGCTAGGAGCCTCATTGAGAGAACAACTATTCATCACAATTGGAAAAAATGTTACTAGCTTAGTTTTGGTGATATTCAATGTTACAAGCCCATTTCTCTCCCCCATTGAACTGTTAGAGCTTGGTCAGAGTAGAGATCCACTGCCAGGCTCTAGTCATGTAGATTTATGGAGATGTACCCATAAACTGTAGGATGGTCTGCATATATATTTACTAATGATCTGATCTTGCCTTCAGTATCCGTGGTGAAGGTTCAAAAGCATAATTTTGGGTCACCTAGTGAGGAACAAACACACTTCTACATGTGTAACGCTAAAGGAAATGGCTTACCACCTGAATGAAAATGGGTAAAAAAGAATGGTATGTAAAATGGCAGCTTCACAAGATGTGTATTGAAAACAGATAGATCTTGGAGTCATATACATTTTTGAAAGAATATCTTTTAACCTAGGCAAATTTTAACTGTCACTCAACCTATAAAACGTGTTTAAAGACGCAACAGAGAGAATTGCAACTGACTACTATAATGAACAAGAGATGTGTTGTTGAATTATTTGACTTTGTTAGTAGAAGGAAACGGATTCTGGACATTTATTACAAGCCAAAAGAAACTGTTTACAACATGACTAACTTCATCATTCTATGGCAAAGTTCCAATTTTTTTTACTTTTATCTTTTCATAAATAAAATTTAAGAAGGTTACAGGTCCAGATAGAATTCCAGTGGTTTTCCTTAAGCATATTAACCCCTGATCTTAGCAAAATTACTTAACTACTGCTTGAAGGAGAAATGGAATATGCATTCACCTGTGTTCTTCCTACACTGGAATATGATTGGCTGGTATCCGTCATAAATACAGACGGACATGTAGATACGACAGAGTTTAAGTCTATGGTGATGTCCATTGGACTATGCCATTGGCTATCCTATTGGTCTACACCTATTACCTACAACTACAACGAGTACCGGTCGATTACTGCTACCATGTACTACTTGGTTACAGTAGCTAAACCCACTTAGCTACTTCAATCAAATATATCCCTTTCCGGGACATATCACCTTCCTAGGTCTGTGGAAGGTGTCAAGCATATAAGAATGTGGGTAAGGGATCAGTCTCTGTCTCAGTATAGCCCCATCAGCCTCCTCAGTGTCATTAGCAAACTTTTTGAAGCTATAATAAACAAGATGGTTGTTGATCACCTCGGTAGGAATAACTTCTTGAAAGACGAGCAGTATAGATTTATATCAGCTTGCTGATATCCTATCAATACTCACAGTGAGGTACTAGACATCAAATACATATGAAGGATGATCACATAAGGTATTTCAAAGGCCTTTGATAAGGTGTGACAGAGAGGGTTACTGCAGAAGTAACTATGGAATCACTGGAAGAGTCATCTCAATGATCAAGTCCTTCCTGATAGATAGGAACCAGAAGATAGTTGTTAATGGCCAGTCCCCCAGTGTCCAAATTCTGCCTAATAGAATACTGTGAACATTTGTGAATATCTATGCTGATGATATGGACCCCCAAAACTCTAGATGACCAGAGCCTGGCAGCTGATCTATCCTCTGATCTCTACATAGCTTTAACAGCTCAGTCGGGGGAAAACTGTCAAGTCACATTCAATACCCTGAAAACCAAACTAGTGACATTTTATCATCATTGATCTGACCCTTAATTTTCAACCATTGTGATGAATGTGTGTTCTCTCAGGGAGGCCCCATGCCTTGAGCATCTATTGGAACTTTAACTCAACCTAGACTTCAAGTGGAACTCATATATACAATCCATTGCTAAAGATGCTGAAAAAATGGTCAGTTCCCTGTACCATTCTAGTATGTATTGGACTCCTTCTGCTATCCTCTACCTTTACAAGAGACAGATGAGGCCAAAAATGGAGTACTGCTGCCATATATGGGCAGGAGCTTCCCAGTCTTGATAGAGTCCAAAAGTGTCTCCATGTCCTTGTGGGTGATAAATTATTTTCCACCCTACAATCCCTTTTCCCACAGATGAAACATTACAAACCTCTCACTGCTCTATTGCTATTACCATGGAAAGTGTTCAGATTAACTATATTCCTTAGTTCCACCAGTTCTAGCCTTCATCACTAAGACCCAGCTTGTTTTTGCGCAATGTAACAAACCATCCTCATTCAGTTGATGGGTCGTTAAACCTAAACCAAACCAAACCAAACCATCCTCGTTCCTTTCATATTCCATTGGTGAGATGTAAGTTTGACTTGAGCAGCTTCTTCCCATGAACCACTGATATATGGAACTGACTCCTAAGAGGTTGCTTCCCCAATCACTACAATCTTAACCATTATTTTCTCACATATCCACATAAACTTTTCCTCTTACTCTGCTATACCTCAAGTGGCTCTTAGGCCTTGTACAGGGTGATCATCATTGTAAAAAAAAATAAGCTTAATACAAAAGTGATTAGTCATATTTATAACACATTTCTAAAGTTTTAATTGATATCCTCCTGGTGTCATTTTTATTCCATATATTGACCATTTTGCCATTTCGTATTTTCTTGATTTCAGATAAAAGCTTGGAAATTTACCAACAGATTTCAGTGAAACTTTCACTTTTCAAGATTTTATTTTATAATTAGAATTTAGATTATATGGACAAAAAAAGAAGGCATCAGTTTAAACTGACACCAGGATTATATGGGTTCAATTGAATGAATTGCGTTAATATTTACAAGCTCCTTTTTTAATGTCTTCAGCCATAGACTACCTCAAGCAAGGGCATCTTATTCCCCTTCAAAAGAGACCATTTTTGAAATTCAAATAATTGGAATTCCTTCCATTTTTCAAAATGTTTGCAAATTCCTCTTCCAGGATAACCATCAGCTACCTTGTTTGTATACTTATTAATCATAGCATTTAATGGCAGTTTTAGCTTTGGGTAAAACCAGAAATCACACAATAAAATCTGGATTTATAAGAGGAAGAGGTTAACAGATCAATTGTTGTCATGTGTTGTCAAATCACTCTGCATGAGATATGAAGAATTTATTGTTTACTGTAGTGAACAACATATCAGTACAACCAGCTGCAGGAAGTCTGTTCACTATATTTACATCATGCCAAGTTCATAAACTAATGATTTAATTCATTGGCCAGTGTTGAATCTAGAACTAGGAGTCTTAAAACTAATGTTCCAATTGGTTGCTAGCATTTGCTACCTTGCTGTTATGTTTGACTGCCTTTGCCTTCTGCTTTCTTTTTCTTACTGCTATTTCTGCTGTAACCATTACTGTCATTTCTTTGTTATTCATTATTAAGGCATAGGTTTTATGAATAGTAATTTTGAGTCAAATCTTTAGGCTAACAATAACTGAACTGTACCACCTTTTCAAAATATCATTTTAGCAACAGGTGTGAAGATTAACAATCTGGTTGAGGCCTCAGTTTTGAATTCAGAACTGTCTTTCTACTAGATTGGTCGATAACTAAATATAGAGATATCCATCTACCCTGCTACTGACCCTGAATTGGTGAAAGATAAGATGGATTCATATGTTTCCTGTTTAGGATTGGGTTTCCATTTCCTTCTAATATCTTCTCATTCACCTTCACACCCAGTAACCCCTTGTGTCTTAGTGGCATTATCACCTTGCTTGGGGTGAATTGATTAAAAAAATTATGACCAATCATAACTCTCAAAGACAAATGAGCTCTCCAATTTTCCAGCATGTATAAATTGGCAATTATCAACTGAATTCTAAGGTTGGAGGAGGGAGAAGGACTGATAAAATAGCAGAAGGATGGTTGGTGGGTGCCTGCAGAGCTTGTGATAAATTTAATTTTAACAGTACGCAAAAAATTACCAAATTAATTACCATCTTTTATGACAAGACCTCTCCCAGAGCTTTAATCAGTACACATAACATGGGATTATGGCCGCATCACCTTGAAATATACAATCAATGAAGTTAAGCAATATTAAGCCTGTTCAATACCTAGATGGATAACTTCTTGAGAATTCCAGGTATTGTAAGCATGGATGTGTGGGTGGTGTAATAATAGCTTGGAATTGTTAATCAGAAAGCCGGGTTCCAATTCCAGTTGGATTCAATATACTCACTTACATATAAATACCCTTGAGAACAGTATGAATCCACCTCTTCTCCCTCCAGCTATGGGTTAATTAATAAGACTTGTATCACTAAAACGATTATTATCTGAAAAATATAAAATTCCATACAAAATATTTAGATTTCAGCATTAAATAAGCCATAGATGTTGATATGCCACTAAACAAAAACAACTAACCAACATCCATGATAATCAAACATAAATTGTATATCTGAAGAAAATTCTCTTTTTCACTATCTGAAAATGGCTTTTTTGACTTTGTATGACTTTGTGAAGAAAAAAATCTATAGAAATTAAGATTTGGTAAAATGAGCAAATTAGACAGATTCAGATTATTAGTACATTATTAGAAAATATTCTATTAATTAATCAATTTCAAAAAAAGTAAAAACCTTTTTTATTGAAAATTATTAATAAGATACAATATCCCTACTGAGTGGATACCAACTTAAAATTGAATTATAATTTATGGGGAAATTTAAAACATATATCAAATAATTAATCTGCAAAGTTTTCAGCTTTTAATTGCAGGGTCTGCTGCTGGGAAAGTTGGTTTACTGTGTTGTGCAAAATAATTTTTCTTACCAGAATCCGTTTTACACATTTCTAAGTCTATCATTGCTTTGAATATTGCTGGTGTTTCTGCTATGTATTTAGAGATTCTCAATAAAATACAAGGAAAAACCTGCAATGCCTGTCAATTAATCAATCAAAAAAAAGTATAAAATTTGTTTGGTAGATGGTTCCCTTGGAGAGATGGTAGACCCCTACAGCTGGTTTGGTCTCTGCTTTATAAATTGATTGATCTGTTTATCAAAACCTTTGTGGGTTATTTAAAGCTGAAACATATTTCAAATTGTAGGTGGTTGCTTACAGTACTTGGTGTGTCCCTCTAAAATTCTCACCAGCCTCAATGCTGCATAACTCCAGTGATCAAACAAGAAATTGTGTTTTTAACTGTAGGCTTGGTTTGGGTGAGAAAAATTCCACCAGAAAACCTACAACCATGGGAAATTAATGCCAGCACCTAACGTAATTGGATCATTTTGTTTTAATCATTTCATCCCAGTCTAGGCATTAAAGCCACTAAGATGGAAGGGGTTACTGAGCATGAAAAAAAACAGAGACAACAATAAGAGAACAGGATTTAAGGAGACAGAAGATGACAATTAACATCACTGTTATGGTCCGGTTCCTTGTACCACAGTGATAGTCCAAGGTAGAACCAATAAAGAAGAACTCGAACACAGGTATGTAATAACACAGATATATTACAAACAGGAATATATACAGAGAAGTAGAAGTGTTAGTATGAACAATCAGGTTTAGTAGAGAGAACAATGTAGTCTCGACCAGTATCACTATTCCAATGTCTTGCAGTAATTGTCTGAATGCGACTCTGTTTCAGACTCCCTCTGACTTGACTCTTGACTCGACTTGAACTACTGACTCAACTGACGATATTCAGTCACCCCCCCCACAAGGGCGTCATGTGGCACAAGGCCTTTTTAACGTGGGCTCTCTGAGCCCATGGGCTCGGCCAAAAATATGCCCATTGAACTTGTATAAACGGGTTCAGGGTCGGTTTACCTCCCCGAAAGAGAATCAATATGTTTATCCAGGGTAACCTCCTTCGGGTTCCTCCCCACCCAAAGGCAGAGAGTTGAACCGATCAGCTGGTCGATACTGACTCAACTGACTTCTTGACTACTCCTGAGGTGCAGTATTTATTAAGTATGGAATAGTTCATTATTATTATTATGGGTAAGATCCCATATCAATTACATTTAAAAATTCAGAAGATTGTAGTTGACAGGAATGCAGGAAACTGGAAAAGAGTTCCACGAGTGAGAAGTGTGAGAAAAGAAACTATTAGCATTGAACTTACAGTTGCAGCAAGCAATTTCAACAGTAAAATTATGAGACTTAGCTGCGAATCATGTACTGAACTTAAATTTGAAGTAACAATGAGAAAAGCTCAGCAGAATATGGCATGTGAAACTCTTTAAACAGTAAAATCAGCAATGTACACACTGCTGTTCACCTTAAATGTCACATGCACAAGCCTAGTGCCTATTCCGCTTGTCTCTTGCAAGATGTAATTGAAATTGTAATGATAATGGAAAATCCTCATAAATTTTGAATCATGAAGCCATGAAATTATTAGCATGCTAACTACTTCATTATAGAAGATATTTTTACCCTGTGGCTATTGTGGAGTTTACATATCCAAATATTTCATGCAGATAAATATTTCAATCTGGTATTGAACTGAGGATGTTAATCCGAGTCTTGTAAACTGGCTATTGAAACTGAAATCTTCTAATGTTTTTATTCTGTCTTCATACATTCTGTCAGTTGCAAGAAGACTGGATATATGGTCATGAGCAAAAGTGGGCACTTCTAATTGCGTGCTACAAAATGGACATATCAGAATCAAGGAAGGATAGAAATATAACTCTCTGGAAAGTGTTATAACACATGATAGAAAATATCACACAGAAATCTGAAGGTGCACTGAAATAGAAAAAGATGCCTCCCAGAAGCTAAACAAAGTATGAACAAACAGGAAAATTTCCTGAGAAACAAAAAAGTTCTGAATTTCTATGTGTCTTCTCATCAGATTTATTAACCCTTTACAGAGAAGCTATTCTAAAGGAATTAGAAGTTCTATCAGGATTCATTATTGGTGACTGAAATCTTAACATAAAATATGAAGATGACAGAATGTTGTTAGCAGACACAGAAAAGAAATGACAAGAACATATTTTCTTCTTTTATGAGCCATGTCCCTTCAGGACATTGGTAATCATGGCTCTCCACTTTTTCCTATCACTTGTAGTTCTCAATAAGCTTTGTCTTTTTGCTACTTCTTCCAGACCCTGTTCTGCCATCCACTTAAGCCCGCTAAGTATGTCAGACATTACTTTCCCTTGTCCCTTTTCCCCTCTATTCACCCTGTGAGTATCAGATTTTCTAAGCCTTCCTTTATCTTTGTATGTATCCTCTCCAAAACCTCATTGTTGCTTACATGTTCAGTCCATGGTATCCTTAGCATTCTTCTGTAGAATCAAACCTCTGTTGCCACAAGTCTCTTCTTCATCTTTGAGAAAACAGTCAAACATTCGCTGCCATAAAGGAGAACAGATATCACATAGCAGTTCAGTACTCTTTTCTTTGTTACCAACAAAATCCCCCTAGCTTTTGGAATGTGTCTTTGGTCATCCAAATACATCTTCGGATCTCAGCGTCGCACTTACTGTTCTCTCTCAGATATTTAAATTTCTGCACCTGCTTGATTTTAGAGTCCCTGACCTGTAAATTGCATTTTGGGCTCATCTTTTTGCTGATAACCATGCATTCTGTCTTCTTGTATTTTGTGCTTAGTCCCTTCTTCGTTCTCTTCTTCGCTACCTTCTGTAGGAGGTTTTGTAGTTTCCTTTCTGTGTCAGCTATCAGCATTGTGTTGTCTGCATATCTTAACATTGTTAAGATTGTGGTCGCCAATGATGAATTCTGGTAGGATTTCCAGTTCTCTCAGAATTTCCTCGCTGTATAGGTTGAATAAGTCTGGTGAGAAGATGCACTCTTGCCTTGGATCCCTTTCTATTTTTGTATATCTGCTGAATTCATTTTCATTTGTTGCCAGTATAGATTCTTGATTATTCTAATATCTTTCCCAAGTGTATCAAGGTTGCTGAGCAGTTCCAACAGATCTTTGTGGCATACTTTGTCAAATGCCTTTGCGTAGTCTATAAAAAACAGGTGCATGTCCTTCTGCATTTGTATTGCTCTTTTGGATAACAATCTGAGCATGAATATCGCGTTCCTTGTTCTGGTGTCTTTAATGAACCCGCACTGTTCTTGTTCTATCTTTGGCCTGATTCTGCTGTGTGGTCTATTCATCAGAATATGGATGATGAGTTTTGTTATGTGGCTCATTAGACTAATTGATGAAGTTCACATTCATTTGCACTTGGTTTCTTAGACAGTGCTATGAAAATAGATCTGCTGAGATCTTCCTGTATATCCCCACTATTGTAGATTTCATTTATTATTTCTGTAATCTTGTCTATGCCAAAATCATCTAAGCCTGTCAACATCTCTGTTACAATTCCATCTGGCCCTGCCACTTTGTTTCTGTTCAATTTGGCCAGTGCAGCTTCTACTTTGGTTTTTAGAATTTCAGGCCTGTCAGTAATTCTGTGTATTGCCAGTTGTTCTCTTTCATTGTGGAAGAGTTCACCAATATATTTGTTCCTGTGCTGAGGAATTTTCCCTTCTCTAATATGAGTGTTCCATAAACGAAGACAAATGACTTAACATCAATTGCAAGGAGAGGAGGCAGAATGTATCGCTGTCAGCACAAAGAACACCCCAAGATCTGAACTACAAATTGGAGATATTAAAACTAAACAAGTACAAAAATTTAAATATCTAGGTAGTGTTTTTAATAGAGGATGGAAATTGCAACACAAAAGTCTGAGGGTGTATTTGAATAGCAAAATATGCCTTCCGAAAGCTAAATAAAGTATTAAAAAAAAAAAGGAAAACTTCATTAGAAACAAAGAAAAGAATGCTGAACTGTTATTTAATACCTGTCCTCATATGGCATTGAATGCTGAACTTGAAGCAACAGAAATGTGGATCTACAGAAGGATGCTGAGAATACCATGAACTGAATATCTGAGCAATGAAGGAAGATCTAAAGAACTTGGAAACAAAAAGGACACATACTTGAAAAGTTACAGTTGAAATTTTTAGTGTGAAAGAGGGCTTAGAAAATGTAACACTCACAAGATATACTGAAGGCAAGAGAGACAGAGGAAAGCAGTGCATAACCTATCTTAACCTGAGCATGTGTTAATGGTTGTCAAAACTGGGATTGGGAGATATACTATGGACTGAACGTGTGTAACAAGGGAGTTTTAAGGGAAACAAAAGGGTCACTTATACTTAGAATCAGAAACAGACAACTGTAATTTATAAGACACATAATAAGGAAAAGAGGTCTGGGGAATTTGACACTCACAAGACATACTGAAGACAAAAGAGACTGCGGAAGCAGCAAATGACATGCCTAATGAGCTTGTGTAAATGGTTGGCAGAACAGGGTTTAGGAGAGGTTGCAAAAAAATAGCAACAAATGACAGGATGTTGTGGAGAACCATTATCACCAACGTCCTGAAGGGACATGGCCCATTGAGGAGACTCCCTATAAATTGTCGGAATACTGAAAGAATAAATATTGAGGTAATTACATAATTTTCCACTTTTGTTTGTTAACATTGTGCTGGTAGCTGCAAATAATTTTCAGGTTATTATCATTCCTGGCTTATTTTGGGGACAAAAATGGGCAAAATTGTCTAAAGACTGAATAACCTTCTTTTAATCTCAAAGCAGAAGCAAGGAACGGCACTTCCCCAATCATCCCAAATCATTTTAGCATGTCAAATATATATTCTTAATAAGAATATAAAGATATTAGGAGATAAAAAAGAAAGAGAGAGAGAATAAATCAGAAGGAGAGGAAGGTGGCATAAACTAGAAAGAAGAAAATGACTAAAAAGAATGTTGGGAATGAGAACATGATAAAATAAAAATGGATGACAAGAGAACGGAGAAGTGAAGTTGCGAATACGGAACCAGGGAGAAGGGGGAAGAGTGTGGAATTGTCAGCAGAGTGTGTTTTAAATTATAAAATGGAATGAGATTGTAGAAAAGTAACAGAAGTTAAATGGAATGTTGACAAGAAATAACGTTGCAACAAGAATAGAAATAGCAAGTGTAGATGATAATATTTATTTAAGAGAAAATAGGGCCAGAGGAATGGGACTGGAGAATCAAAAGGGGAATATCTGAGTGAGATAATGAAGAGAGCATATTTCAGAATCTGGAAAACTGACAAGAAACTCTATGAAATCAAGATATAAAGCAGGATAGGATTATACATATATACACTATTTACATTATTCGGACTATTGTCCTCATCTTTGTCGCCATATTTATTACAACATTTCGACCACTGTATGCTCCGGCCTTCTTCAGGTGGTTTGAATGTCGAACTGAACCCTTTATTTCACTCACTGGG